>JAKSZU010000001.1:208876929-209476929 GCA_026018925.1 Tupaia tana | reverse complement strand
TTTGAGTTCTTGACTTAGTGGCTTGCTTTCTCACTTTCCCTCTCTCTCTGTCTTCTGTGTCTCTCTGTCTCTCCTCTGGTCAAATTAAAATAATGAAATAAAGTTAAATAAAATAATTATTTAAAAGCATTTAATTGTCAATTTCAAAAGTAAAAATAATGGAGAAAATCAATTCATAAATGTAAGATAAAAATTGATGAGATAAGAAAAAAACAAATTGAAAAACACTATTACAACCAGCCCATGGTCTGGTAGTTAAGGTGGCTGGATCCTCCATGGTCCAAGACCCAGACCAATGGATTGTAAAGCACACCAGGTGTAGGGATTAGAGAATGGGTGGGAGGGAGAAATGGGTGAGGAGAAGGAATTGCCAAGAGACCATGCCACTTGGGGAGTGCATTCTCACTTTCCTTCTCTTTCTCTCTGGTGAGCACACACACCCTATGTCAAATTAAAAAAAAATATTTTAATAAGACAATAGCAAACACCCTCCTCTATTTTAAGAAAGCAGCTTATTAAAACTCAAACATGAAATATTAGAAATGGCTATATTATCAAATATATGCATGTAAATGTTTTAAAAATTGATTTATTATCATCATGATCTTGTTTATATTACATTGAATAGCATATAACTTTCCAGTGTATTACATTGTTTTTTCAAAAGGGAATGCCATGCATGTCAATACAGAAACATTAACCTCCCCATTTCATCATTCAATTTCTTTTCATTGTTTTTTCTGATCATTATTATTATTATTCCAATTAATTTTTTAACCAGTCATTATTTCTCATTTTGCTTGTAAAAAGACTTTACCCATCAAGAAATACTTCTCAGACCAATCCAGTTGAGAATACTATACATGTCATCATCAACAGGTAATAAGCCATATCTGTGTCCTACTAATGTCATGCTTCTCTATTTGTTCTCTTGCTGTCTTTCTCTATCCTCTTCTCTTCTCCCCCCCCCCCCCCCCGGATTCCACACTGTCTTATCTTTGATAAGTATTTTTACTGCTTTTATGTCCTCCAATATTTTGCTCTCTACCATAGAGTGAGGATAGTTGGTATATATTAATTGGATACATACAATATCTTTCTTTCATAGCCTGGCTTACATCACTCAGCAATAAATCCTCCATATCCGACCACTTTCTATCAAATGCCAGGATCTTGTTATTTTTTATATTCTCATAAATTTTTAAAATGGTGTGTTCTAAGGAAAACTATGTTTCAAAACCAATATTACAATTGGTTTTTACTTGTTTGTTAAAAATAAATAAATAACTGTGGGGACCAGCCTCATAAGGTAGTGAAAAAGGAGCTGGATCCCACACATCCCATCACAGTTCGAATCCTGGTCTCAGTGACTTGAGAAACACATCAGTTGTGTGTGTGTGTGTGTGTGTGTGTGTGCCCCAAGTCCCAGTAGGATGAAGAAATGGAGGAGAAGGGAGAAGAGATTACAGCATGACTTTGCCCCAGTGGGAGGGTACTACCTACCTCTCTCTTTTTCTGTGTTTCTCTGACTCTTTCTCATGAATGTATTTACCCTCTGGCTATTAAAAAAACTATGAAAAAAATCAACATGATGAAGTATTGGAAGGTGATACCAAGCAGTTTATAGACATAGGATTAAACCAAGGTGCCTCTATTTTGATGTAAATTTAATTTAATTAAGCTTATTATAAAATATTGGAATAATAATACCTGCTTCAGCACTGTTGAAAGGTAATGAGATAATATATGCAAATCTCTTGTTATATGTTTGGCACATAACAGACATTTACTTAATGATAAACCTTACTAAGGTTATGATTATTACAGTCATAATTTGCCAATGGATCACTTATAATAAAAGCATGAGTCTCAACATTTAACAGGTGAGTTGTCACAATTTTTGAAAGAACATATATATCACTACCATAAATATTAAGTTATCTTTTATTATGGAAATAAAATACTAACAAGTTAAGTCTAATATCCAACAAAAATTAAAGTATACTACAATGGTTCTTCTTCTTTTTTTTTTTTTTAATTTCCAGGCGGCAAATGCAGCAGGATAATGTGTTGGCATATTAATTTGTGCTTTATTCTACCTGTACTCACATTCCCTTTTGTAATCTATAGTGAGACTCTTGGTTTCCTTGACCCTGAGAGATTCATGTTGCCAGTCTAGATACTAATAGCACATGTACAACTAAGATCTTGACATTTGATGGTCCTCAGGATATTTTGGAAATATAAAAGAGAAAGAAAAGAACTTTAAAGTTTTTAAGAAAGGGAAAAAATATTCCTTAAGACTTCACACAGGGGCCAGCAAGGGGTGTGGTGGTTAAGTGCACTGGACTCCCACATGGTCAACCGCAGTTCAAGTACTGGACCTGGTGGCTTGCTTTCTCACTTTCATTCTCTCTCTCTCTTTCTCTTGCTCTATCCCCTTCTGGTCAAATTAAAAAATAATTAAATAAATAAAAATTCTTTCACAACAACTACATCACTGGGCTCCCACATAGTTGACGGCAGTTCGAGTCCTGGACCCAGTGGCTTAAAACTCACACCAAGTGTGTGTGCATGCGTGCATGCCCAAAATCCCAAGAGGAGAGTGGTAGAAAAGGGATTGTGGTGTGGCCATACCCTCAAGGGATGATTTCTTGCTTTTTGTCTCTTTGTCTCTCTCTGTCTTTCTGCTGAGCACACACACCCTATAGCAAAAATCTCTCAAAAGAAAAAAAAAAGGATTTTTTTTTAAAACAGACTTTACATAGATGATTACAAAAGACATACACCGTGGCTGGCTCCCTGGAGACATATCAGGGTGGGAGTGGATTAATATCTAGGGCAGTGCCCAAGTGTTGCCCTTCTGGAACCTGGAGCAGGACTCTGGCTTTCACTACCAGCAATGATTTTCAGACCTCATTTGGCTCGTAAGTAGAAAACTGAAACCACCATGATTCCTTCCAATCTGGAATGATGAGTTTGCAGATGACCATGATGAACTAAACAATAAAGATACTTTGTCCACTTTCCCAGCATTGCTTAAGATGCCTTGATTCTTGTGCAAACACAGGGAGGGTAACAACCAATGACGTGGGGCAGGAGCAGTAAGGACCGAGTTTACATAGAAAGGATAATGACTGACAATGATTTTTCTGACAGGCTATCAACACAGAGCTTCTAAGCCATTTTTAAGCTGCTCTTTTTGTTGTTATTGTTCTTGCAGTTGAGTTTAGGAATAAAGCTTACACCCAGAGTTTAATATTTTAAATATAATATTCTGTCACCGAAATATATCAAAATATAAATATAACCTTAAATGTTATAGGACATAAATATGGAAATCTTTTGTGTGTTTACTATAGGGGTCATGCAATCACCAGAGATAGAGAAAGGGAGAGGGTCAGTGGGAAAACAACCTCCCAGGGGTGAGAGCCATGCCACAATCCCTTTTCCATTCTTCTCTTGAGATTTTGGGCTTACCTACACACAGGCCTGGATTGGTTTCTAAGCCTTTGGATCTGGGGCTCGAACTGCACAATTGGCCATGTGGGATCCACCCACCTCAACATCACACCACCTGGCTGGCACAGATACAACAATAACAGTATTTAACATTTTTTCTTGCATTCCACCCATCTTTGTGGGGAAAATCAGACCGCTTTACCTTAACTCATGTGTTTTAACTGGATGATAATGGTGAGGAGCCTAGCATCTCAGACAGGGTCCGTGAGGAGCCATCAGTAGTGCATGAGCCATAAATTAAGCCTAGTTGAGGTAAAGGTTACTCAGGACTATCATGGTGACTTTTTTATAGCCCAGGATCTCATGTAACAAGGACTTTGGCCTTTAGTGATATTCCTTTAAAAAAATGACATTTAAAAAATATTTTATTTAAATTTATTTATTTAAATTCGATGAGAGAGAGAAAGAGTGAGAGAGCCAGCCGCCAGGTCTGGGACATGAACCACTGTTGGCTATGTTGGGAGTCCAATACCCTTAACCACCACGCCACCTGCCGGCCCCCCCCAAAAATGACATCGATTTTCAAGAAGCTTATACTTTAAAGTGATTTATAAAGTGGTTAATACATACTCAATTAAATCAAACAGAATTATAAAAGGAAAAAAGAAAATAGGTGAAATATAAAATCCTCCCACTAACTAGAAATAGATTCTGCAACAAAGATGTCATGCGGAAGGGCTGGTTGATTAGAACAGACATTTTGAGCTCAGCGATGTAGCAGCCCTGGGGAGGATGGGGAGAGAGCTGCCAATTCCAAAGCAGACACTTTCCTCTACTCGGCTTTTCACTGATTAGACTAGTTGCAGCCATATTGCCAAAACCTTGATTTCAGCATACTCTTTTTTTGTTGTCCTGCCTCGATAATATACATTGGGTGTGGCTTTTCCTAGCCTTCCCAGTGCCATTGGTGTCTTATGAGGGAGGAGACACAGATAAATCAGGTTTTACTTGGCTTAGGAAAAAAACAAACAAACAATCCCCCCCCCCCCAAACCTGGAATTCCCAGCACAGCTGCTTCTCAAAGCTGTTGATTTGCAGTATAAAAATTGATCCAAGCCGTTTATTCTCCATCTGTCCCATGGCTTGCTCTTGTTTCTCCAATTAGGGGGTATAAGTTAGCTTCTACTAGTATTTGTTAGCTTGCTGTTCTGTTAGTAAATGGAATTGGGTGTTGCCTGTTTGCCTCAATCAGTACGGCCTCTGCATTCATCTAGACAAATGAGAACAACAGTGGCTTCTGACCTGTGCAATGCACTTATCCTCGTTCCCTTACTTCATACGCACAGGCAGGGCGATTCTGTCGTTTCAATGCACATATGGATGGGGAAGAAGAGGCATGAGTGAGATTTCTGCCTAAAAGAATGCCTTACATTTCTTTTTTTATTAATATTAACTTGCAAAATTGTTTAAAACAGTATTTTAGCCAGTTTTAGTGACTGTAGATCACTTAGTCAAGAGTACAACATCTTTTAGGTAAGCAATCTGATCACAGGACAGTTTACCAGGAATTCGATAGTATTTTTTACAGTTCACATTGACACTATAAACATGCAGTGGATGCCAAATTGCTGAATAAATATATAAATAAGTCACTTAACTTATAAAGAATGTAAAGGTGGGAAAATTATGAAAAGGATGCAAATGTCCCATGCAGAGGAAACATTACACTTAATATCATTGAAAAGGGTCAATTAGATAATGAAGAAAATGAAAATATCAGGGCAAGTGATATATATTTGCAACGTAAGCTCATTTTTTCATGTAAATGACCTTACTATTTTCAGTAGTTTTACCTTAATATTGTTCATTTTATATGAAATGTAAGCTTTTACAGGATGAGGGGGGAACACTGCATGGACAATGTATATCATGACCTGTTTGCCACTGTAATTTATTCCTGGAAGTTCATGCTGGAAAGGATTATTTCTGGTGTCTATTAACAAGCGCATTGGAAAAAATAGTGGCTTTTGTTCTGTAAGTGCAAACCTGAGTCAGCATCTTCCAATTCTGACTGATCTTTTTTTTTTTTTTTTTTTTTTTTTATCCTGTCTGTGTTTATCTTCTCCCCTTGGAGCCGTCAAGGGATCCATACACTTTCTATTAGCTGGAAAAGGAGTAATGGCTTTCTTAGTCTCTGAGCTCAGCAGCAGAGGAGCTTGCAATTACAGCAGAAAGAAAAGGGAAGAAGAAGAAAACAAGAAAGAAAAAGCAGGCAGCTTGCCCTAGTTTCACTTGAAGGCATGCAACTTGTATTCATTTGTTCATGAAAAGAGACAGGTGAAGCAGACCCTCTGCATGCAGTCTCTTGAGGGAGAAAGAGAAATCTGGCAGATATGACAAACCAATAAGAAAGTCAGTTAAGAATTAGAACCATAAGAACCATTTCAAGACGTAAGCGTTAACTAGTTTTTGATATTAGACTATATTTTAATTTCATAGAACCTCTTTAAAAGAGAGAAAGTTATGACACAATCGTATCTCATCCAGGCTGATTTTTGTTCTTATTTGTGCTTGTTTTTGTTCTACAGACTATTTGAGGCAATGGCACTCAGAGGCAGCTGAAAACCACAAACATCAGTCCAAATGTTATTCCTCTGATTCAAATTTTTGGTTTATAAAATAAGTGGCATGGCTACTCCTAGTAAATAAGATTTTATTAAATAGTCATTTGAGGTATGTCCAATAGCAGTGAAAGATTTTAGTTATTGTATACATTTTAAAGATGAAATCTAGCTATGTAAAATATACACAGCTCTCATTTCTTAGATTATGTGCAAGTAATTTTTTATGAGTAATATCCTTGATTTGACTATCACACATTGCATGCATGCTTTGAAAATCCATATTGGACCCCACAAAAATATATAATTTGATGTAAATAAGAAATTGTTTAAAACTTGAAAAAGAAAGAAAAAATAAAAGAGACATATATAGCAAATATCCAATGTAATAAAATGTAATAACAGAAAAAAAAACGTGCAAAACCTCAGGTTAAAGGCTCAGATCCTTAGGCCAGTCAGTGGCATGGTGGTTGAGGTGGTGGGACCCTACATGAACAACTAGACTGTTCAAGTCCCTGACCAGTGGCTTGAGAAACATGACAGGAGTGTGTGCATTCACCCAAAATCTCAAAAGAAGAAATGAAAGAGAAGAGATTGTAGCACAACCATCTCTTGTGGAGGATGCTTTCACACTTTCTATCTCTGTTGAAAGCATATGCCTTCCAGCAAAGTAAAAAGAAAAAAAAAATTGAAAAAAGAAGTTTGGGTTTATGTGAATACAATGGTCTCTATTGTTTATTCTTACTTATTCTTATCATTTCTATCATACAAAGAATAATATCCCACACTCCCCTAGCTTTTCTGGTGTGGTAACTGGACTCTAAGAGACCCTCTGCTTTCCAGTATTCACAGCCTTCTATTACCCCTCCAATATTGTCCAGGTTGGACTTTGTGACTATTACACTGTGACAGAAATGAGGATTGGCCATCATCAAGATTAGATAATAGGGAACCAGCAGTTAGCGTAATAGATATGTCTCTGGACTCCCACGTAGTTGACCGCGGTTTGCGTCCTGGACCCGGTGGCTTAAAACTCATGCTGGGCGCGTGTGCGTGCGTGCCCAAGATCCCGAGAGGAGAATGGAGGAGAAGGGATTGCGGTGTGACCATCCTCCCTGGGGGGTGATTTCTCGCTTTCTCGCTTTCTGTCTCTATGTCTCTCTCTGTCTGTCTGGTGAGCGCACACGCCCTATAGTGAAAACCTCTCCAAAAAAAAAAAAAAAAAAAAAAAAAAAGATTGCTTACTCACATACATCTTTTTTTTTTTTTTTTTTTTTTTTTTTTTTTTGGAGAGATTTTTCACTATAGGGCGTGTGCGCTCACCAGACAGACAGAGAGAGACAGAGAGATAGAAAGCGAGAAATCACCCCCCAGGGGGGATGGTCACGCCGCAATCCCTTCTCCTCCATTCTCCTCTCGGGATCTTGGGCACGCACGCACACGCGCCCGGCGTGAGTTTTAAGCCACTGAGTCTGGGACGCGAACCGCAGTCGACTACGTGGGAGTCCAGCGACATAGCCATTGCGCTAACTGCTGGTTCCCTCACATACATCTTTTTTGAAATCATTTGCGCTGGGGGAAGCCTAGCAGGAGTAGCTGTCCCTGTGGTGTGCAACCAAAGCTTCAGCCAATAGACACATGAGTGAGCTGAGAGTGCATCCTCTCATCTGAGTCATGTGGACAGAGACTGTCACTCCTGCCTGCAGTTTGACTGAACCCAGAGCCTCACTGACATTGCTGCATTGAGACTTTCCAGGCCCTGGACTCTTTTCAGTGCATTTTACCTCTGTGGGGGCTCCTCTCTCTATAATGTAGATATAGATATAGATAAAGATGCACATACATATTTAAGTATAAGGATACTTCAAAAAGTTTATGGAAAAATGAAAATAAAGTATGAGTTTATTTTGGTGTAGAAATGTTTTAACCCCCTGCATAATTTATTTTGTAATGCGCATTTTTTCATAAACTTTTTGAAGACTCCTCATACATGCACACCTATAGATACTGCATATGAATGGGGCAGAGACGGAAGAGTGAGATATAACTAAACAGAAGAAGGTATTACATTTGTTAGATCAATCTACATAAAGTTTTAAAACAATATTTAGCCATATACATTTATCTCGTTGCTATAAACTGAACATATTATTATATAGTAAACATATGATGTAAAAATTCCGTTTTTCTCTTGAGTAAAAAAAATTAAAACATTTTTGTGTGTCCTAAAAGTAAAACTATTGTGAGCCTTAGGCAGAGCACATATTAGTGAATTAATTTATCTTACCTGACCCAGAACCACCCACCCAAGCTGTGCTAGGATTCTAGACCCTTAGAAACTGCACGAAAAAATAAATTTCTGTGGTTTTATTAGGATACATATTTTTAAATTAACTACAACAGTCCCCTCCCCCCCCATCCATAGGGGATACATTCCAAGACACTCAGGGGATGCCCGAAATCACAGATAGTCGCAAACTCTATAAATGCTGTGTTTTTTCATGTACATACAGATCTAGGATAGAGATAAATTCATAAATTAGGCATGGTATGATAGTAATGAACAAGGAAGCAATTTACTGCTTTTATTGGTATATCATAATTGCTAGCATCATTATTCTTTTTCTTTTGGGGCCATTAAGTAAAATCAGGTTCACTTGAACATAAACACTGTAGTGTGACAACAATCGTCTGATAACCAAGATGGTTACTCAATGGCTAATGAGTGGGTAGGATCTACAGTATGCATCTGCTGGACGGGGGATAATTTATGTTCTCAATGTGAGATCCCATCATGGTACTCAGAACGGGGCGCAATTTAAACATAAATTATTTATTTCCTAAATTGTTATTTAATATTCTTAAACCCAAATTAACCATGGTACAGTTCAATAAGAGAATTAAGTTCTGATGTCCTAAAAAGCACTGCAAGGTGACTTTTTCTGTTTTTTTTGTTTTGTTTTGTTGTTGTTCAAATGAGACTATTCAGAATTTCATCACTCTCTTGGTTTCCTTGACTAAATCTGAGTCATTCTGGTAGCCCATATTTCAGGGAGGCTGGTCAAAGGTGTATCTGGTAAGAGGGAATGTAATATCATGACTAGCTTAGACTTATAATGGCTATCTTTGGAATTTGGATATATTATTAACCTAAATACATTTGAGATCTATTCGCAAGAAAGAAAGTGAGGTGTGAATTGTTAGAAGGTACTCAGTATACAAGTTCTGCAACAGAGTTACACCAGAATAGGAATATGTACAATTGTTGCTTTCTTGAGAGCTTCAATATCCAATATTATAATCTTCGGTGAAATCTAAGAGTACTAAACTGAGGCTGACATTTACAGCAATTGAGCATTCTTGGACATTACATTTTAAATTACTCTATACAATTCTCTTCAAAATCTTAATGGACGATAATATTAGTTATTAGTGCTTAGGACACATACCATTTCTCAGTTATGATTTTAAGAACAAATAAGTTCTTTAATACTTTTCAAATACTTTAATGAACCGAAAAAGCTGACTATACATAAACAAGTATTAACTATGATTTTCTACATGGAATATGAATTTTAAAGTTAGGTTAAAAAGGGTAAATCCTGTCTTTTTTTATTTACTTTTTTTGTTGCTAAATAAATTTAGTCAGCAATACTTGACTGTACTAGTAGAGAAAGTAATGAATATTTCATTCAAAAACAATGCTGAAATTTTTAGCAGCTCTCAAATAGCATTATATTTTGGCTAAAAGCCCAGATGTTTCTGAAGATCATAGCCTAGAACATCAGTTTGATAATGTGAGGGAAGAAGGAGGAAAAAGAATCAAAATGCTTTGATATTATGAGTTTTGTAAATTGGGTGACGAATATATTATCTGTAGTTATCTGTAGTATTATGAGGTTTTTAAATTGTTAAATTGTCACTATTAATATAAGAAGGCATAACCTTCTAAGAGAAAATGGTTTAAGGCTAGTTTTTTAAAAAAAAAAAACTGAGGAAAAAGTTATTAGCAAATCTTGGGCAAGTTCTTCACCTCAGTTTCTCATTAAGGTCATAGCAAGACTTCTGATGTGGTTCGAACACTCCCGTTTGAGATGAGGTTCTTTACCTGAGGACAATAGGACATCATCAGAGTTAATCTTCCAGGGTTTATTTTCTATTTGGGTTAATTTATGTCTAATAATTCATAATTCCCTTTGGGACCAAGAGCCTAACCTTAGCAGTCAGTGGATAAAGGTGTGATGCAAAACGCAACTATAGAACAGAACGTGGCTAAAGGGCCCCAATAGGGACAGAACTATTCATAGGTTTTCTTAATCTCACAGCACACAGGGGAGCCCAGAGGCTTACACATATGGTAAAGTAATAAGACTTAAAAGAATCATTTCCTTTTGTACTTTCTTTCCTTACCTCTTTTTATAAATGTGTCCCAGTAAAGAAAAAGCTTCCATAAATAACTCTGAGGACATTTTCAGGAAATATAAAACATAGGAATGGAAAATGTGGAAGAAAGTTCAGCTGTCAGCCAAACAACATCACATAGCTGCTCTTTTACATCCTCTGTCTTGATACCAGTTAAAGAAAATAAGAGCTACAAGTAAGTCGTTTCTCAACTCCATCTATGTCACATTTTTCACTGCTTTTTTTTTTTGGAGAGGTTTTTGCCATCAGGTACGTGCACTCACCAGACAGACAGAGAGAGACAGAGATACAGAAAGCGAGAAATCACCCCTCCAGGGGGGATGGTCACGCCGCAATCCCTTCTCCTCCATTCTCCTCTCGGGATCTTGGGCACGCACGCACAGGCACCCAGCATGAGTTTTAAGCCACTGGTCCGGGACATGAACGGCGGTCAACTACATGGGAGTCCAGAGACATAGCCATTATGCAACAGCTGGTCCCACATTTTTCACTTTTTTAACACTTGTTCATTTGTCCAAGAAAAATGGGGGCATCTGAATTTATATAAAAAGATGGTTAAGGAATATGCTCTGTTAAACAAAGGGAAATAAATCAAACATGAGGCACAAGGTCGTGAGAACTGTTCAGACCCATCCCTTGTCCTGTGAGAATGAGAGCTGTTGCCGCACTGTTGTATCAGATAACATGCACTTCTCCCAAAAGGAGTGTATGACTAGTAGTTCACATAATTGATCTTTATGGATGAATTTGTCAGTTAAAAACAATTCCACTAGCTTTCTTTTTTCATTCATATACAGTATAAATTTATTTCTCACAACTGGATGTTGAAGTCCAAGTTCAGGATCAGGTTTGAGTGAGGACCTTCTTCAGGGTTACAGATGACTATCTTCTTATTGTACGGCCACATGGAAGAATGAGAGCTACCTATCCCTCAGGTATTCCACTTTAAAAAAAAAAAAGAAATTGCTGGAGGGCAAGTGAGCTCACTGGAGAGACACTGAGAGAGAGAGAGAGAGAGAGAGAGAGAGAGAGAGAGAGAGAGAAAGAAAGTATCCCTCCAGAGCTGGGGTGGGGGGAAAGGTGGAGATAGCCATGCTGCAATATCTTCTCTTCCATTCTCCATTGAGCTCTTGGGCACACACTCACACTTGCCCTGCATGGTTTTCTTTTCTTTTTATTTTTTTTAATTGATTAATGTTTTGTGTTTCTTAAATATTTTACTTTTTTTGTCCTCCCCCCTTGATTCCCTCCCTCTCACCTTCCAGCATTTTCCACCCTCCTCCCACACTGTCTCTGGTGTCCACAGTTGCTCTCTATGCTTTTATACCACCTGATATTTCAGTTTCTGCCACAGAATGCTTAGTACAGCCATTGCGGAGAACAGTATGGAGATTTCACAAAGACCTAAAATAGAACTACCATATGACCCTACAATTCCACTCCTGGATATCTACCCAAAGGATAGGAAGGCACTCAGTTGGAAAAACACTTGTATATCCATATTTATTGCAGCATTATTCATAGTAGTTGGGACATAAAACCAACCCAATTGTCCATGAACAGACAAATGTATCGAAAAGTGTGGGATACACACAGCACAGAATATTACTCAGTCATAAAAAATAATGATACCCTGACTTTTTTTTTGAGAGTTTTTTTTTTTTTTTTTTCTATAAGGTGCACGTGCTCACCTGAAAGAGAGAGACAGAGAGACAGAAAACTAGAAGTCACACAACAGGGGGGGATGGCCACACCGCAATCCCTTCTTTCTCTTCCATTCTCCTCTCAAGATCTTGGGCACGCACGCACACACGCCCAGCATGAGTTGAAGTCACTGGATCTGAGACTTGAACCATGGTAGACTACATGAGAGTCCAGCAACATAGCCATTACTTCAACTGGTGGTCCCAAGACACTGACATTTGATAGAAACTGGTCGAATTTGGAAGATATACTGTTCTGCCTGGTTTTCAAGCCCCTGGATCTGGAAATCCAACCACAGAGTTGGCCAGGAAGGACCCAGCTGCCATAACGACCACATACCCAGTTGACCCTGGGGTCACTAATTCCATTCATGAGGAATCTACTCTCATGAGCTAGAGACCCCTGAAGGCCCCACTTTCTAATACCATTACATGGGTTGTTACCATTTCAGTGTAGGAATTCTGGGGGGATATAGACATTATATTTACTGTAGCAGCACACCAGTGGAAGGACCATGTTCCCTCCATCTGTGCGCTCTGAGCAGAGAGCAGAAAGGTCATCGACATCATTTTATGAAAGCTCAACACTCAGAGAAAAAAGAAGAAAAACATACACACACAAATGATGATAAACAAGAAAAGAAAAAAGCCAGTACTAACTTCTCCACCCAGGAGTTGAACCTCTCTAGGAGGTGAAGCGTTGAGTCCCCCATCTGCACAGTAGGCCCACTTAACTCTAGGTGCTATCAGCATGACACTCAGCAATCCAGTAAGGCCAGCGTGGGCTGCTATTCCCCCCACCACCACCACCTTTTTTTTCCTGGATTACAGAGCATTTTTTCCTGTTTTTAGAAAATGTACATTTACTCATTATAGATCTTCATCACATAGAATATGGTTTTTCAAAGCATACATGCATTGCGTGTCAGTCAAGCAAAGGTATTTCTCTATACATCATCCTCAACAGATAACTTTCTATTCTGTGTCCATTAAATGTTTTTCCCCCTCAGCCCTTCCCTCTCGCCTACTAGCCATCCCTCTGTGTAGCATATGCACTTGCTGACTCTGCTATTATTTCGTCCAGTCTTTTCATTGAGAATTGAAGGCTATCAAATTCTCAGCTCGTTCAGCGTAAGCAATTTGAGTCACTGTATTGATCAAGGTCAAGTGCGAGACAGAAACCATATCACTTATTGTAACAGAGAGGATTTAAAATACCTAGTACTATAAATGGTACAAATGAATGAATCTTGAAGACATTACGCTATGTGAAATAAGCTAGACAAAAAAAAGAACAAATATTGTAATATTCCACTTACATGAGGCATCTAGCATAGTGAATTTTATAGATACAGAGACTAAAATAATAATTATCAGAAGTTGGAGGAGGAGGAAAATAGAAAGTTACTGTTTTAATGGGTAGAGTTTTCATTTTGAATAAAAATACTTCAGAGATGGTAATAGTGGTGGGTGTACAATAATGTGAATGTATTTAATGCCACTGAATGACACACCAAAATGATGAACATGATAAATGATATGTTTTATATACATTTTATTACCAAAAAATAGAAAGAAAAATCATTGTTAACTGGAGATCTAGGGGAGGCAACCGCTTGAAGCGTGATGCAGGAGTGACTGCTGTGCAGTGATAGCGTGGGGAACAGCAGAGTGAGGAAAACAGAAGACAAGGTTGGAATTAAAGCTTCATATACTGAAGGAGGGGGCTACCAGCATGCATATGAAGACCTCTGATAAAGTAAACATAAATGCTAGATCTCCATGATGACAGGTTAAAAGATAGCTAAGACTAATTAGTTATGGAAAGCCCATTGTTACGATGCTCGAGACCAATGAAACATCTATTCAGTCATGAATTTGTATGCTGTTCATTTAGGTAGCTATGTTTAGGCCTTTAATGATATTCTCTATTGAAAACTATTGAAAGAAGACAGTCTCAGACCAAAGACTAAAACAAACGGGTAACTTTCTGTATAGCTCAGAATCATGGGCATGAGGATAAAACACCTACACAGAGATTCAGAAATTCTTTCCTTTTTAATTTCTCCTGTTATTCAATTGAATAAATCCAAATATTAGTATCATTGTTTGTAAAATAATGTTTCTGAATATATGTTTACAGTTTAGAATGCTGTGTGGTTTTAAAGATGGGATAACTGGATACCAAAATGTAAGTAAAATATATAAACTTGGTTAAAAGATTCAACTCTTTGCAAACATATCCACCCATAGCAGAATACATAGTAGCCTTTATATGACAGAGATCTTTGGTCTTCAAATGCCAACTCCACCTGAATCAGTGTCATAGTGTACTCAAGGCCTGAATACAACAGAACATTCAAGAACTTTGTTTTATGCTTCGTACAGGATATTTATTTCTTCTAGTCATGTTTATCCCCTTCCCACCAGATCCCACTGACTGGTAACGGCCTTATCTATCAACAAATGCTGACTATATGTTTGGATGAATCAAAGGCCATATACATAGGATTGATTTCTTACCTTTTCTCAAATTACCAGAGGACACATACACTTGCTAGAGAGAGACAAAGAGACAGTAAGGGAGGGAGGGATGGGGAGAGAGAGAGAGAGAGAGAGAGAGAGAGAGAGAGAGAGAGAGAGAACTCCCCAATAGGTATAATCTATAATCACACTATGGTCAATTCTCCTTTCTTTTTCTTTTTCTTTCTTTCTTTTCTTTCTCTTTCTCTTTTTCTTTCTTTCTCTCTCTCTTTTTTGTTTCTTTCTTCTTCTTTCTCTTTCTTTCATTTCTTTCTCCTTCCTTCCTTCCTTCCTTCCTTCTTTCCTTCCTTCCTTCCTCTTTTTCTCTCTCTCTCTCTCTCTCTCTCTTTCTTTCTTTCTTTCTTTCTTTCTTTCTTTCTTTCTTTCTTTCTCTCTTTCCTTCTTTCTTTCTCTCCCTTCCTTCCTCCCTTCCTTCCTTCCTTCCTTCCTTCCTTCCTTCCTTCCTTCCTTCCTTCCTTTCTTTCTTTCTTTCTTTCTTTCTTTCTTTCTTTCTTCCCATTTACCTAAGTGTATGCAGTAGCCAGAGAGAGAGAGAAAGAGAGAGAGAGAAAGTGAGAAAGTAATCCTCGTGGGATAGTGGTCACACAGCAATCCCTTTTCCTCAATTTTTCCTTTGGGGATTTTGGGTATGTATGCACATATGCGCAACATGTTTTTCAAGCCACCAAGTCTAGGATTGAAGCCGTGTGGTTATTCATTTGGGATCCACTCACTTTAACCACCATGCTACTGGCTGGCCATTATTCTCCTTCATTTCTCCTTTCTGTGAGGATTTAGAGCACATATGTACATGCATCTGACATGTTCTTCAAGACCCTGGGACTAGGATTGGGACCGGAGTTAGCCAGATAGTATCTAGCTCCCCTACCCTTTAGGCTCTGGGGCTGGCCCAGGGTTAATTTTCTTAATGTAAAATTCCCCTAAGCTTGCATTCAGGCTAGCCTTATTCTGTTCCTATAACTGCATCATTAACTCCTTTGAAATTCTTCCAAATCACACACAATGGCAAGAATTGTATAACAGTCTTTAAACTGAGGATTGGGGAGTTCATAATTGATCTAATCTGACTGAACTAATTGGTTTAATATTAATATAACTAATAATAATTCTACTTTTATATGAGGGGAATCTTCAAAAGGTTTATGGAAAATGTATACTTTGAAATAACTATGTATGGATTTCATAATTTTTTTCTTGCACCAAAACAAACTCATACTTTAAATACATTTTTCAGTGGAATTTCTGCAATATCCTCTTTATATTAGTAGCAGATATTTATTGAGCCCTTAATACTTTAATGCATTGTGTTAGGGCTCTACATACAATACCTCATTTAATATTTGCAGTAGCTAAATGATGAAATTACCACTATTCCAAATTTAAAATGAAATTGCACTTTATAAATGCAGCTGAAATACAAGTATCCAGAATATTAAAGAGTGGGAGATCTTTTGACAACAGACCTGATTTAAAAGATACAGAGACAAAGAGTTAGAAAACAAGAATCCACAACGTGATCCCTTCTCCACCATTCTTCTCTTGGGAATTTAGGCATGCATGCACATGTACCTGGCATTATTTTTAAGTCTGAATCCAGGACTCGAACCACAGTCAACTATGTGGGAGTCCAGTGACGTAAATATTACACCATCTGCTGGTCCAAAAGATACACTAAATAAACGACTTCAATCTGGAAAAAAATGATCAAAATGTTAACAGTGAATCTGCTTAAGAATATCAGAGGACAGGACCACAGATGGTGTAATGGTTACGTCACTAGATTCCCACATAGTTGACTGTAGTTTGAGTCCTGGACCTGGCGGCTTCAAGCTCACACCAGGCATGTTGTGTGGATGCCCCAAATCCTGAGGTGAATGGAGGAGAAGGGATAGTGGCAAGATCATCCCTCCTGGGAGATGATTTCTTGCTTTCTGTCTCTCTGGTAAGCACATGTGCCCTTATAGAAAAAACTCTTTTCTATAAACAAGTACACACACACACATAAAAGAAAAATCAGAAAACGTGATGATGTAGGTAACTATAAAAAACAATAGATTTTTTTCTTTTTTTAAAACTGAAGTAAAGGACAACTGATATGTGTATAAATTAATATGAATGTACTTTAGGTATGTACACATATGTGTGTATCAGTAAGAGCAGAAAGAATAAGGAACAGAGAGATAATGTGAACAAAGAAATAACACTAGATACTCAAATCTAACATACTATTTCCCTTTGTATATTGTTACAATGCTATGGCTCACTTAAGAATCAGTGAACTTGGTTCACTCAGCTCTATGGACTTGAGGCGCTGGTGGTGGTGTACTGGTATCACAGCTGACCAACATGAGAAAAGTCCTGAGTTTCCTTTCCCTGATCCTCCCTGGGTATGCTAGTCATGTGTGTGCCGGGGGTCAGAACCAGCTCAGGCTGTGGTGAGTCACGACAGAAAGACCCTGTTTGAGTGCCTGAATCTCTCTCTCTTGCTAAGTGCCTCTCGTTATGGAAATAAACTTAAAAAAATACAGATTTTATTCGATGTAATTTTCTCAGTGGAAAATAAATATGAATCTTATATAGCATTACAAAAATGCTTATAAATCATGAAGTGTAAAAAAATACTGTAAATTAAAATATACATGAGAATAACATAAAAGCATGATGGTAATTCAGTTTGTTCAGATTACAGAATTTGAGTATACTTATTTATGGTAAGTTCTGAATTTTAATTCAGGTCCCATGACTGACATCTGCCATAGCTTAAGTTACAGAGTCTCTCTCAGTGTCCACATGTATTAAATATAGACAATAATATTTACAATCAAATAAAAATGTTATAATGATAAAATAAAGTTAATATATTTAAATCCTTTGTAATATTACTTGGCATAGTCTAAAGACTAGACAAATATTTCATTTTCATTATTATTTACAGTTGTATCACATTTCTCTTTCAGTAATTAAAATAAATTTGAATATAAAAAACTTTCATTATTATGGATTTTATTTCAAAAAGAAACATCCAAGTATGTTTTTCAGTTTTATTTACTTATTTCAGCTGCAACAATGAATAGTTCAAAGCAGGACAGGAAAGGGAAACAGGTTAGTTATAGTTGATGTTCTTTCCCAAACACATGATGGTAGGTAGAATTAGAAGTCCAGAGCAGAAAATTTAACTAACTTGGGACACAAAGACTTAGAGAAAATAGATATAAAATCCTTTACTAGGCTAAATAGTGGAATGAAGGCTGACGGTGCAGTTCAAATTCTGCTCTTGGTGGCTTGAAAACAATGCCAAGCATGCATGTGTGTGTGCCCAAAATCCCTAAAGGAGAAAGGGAGAAGAGATTGTGATGTGGCCATCCCCCACTCCAGACCTTGGATAGGGTGCTTTCTCTCTCTCTCTCTCTCTCTCTCTCTCTCTCTCTCTCTCTCTCTCCAGCAAGTGTAGATGCCCTATAATCAATTTAAAAAATACTTTGTTAATTTATATTTATGAGTATTGCAAAAAGGAAGAGTTAACTGTTCTGTGTAGTACATATTTAGAAAATTACATCAGTTAGAGCACATCAGATGAAGGTTATGAAAGGAAGTTCAAATTTTTTTGAAATAACATTATTCTGTACAGTCCATTTGGAGAGAGAATGAAAAGGAAAACCTGTCCCTTCACGAAAGGTTATTTTTTTCCAGGTTTCTTTCTTCTGTTGACTTTCAAGCTTAAAATCTAGGATCTTTCTTTGACTCATACTATTACCCATTCCATTCATCTATAATTACATATTTTTTCTTTGTCAATCTGTCCAATGCCATTTTCACTCCCATTGCTAACACAGAATCAGGCATGGTCGATTTTTGTTGTTGTTTTTTTGTTTGTTTGTTTGTTTTCCAATTCAAAGGTCATTGTCTTTTTTAGTTCTTGTTTGGCAAGTTGGCACCCATTTTCCTTGATTACACAGTGATGTGTTAGAGTATGTAAAACTGGAGATTGGACATAGCATAATTTCATAAATGTATGGCTTCACACTCTTGGTTTAAAAAATATGCTGTGGAGTAAAATACAAATTAATAAAAGTTGATACCAAAAAAAGCATGAGTTTTCAAAGAAATTCAACCTCCTCAGGATATTTTTACTCCTAAGAGAGAATCCTGATAAAATGCTACTTTCACTGGGATAATTTCAGCAACAACCTTTGAGCAAGGCTCTCTCTCTCACATTTTAATTTATCCTTAATACACCTTGAATTTAGTCTTTTTAATTGCTATTTTATTATGTCACTAATTCACCAAGTGACCTTCAGTGGCTTCCTATTACTATCAAGTAACATCTTTATTTTTAGGCAGACATTAAAGTGCATTGCTGTATCTTCCACCACTGTAATAGCCTGCTCTTCCTAAACAGATCAATATCTTTACAATGTACCCATTCTAGTTTATTGTCATCATCAAGATAATAAGGCTTATATTTTTATGTAATTTGCTTTATTAAAAAAAATGAAATCTTTATTTTAAGCCCAGTTGATAACATAATGTGCAACTTTTAATTTAAAGAAAAACATTTCACATATCCAGACTTTCATAAATTCTAGAAGTCATAAATTTAGACACAGGTTTTCTTTGGCTACAAGCAGCTTGATGAGCATTTGGTCACTGGCTCTAGTTCAAAATTCTAGCCGGTAACATTTTTTTAGTAGTCTTTTTTTTTTTTTTTCTTCAAAGAACAGTTTTGTGTTCATAGCAAATTTGAATGGAAATGACAGAGATGCACCATGTACGCTGTGCTTTCACATGTACATAGCCTCCCCGAATGTCAACCTCCACCAGAATGGTACATTTGTGACAAGTGACCAGCCTACATGTACACATCATTGTCACTCAGACCTCATGGTTTAAATTGGGGTTCATTCTTGGTGTTCCATATTCTACAGGGTCAGACAAAACATAAAGACATGCATCTCCCATTATTGTATCATACAAGGTAGTTTCACATCTCTAAGAATTCTCTGCGTTCCAGGCATTCGTCTCCCTTTCCCATCAACTAACTTTTTACATGCATATTTGGAAACAATTGGCAGTTTAATATTCAGCTCAAATTCAAATGACACTTTTGTTCTGGAAGCTTTCCTGCTTACATTATTCACAAATTCTTTATCTCCTTTATACTCCTATCCTCATCCAAATAGACATTATTCAATAATTATCACTGCAGGACTAGCAGTTAGCGTAATGGCTGTGTCGCTGGACTCTCATGTAGTGGACTGCCGTTTGGGTCCCGGACCTGGTGGCTTAAACACATGCTGAGCGCGTGTGCTTGTGTGCCCAAGATCCCGAGAGGAGAATGGAGGATAAGGGATTGCGGCGCGGTCATCCTTCCTGAGAGGTGATTTCCTGCTTTCTATCTCTCTGTCTCTGTCTGTCTGGCGAGCGCACGCGCCCTATAGCAAAAACCTCTCCAAAAAAAGAAAAAAAAAATATCATTGCTTTTCCACCTTTTATTTTTGATGTAACCTTTACTTTAGTGGTTGTTCATGATTTAAAAATAAAATAACAGACTGAGTTCCTTAGGTAATTGATTTGTTTTACTCCCCAAAGTTCTCTATGCCATGGCATTAGCGCAGACAGACTTTACTTGTCATTTTGTGTATTTAGGATATTCATCATTTTAACACTTTTTCTCGTTAAACACATTTTCTCAGATATATGGAGACAATTTATTCTTTAAATCTAGTCCTGTTACTCAGAGTGGACATAAATAATATCCGCGTACTCACAGGAGTCTCTTCTTATTTTCTTGTATTACTTCATCTCATACAAACTGTCTTGCAATATACTTATTGGTAAACATTTTCTGTTATTTATCATATAAAATAATGAGTATAAGCTTCAAAGAACTGAGTGAAATGTGATTCAGATTACTTTCTCTACCTTCTTATAAAATAATTGTCATGTCCTCACACTTATTAAAGATAGATAAATATCTGTTTTCTAAAGTAATTAATTTTAAAAATTATGCTCAAAGAGGAGCTTTTAGGTTTAAGCTGCATCTTTCTTCACTGTATTGCTTATGAACTCCAGCTGCACACAGTTCTCTGGATTAGTGATTTATGAAATAAGCCCTTTCTTTCTGTTAGAAGCACACTCCACCTTTACTTACGTCTTTTAATTTATTTTTGAGTATCATCATTAGCCCTATCATCTGGCTGTGCCGTACGCTAAGATGGAAAATACCCTGAAAGAACTAGACTTGTTGGCATGAGTAACTCCCATACTTCCTAAGACATACTTTTCTTTGCCAATTCACAAAAGGATTTATTGAACCTGTATTGTGTGCAGTCATCGAGTACCATCTGTCCCCAGCTGTCTATTAACCTGTTGTGCAAACAATCTGAAGTAGATAAAATGCTGTTCTATTCGTGGCTTCTAAAGTGTGTGTGTTGACACTTTGTAATGTCTGGAGGCAGAAGATGGCTTATAATGAATGGCATCTTACAGCAGCTGTCTGCCAGGTGGCCAGAGTAGACAGTTGTCATCAGCTGGGCAGTATTGCCTTGTCATAGATGTTCCTAAAGTGCATTTTCATTCAAGTTATGTGCATGTATGTGCATTTCGTGACTAGATATATTGTTTACTTGTCTATTTAAATTGTCACTTAAAAGATGTAACTCAACGAATCATGAGAAAATGTCAATTCTAGTCAAATTAGAAGATACACTACAGGATATTTGTTCATACTTCTAAAAACTGAGATGTCATTAATTACAGAAAAATGAAAAAGAAAAGAAAGAAGAAAGGAAGAAAAAGGATTGAAACAGTATGAGAGACCAGGCAAGACTGAGGCGCCATGAAAACTACTACAATTTGCAGTTTGGTTGGATCTTGAAACAAAAGATGATACATTATTGGAAAAACTGGTGAAATCCAAATTAAGCCTGGAGTTTGATTGCTAGTAATGTCATGGATCATTAGCTTCTTAGGTTTTAATAAATGCTAAAAATGGAGTAAACTGGGTACGAGGTATATTTCTGCAGTATTCAGCAATTTTTCTATAAGTTTTCTTTTTTTCTTTTTTTGGAGAGGTTTTTGCTATAGGGCGCATGGGCACACCAGAAAGACAGAGAGAGACAGAGAGACAGAAAGCAAGAAATAACCCCCCAGGGGGGATGGCCACACCATAATCCCTTCTCCTCCATTCTCCTCTTGGGATCTTGGGCATGCATGCACACGTATCCGGTGTGAATTTAAGCCACCGAGTCAGGACTCAAACTGCGGTTGACTACATGGGAGTCCAGCAACATAGCCATTACACCAACTGCTGGTCCCAAAAGTTCTTGTTCTTGATATTTGACTTTTGTGTAGGTCTTACTATTAGGCCTAGTTATTTTATGTAGACAAATTGAACTGAAGCATTGATTCTACTAGCATTTATGTTACTCCTTTATTAAGTTTTATTTAACATTTCCTAAAGTACTTTCTGTATGTGCTGCCTCTTCTCTGTTCCATTTCTTCATTTTATAACTTTTTTTTTTTAGAAAGTTGGAGTATTTATTTATTTTATTTTATTTTTCAATATTAGGGCACATGCACTCACTGGAGCGAGAGCAAGAGAGAGAGAGAGCACCTCTTACGGGGAATGATCATGCTACCATCCCTTTTTCCCCATTTTCGCTCTTTTCAGGACTTTGGGCATGCACACATGTGTGCCCAGCATGTTTCTTGAGTCGATGGGTCAGGTACTCCAGTCACACACTTGGCTATGTGGGATCCAGCTGCTTTAACCACTATTCCATGGGTTAGGTCTGGAGTAATCATTGTTATTATCAACCTAATATAAAGTCTAAACATTATAATGTCTCTTTCTATTCTTGGTGTGGTGATCCTCTTGTGGGGCGCCCACAGGTTGTTTAAAGCATTATCAGGAAAGTTCAGATACTCTCTGTTCTGTCAGCCTGGTCACTGTTAAAAGACGCATAGATCAGATCCCCCTCCCCCGCCCCAGCCCACCTGCAATGATTGTGTTGTGTGTGAGAGACTTTGGTTATTAAAAGCCACCGAGACTTTGCTGTTTATGGATATTACACATAATCTGGTCTATCCTGTCTTCTATGTAAGTTATTGTTGCAGGTACTATGATACAAAAGGTAAAGATGTGTGTGTGTGTGTGTGTGATATCGTGTAAAAATGGTTGTAATAAATTGGAATGACAATGATTCTATTAAGTAGTGGCATATATTTGGTAAACATTTGTCTATGGGAACTTGGGTAGCACTTAAGTTTTGTAATACACTGTACTATAGAAGGAACTTGAGATAGAATGCTAGTCTTGTCATTTGATTTCTGTGGCTATATTAGTGTGCATTTATATAAGGCCTTACAAGAAAATACACTCAGGAAAAAAAAAAAAACAAAAAAACAACTGGTTAGTTTGAAAGCAAGAAAAAAGATCAGAAAAAGCTCCTCACTTCAACCACTTGCAGGTTTGGAAATGCCATTGTTTCTAATCTGCAAACAGTCAAAGTCGGATCTGAGAAATTCTTTAAGCAATAAATACCAGTTCATCTCAGTGTTATATCAATGTATAAATAAAGTATGCTGTGGTCGCAGTCATTAGATATTCAATAAGTCTATAAAAATTTATCACAGTTAAGGTCATATTATTGGTATGTTATGAAATAGATTACTTCACGTAGAACAAAAGATTTACTGGAAATGAATTAATCATTAGGTTTTTTTTTTTTTCTACTAAAGCCTGATAAGTAATCAGTAATAGTAATTAATCTTAGAGACAGTTATATGGAAAAACTCACAGAAACATTAAAAATGGTACTTGAAACAGACCTAAAGGTAAGAGTCAAAATAATAGAATTCTTTAAAAAAAAAAAAGTAGTATCTTCAATTAGGCAACAGTTACTAAATATAACACCAATGTCAAGTAAAAATAAGTGACAAGTAGGAGTTATAAAATTAAAACTTCTGTACTTCAAAATATGTCATTAATAAAGAAAGAAAAAAGATAATGCACAGACTGGAATAAAATAGTTTGAAATACTTTATCTGACAAAAGATTTATATCCAGAAATACCTCTTATAATTCAAAAATGAAAAGACAACTCACTTTAAAAATGGATAAAAAAAATCAAAATACACATACCCTCAATGCAGATACATATCAAAGATTCCCACAATTATTACTGATTAGGGAAATGCAAGTTAAAAAAATTAGATATAACATCACTTCATACCATCTAAAATTGCAGGGTTATAAACAGTAATAGCAAGTGTGCCCTCGTATGGAGGAATGGATTGAAAAACTGTGGCACATATACTCTACGGAATACTACTCAGCTATAAAAACCAACAAAACCCTGTCTTTTGACAGAAAGTGGAAAAACATGGAAGATTTACTGCTGAGTGAGGCAAGCCAGGCTATGAAGGAGAGACATTGTATGTCCCCACTTAACATATATCTAATGTCTGCACTCTATGACTGAAACTGATTGACTAATGGCTCTACAAACACAAGAGATGGGTGTGACTGTCAAACGAGGTGTATGTAGAGGAGTGGGGCCCAACGAAGGACATTTGGAGAAGGCATACGGAGGTAGATCATTGATGGGATGCGGAAGTGTGGTGTTATCGGTTGAAGATATTTTGATCAATGGGACTGGGGAGAAATGTTCACATATTGAAATGCTCACATTGTAAGCTAAACAATGCGATTGAATGTATATACAAAAAAAGAAATAAGATTTAAAAAAATGGAAAAAAAAAAGAATAAAAAGAATTTGATGTCATTCTCCTTGTTTAAATCTTTCAGTGGCATCCCATTTGTCTTAGAATAAAGGCCAAACTCGTTCAAATGACTCTGTTTTACTCTCTGGGTTCAGCTCCATCCCTTGGACTAACCTTTATCATATTGTATTTTAATCACTTATTTTTACAGTATAAGCTCTTGAGTACAGAGACTATAATATAATTTTGGATTCCAGATCCTAGTGCTATGACTAACCCACAGTAAGCAATTACTGTGTATTAGCTGAGCAAGAGAATAAATAAATATCGTTTTCCTACCTTAAAAAAAAAAAGAATGAAAAACTTCACATATTGTGGCTGGGAATAAAAAATGGTACAGTAATTTTGTAAAACAGTTGATAGATTCTAAAAATGTTCAACATAGAATTACCATATGACTCAGAGATTTCTCTTCTGGGTCCCAAGAAGAAATAATAGCATACACACACATATAGACCTGTACGGAAATGTTCTTAGCAGCATCATGGACAATAACCAAAAAGTGGAAGCAACAGGAATGTTCATCAGTTCATCACATAATAAATGTGTTCTATACATCCAGTAGAATATTACTAGGCAATAAGAAGAAGTTAATTACTGATAGATGCTGCAATATGGATGAACCTCAACAACATTATGCTAAGTGAAAGAAGCCAGACACAAAAGAACTAATTTTACGATTCCATTTCAATAAAATGTCCATAAAAGGCAACTGGATGGAGACAAAAGTAGGCTGATGGTTGCCTAGTGCAGGAGGTAGAAATGAGGAGTGGCTAAAAATAGGTGTGAGATTCCTCTTGATGGTGACAGGAATTTTCTAAATTTAGATGATGAAACAGTTATGCAGTTTTATTAAAATGATACATATCATTGTGTACATATATACATAGTGTGCATTGAAAGGTACTCTGGACACAAATAAATTTTAGTATGCATACAATGTTTCAAGAGTACTATTAATTTGAAAAAAAGACATATTTGCTAGCAAATTTTATTGTGGTTACTGGACTTGACTGAAATCAAATGGAAATGAACCTAACTAAATGTTTTTTAGATTTAGGTGGACAAATGTAACCAATTTGGACTACAAGATATTGTGATTGCTTGTGGCTCGAAATTGCTGAGAGATAGTTTTTTATAGGTGTATTATGTTGCTACATGCCTTATAAAGTGGAGCAGAGTCTGTCCCACCTTTCTGAAGGTCTTCCCAAGGGTGTTCAAATGGAAAGTGGATTTGAAAGCTACGGTGACTCCTTGTATATCAAAAGAAAAGGTGTCAGCATGTTCAATTCTTTGCATAAGAAATAGACTATACCAAACTTAGTGGTCCTCTCCTCAACCACAACTCACCGAATACGCAGTATCATTTCGCCCTTTTAATGTTACTATGTAAGAACTGGGACTCAGTCTAATCATCTAATTGCACAAAAAAAAAAAAAAAAAAAAAAAAAAAAAAAAAAAAAAAAAAAAAAAGTGAGACTTTTTTCTTTCTTTCTTTCTTTCTTTCTTTCTTTCTTTCTTTCTTTCTTTCTTTCTTTATTTTTGAGAGAGATTTATATGGCTGCAGGGCATGTGTGCTTACTGGAGAGACAGTGTCAGAGAGACAGGAAGTGAGAAATCACTCCCTACCCCCAGGGATGGCCACACTACAAACCCTTCTCCTCAATTCTCCTCTTGGATTTTGAGTATGCATGCACACGTGTCCAGTGTTATAAGCTGTGGCGTCTGGGACTTGAACCATGGTCAACGACGTAGGGACATAACCATTACACCATCTGCTCTTCCCAAGACTTTTTTCACCCCTAAAGCTGTGGGTAAAGTGAAGTGTGCTTTAACGCTGATCCAGGAGCCTTGTGTCTTCTGCTAGTACCCATGACCTGAGTTTTTGGGCAGAGTAAAATCTTGAACCCTTCACATTTCTTGACAGCAGAACCCTTTAAAAATAGAAGTTATTTTATTCATGATAGAAAGTGTATCTATGCACACAAGAGAGAGAGAAAGACAGAGAGAAGCACTCTTGACAGGGTCTCATTATTTGTCACCTACATGCTAATGATCTGGGACTGGCTGAAGCGAGAGGTAGATTTTGGCATTAAGCCCCTGTTGGAGGTACTGACTCCTCTGCGTCTCTGTTTCTGACTCTCTCACTCATAGAAAGAATGAATACATTTTTGATAATGAAGTTGGAAACGCTTATTCCAGTTCTGCAGCCCTTTCCCAGAAGATTTCCCTGGCCTAGAGATTACATAGCCCAGCAAAAGAAAGAATCGAATATTTAAGAGAAAGAACAAAAGGGAAAATAAAATATTTGTATTCAAATGATAAAATTTTCAGAAAGTGGTATTGAAATGGACATAAGTAAAATGCTACATATGTTGACTTTGTGATTCAACCATGCATTTATCTAATGATGTCTGTGGCAGCTCCAGAATATTCTTTTTTTTTGATTTTTTAATTGACATATAATAATTGTATATATTTCCAGGGATAGGATGTAATTTTTCTATCCAAGATTATTATATGCAATTACTAAGTCAGGGTAATTAATATACTCATTATCTGTTATTATTTTGCGTTGGAAATATTGAAATTCTCTGTTTTAGGTATTCAGACATACAGTAGATTATGTGAATGATATTCATCCTACTGTACTTTATTAAACTGCAAATAGTTCCTCTTATACGTGATTGTTTCCACTGATCAGCTTCTCCCTACTCCCCCATCAACTTCCTTTCCGGTCTCGAGTAGTCCAGAATCTTCTTCTTAGAAGCTGAATAATATTCCATTGTGTATATATACCCCACTTCAGGCTTAGTTTTTCCATTCATTCATTGCTGAGTACTCTGGTTGTTTCCACACCTTGGCTGTTGTGAGAACCACTGCAATAACAGGGAAGTGCACCATCTCGTTAAAGGCAGCAGTCTCCTCTGATCCATTTTTACTCTCTGCAGTCTCAGTTACAGTGCAGTGAGATATTCTGAGAGAAAGAGAGATGAGAACACAAAACTTGAATTGCAGCATATTCCCATAATTGTCCTTTTGATTAGATACTGTTATTGATCTCTTGATGCACTTTTACATGAATTGTGTCATGAATATGTATGTATGTATAGAAAAAACATAGTATATATAGCTTTTGGTACTATTCATGGTTTCAGGCACCCACTAAGGGATCTTGGAAGGTGTCCTTGGTGAATAAAGAGAAACTACTGCATTAATTTCAATTTCTCTGAATAAATACCCAGAAGTGGGATTTCTGAATCATCTGGTAATTCTGCTTTGTGTTTTGAAGAATCACCACAGTTTTCCAAGATGACTGTACTAATTTGCATCCCCACCAATGGTATGCAAGGGTTCCCCCTTCTCCACATCCTTGACAACAATTACATTTCATCATTTTTATTTTTATTTATTTATTTATTTATTCATTTAGAGAGGTTTTTGATATAGGGCGCGTGTGCTTGCCAGAAAGACAGAGAGTGACAGAGAGACAGAAAGTGAGAAATCACCACCCAGGGCGGAAGGCCACGCCACAATCCCTTCTCCTCCATTCTCCTCTTGGGATCTTGGACACGCACACACATGTGCCTGGCCTGAGTTTAAGTCACGGGGTCTGGGACTCAAACTGCAGTTGCCACATGGGAGTCTAGCAACATAGCCATTACGCCAACTGCTGGTCCCACATTTCATCATTTTTATAATAGACATTCTAACGGGTGTGAGATAACATATCATGGTAACTTTAATTAACATTCATCTGACGATTAATAATGTTAAGTACTTTTACATATACCTTTTGGTCATTTGTATATCATCTTTGGAGAAATGTCTATGCAAGTTCTTTGTTCATTTTTAATAGAGTTATTTGTTTTCTTGTTATTAAGTATTTTGAAATCCTTACATACTTTGTATATTAGCCCTTGAACTTAGATTTGTTTAGAAGATACTGTCTTCTGATCTAGGAATCATCTCTCCATCATGTGAATTGTTCTTTTGCTATGCTGAAGCTTCTTACTATGATGCAATCTCCTAGGTCTAATTTTGCATTCATTGCCTGTGTTTGGAGTCATATACAAGAAATCCCTAGACAATGTCCATACTAATGTGTTCCACTAATGTAATGCAATTCCTATCAAAATTCCAATATTATTCTTTACAGAAATAGAATAAAGTCCTAAAATTAGTATAGAATCACAAAATATCTTGAATAGCCAAAGCAAATATGAACAAAAACCCAAAACTGGACACAATCATGGTAGCCATGAGCTGAATGATGATCGTAATGCTGAGGAAACATGGCAGGCCCAGATTGGACTGCTGGTTCCCCCAAACACGGCTGTGGTGGTACACATTTGTAGTCTCAGTTACTCAGGAGGATAAGGTAGAGGGGTCACAACATAACCAGACTGTCTAAAACACATACTCACAAGCAAAAAATGGAAGCATCATCCTATCTGATTTTGAAACATACTACAAAACTACAGTAACTAAAACAATATAACAGCGGCATAAAAACAGATAGGTCAGCCTATGGAATAGGATAGAGAACCCAGAGATGTATCCATGATCAATTGATTTCCCTCAAAGTGGCCAATAATACATAATGGGGAAAAGAAAGTCTCTTGAACAAATGGTGTTCGGAAACCGGCCAACCACTTGCAGAAGAATTAAACTGAACTGTGAATTTACCCACTTTGTGCAAGAATCAACTTGAAATGTATTAAAGATGAGAATGTGAGATCTGAAACCACAAAAATGCTAGCAGAGTGATCTACTTTTGTGGATGTTGGGTAAATGGTTTTTTAAAATATAATTTGTGGAGGAAAGAAGTTTACTATGATTGAATATCAGTTTTTGGGTAAAACTATTAGCCACATTCATGAGTACTTAGCAACATGTATAAACACAAACACATGCATGCACATTGATTAAATTTATAGATTAATAAAATTTCATTTGGAAATAAAACAATTTTCTAACATAGCCTTCTATAGAATTAAGAAGGAGATAAATGACTACTTTTTAACTACAGAGTAGATATGCAACATTTTCCGCATTTTTTGTATCCTCTAAATTTATAATAGTGATTTTTGTAAAGTAACAAACTGTGTAATGGAAATGATTCAGAAACCTCTCTTTATAATGGGTGGCACATACTGTAGAAAGAAAATGGTTTATGTAATAGAAACACTCATATAATTTTAGTGGCTCACATTTGCATTGAATGAAGAATGTTCAATCAATTTCACATCTGGATAGAGATTGGCATTTCATGTTGCTTTTTGGGACAGAACAAAATTATGATGCTAAATGATATATAGTACTGCTGATTTTTCTGGCTGGTGAATCACTTTCTAATGTTTGGAATAGCAGCTATTTTTTCTAACATTGTTATGAATTCTACCCAGTACCAATTGTCATTACCATATTCCTCCTTATGAATTGATTTTATGCACCCTAAGGGCCATCAAAGAGGACAAACATTGTATATTGATAATTCAGATTTTTAAGTAAGATTATTTGAGCATTTTTACAAGGCAAAAATGTTTAATTCATATTACCATGTCACTATAGGTCTAGACAATTTTTATAGACTTCCTTGAATCCAAAAATTATATACAAATTAATACATATTTAAGTATATTAATATGTTAATAATATGTATCATATGCTTAAGTATATATATATGTATATATATGTATATATATACATATATATATATATATATGTATATATATATACACACACATATATGTATGTATACTGCCTAGTTAAATTCAGCAGTCCAATACTTGAGACTGTGATTTGATTAAGAACTAGAGGGACCAGCAGGTGGCTTGGTGGTCGAGGCTCTGGACTGCCACATGATCAACATGGTTTGAGTTACAGACCTGGAGACTTGCTTTCTCAATTTCTCTCTCTCCCTGTCTCTCTTTGGTCAAATTAAAAAATAGTAATGATAAATATAATTTAATAAATGTTCCTTTAAAAAAGGAATTATAATAATACATTTCAGAATTATCATCAGTGGCGGCATTTCTAATCTCATACATAATATCTAAACCTCTATGCACAAACTCCATTACAAAATACAATAGTACAAAAACAGGAAGTGGAAATATCTTGTGGATATTGAACTCAAATATACATATTCTATTACCTATGTAACAAATTGGGGGAGACAAATATGGATTGCAGTTCCAGAAAAGTTTTATTTTTTTCAATGTTTATTTCTTCAATCCCATTTTGTAATATTACATGTTTTAATCTTGTAAGTGTTTTAATCTTACAAATGTTTTATAGGCTATGATTTATAACCTATACATGTTTTAATCTTATAAGTGTTTTGTAGGTTATAATTTATAAGTATTAGGCACATATTAAAGAACATCTGCATAATTTTGAACTGAATCAATGCAATACCTATACAGAGTGCTTATGTGTACCTTTGGTATTTCTTTTTATTTCTTTATTTTTATTTGGTATAGGGAGTATGTACTTGCTGGAGAGAGGGAGAGGGAGAAAGTGAGAAAGCACCACACCCCCAAGGGAATGACTAAGCACAACCCCTTTTATTCATTCTCCTCTTGGGAATTTGGGCCTGCACGCAGGCATGTGTTTCAAGTCACTGTGTCAGAACTTGAACAGTTCAGTCGTCCATGTGGGACTCAGCCCCCTTAACCACCATGCCCCCTGGATGGCCCAGATTTGCTATTGCTAATCTTTTTGAAATTTGCTTAAATTTCCAACTACCAGGCTAGAATGATTGTTATATCTTTATGCTTAGTCTTTTAAATAATACTAGCTACCATATACACTATAAATTAATAATGAAATAGTGTAAGTGATGTAATAATGCACCATGTACACGTCAAAGGGATACTACTACTCAAAATGTCTGATAACTCATTTTAAACAATAAATATGTGAAATAACAGTTTTTTTTTCATAAGAGCTATAAATGTCACAAACTTGTTATGGTATTGGAAGTACATTTTGTTACTATTTAGAAGGTACAAGCTTCTATTTAATTTAACATGTGAGTATATCTAGGCTGGAATAATAAATACAAGAAATTTGACATTCTAAATGTAAGTGATGTTTTCAACCTTTCTTTAGTCTGATAGCTACAGTTCCAAAGGAAAACGATATATAGAGTATATTTGAAAAAACATATTTCAAATTACGTTATATTCTATAATAAAAGTTTTTAATTAAAGCTTTTTTTGGAAAGCACATTTGTTTAACCTGGTTCTACATATTATTTTTTATATTATTTAATGTCTAAAATATTGCTCTTTGTTATGGCTTTTATTATTAAAAAGAATATAATTTCTAATTAATTGTAGCCATTTATTTTCAAAGAAAATGCATCTCATCATGGCACTAAGTTCCAGAAGCTTTAAATTTTATCAAGAGAGTTCAAAAAAAATGTACATTTTGCTTCAGTTTTCAATAACCTCTGCAGAAATGACATAAAGTCTTTTTTAATTTCTTGCTATAGGATGTGTAAACTCACCAGGGAGAGAGAGAGAGAAAAAATGAGTGAGAAATCATTCCCCAGGGTGGATGGTCATACAGCAATCACTTCTCCATTTCTCATCTTAGGATTTTGAGCAAGCAGTTATGCATGCCTGGTGTCCCTTAAGTTCCAGGGTCCAGGACACAGACTACTCCATCCATGATAGGGGATCCAACCACCTCAACCTCCATGTCATCTGCTGGCCCAACCAAAAGATAATGTAAAAAACATAAGTGGAATAAAAAAAATATTTTAAAAATATAGTCAGCACAAAAAATCAATGACTCCAGTGGAAATCATTTGGCTGAATTTCTAAAAGAAAATGAAACTAATTCAGGGCCAGCAGGTGGTGTGGTGGTTAAGAATGCTGGATTCCCACATGACCGTGGTTTGAGTCCTGGACCTGGAGGCTTGCTCTCTCACTTTCTCACTCTCACTCTTGTTGTCGCTTTTACTCTGTCCCTCTCTTGTCAGATTAAAATAAATAAATAAATAGCTAAATACAATAATTGTTTGGGAAAAAAAAAAAGAAAACAAAACTAATGCAACAGCTAAATGAGACTATGTTAGAGACTGATGTCTTTAAAGGGATGCCGTAATCTCAGAGGTCCAAGAAATAATGCACAGGAGAGCATCCTATAGTAATTTTCTGACTGAATAATCTTTTATTTTTCTTGCTTTTTTATTATTTGAAATTTATTTTTATTATTTACACATTCAATCACTATACATCACTAAAGTATATCACTGAGTGATTAATCTTGAATACCATATATGAGGAAAGTATGGCTATCAGAAGGAATGGACACACAATGTTACATCCCTGAGTGCCAAAGATGGAAAACAATGAAATTCAGTGTCTCCATGTAGAGCTGGAGCTCAGAAGGAGCTTCAACATAGAGATGAAACAAGCTATTGGAACACCCAATCAGTAGTGTGATTTGTGTCTCCAGACCACAGCATCAGAGAAATGAGTAAGGCATTATCCCTGGTTTCATTATCACACATTGCATGCATGCTTTGAAAATTCATATTGGAGGGTGGGATATAGGAAGTGAGCAGGGGAGATAATTAGGGAGAAAAAAATAGGTAAGACATTTGTGGGACACAGAAATGTTTTATTATTTGTTGATGATGACATGTATAGTATTTTCTACCGAACTGGTCTGAGGTGTATTTCATGTTGGGTAAATTCTCTATACAAGCTAAATGATGTATAGTGATTGAATGTATAAAAATAATAAATATTGGGACCAGCAGTTGATATAATGGCTATGTCACTGGACTCCCATTTAGTCGACAGTGGTTCGAGTCCCGGACCCAGTGACTGAAACTCACGCCGGGCTCATGTGCGTGCGTTCCCAAGGTTCCAAGAGGAGAATGGAGGAGAAGGGATTGTGGTGTGGCCATCTCCCTTGGGGGGGAGTGATTTCTCGCTTTCTCTCTCTCTGTTTCTGTCTTTCTGGCAAGTGCACGTACTCCATAGCAAAACAAAAACTCTCAAAAAGCAAAACTAAACAAAACTAAAATTATTATTATAATAAAAATCATAAAGATAATTCATATTGTACCCCGTAAAGATGTATGGAAATTAAATGTAAATAAAAAGGTATTAAAATAAAGTAAAAAAAAAAGAAGCAGCTTCCACAATCAGTCTACATTTGTCTTTTAACTTTTTCCTTGTTCCTTTCTTAACATACATATGCATTATGAATTTTCGAATTCATTAATACTGTCTTTAAAAGTTTCTGGGTGGCAAGCTTGTTTAAGGAAACCTATTTTTTCTGATTGAAATACCAAAAAAAGATTTTTTCATACATATGTATGGTAAGAATATGATTATTTTTCCAAATTGAAAAATGTCATTTATTTTCAATTTGTAATCTAAGTATTATATATATTGTTATTTATATCTTATTATTTGTGTATTTATCTATTTAATACTTATATTCAGAAATTTTCCTTGTTGGATTGATTATTCTCTTGATTTAACATTTGTACTTTTACTTTTATAGTAATGTTAAGTAGTTGATAGTTTTTTTTTTATTTTTTATTTTTTGGAGAGGTTTTTGCTATAGGGTGTGTTCGCTCGCCAGAATGACAGAGAGAGACAGAGAGACAGAAAGCAAAAAATCCCGTCCCCCGCCCCGGAGATGGCCACGCCTCAATCCCTTCTCCATTCTCTTCTTATGATCTTGGGCATGCATGCACACGCGCCCAGCGTGAGTTTAAGCCACCGAGTCTGGGACTAGAACCACAGTCGACTACATGGGAGTCCAGTGACATAGCCATTCGATTAACTGCTGATCCCAAACAGTTGATAGTTTTTTTTTTTTTTAACCATTTTTATTACTGCTATTTTTTAAAAATTGAGTGGTTATTATTTCATATTTACCTTAAGAACCAGTATACAGTATGTTCAGGATGGTAAAATGCATTTGGTTTGCTGTATGATATTCAGTGATTGAATATAAAAATAATACTTATAATAAATAAAAGTAAAAAAGATTCAATTTAGATATTTTAATGTTTACAAAAGCACATGAGGATTTAAAATTTTACTAATGTACAAATAAGTAAATGTTTTTGAAATATAAAATAAGAAGAGTATTAGGGGCTCAGAGAAAACAAGGTACAATAGGATTCTAATTCCAGTTTGTATTTATATTAATTGTGTGTTCCGAAACAACTTTAACTTACATGCTTTTAAATTCTTTAATTGAAAAATGAGAATGTAAAGGGCCATCCAGTGGCATGGTGGTTAAGGTACTGGAGCCCATCTGACTGACAGTGGTTTGAGTCCCAGACACTGCAGCTTGAAAAAAATGTTGGGAACCAGCATTTAGCGTAATGGCTATGTCGCTGGACTCCCACGTGGTCGTCCGCGGTTCGTGTCCCGGACCCGGCAGCTTAAAACTCACGCCAGGCGCGTGTGCATGCATGCCCAAGATCCCGAGAGGAGAATAGAGGAGAAGGGATTGTGGCGTGAGCATCCCTCCTGGGGGTGATTTCTCTCTTTCTGTCTCTCTGTCTCTCTCTGTCTGTCTGGCGAGCGCACGCGCCCTATAGTGAAAACCTCTCCAAAAAAAAAAAAAAATGTTGGGTACGTGTACATGCATGCTCAAAATCCTAAGAGGAGAAAGGATTGTGGCATGGCCATCCCCCAGAGGGAAGATTTCTCGCTTTCCCTATCTCTCTATCTCTCTCTGATGAGTGCTCATGCTCTGTACAAAAGAAAAGATTAATAAAAGAGAATGCTAAATTTATATAATTTCTAAAGCACTATGCAAGTTACTCTCTTTGACTTTGTAATCATTTGAATTTATCCTATCTTTAACCCTATTATTTGGAAAGCTTAACATGAGATTAAGTGATTCCCAATATCACTTCCAATTAAGAGTCTGAAAGTAAAGCAATTTGAATTAAACATGAGCTATCATTTAAATTTTTATAGCTTTATCCAGTGAATATGTAGAACCAAAATTATTTCTAAATATGAATAAAGCATATACTGAGATCCTGTGTAGCTAACATTCAAAAATGAATAACTGAATCACTTCTCAGTCTTTTGGCTAAGATCAAATGCAAAATGAATAATTACAGTAAAAAATATTGATATAAACACATAAGTTGGGAAAAGCCCTTTAAAGTCATTATACAAATTTTCATATTTTTGTAACTTAAAAAAATATAGCAAGAATCCCAGCATATACATATACTTTAATAAACTCAAGCTACCCAAAGTGATAACTACAGTAATAACTTAATGTACTTGGATGTTATCTTGCACAATTCAAGTATTACATTTGGTATGACTCATACCTAAAGAGTTTAGATGTCTCACATTTTTGGCAGTGTGCATAAATTTGGTTAATATCTCCTGAAAATCTTGTAGTTAATGGGATTTTGTAATATTTTTTTTCTGGCAAATTTTGTAATAAATTTTGTATCATGAGCTGATAATTTTGCAATTATGAAAAAATTGGTAGTTTTCAAATTTAAGTGTTATCTTGTTTTTCAAAGAAATCATTCTAATAGATATTGGTTTACATGTAAATCATCAGCAACTCTTCTTTGGGCATGCATTTGACAACTGCAATACAAACTCAAAGCATTTTTAAAATTTTAGTGATAGTAACTTCATTTCAAATGCAAAAAAGTAATCATTTTTATAATTTGAAATTAAATAGTAAGTTGATTATATTAGTTCTACTATGCTTTTAAATTTAAGCAAATATTTCTCAAAACAAAAAAAAATTAGTTCTCAACTAGAATGAATTCAACTCTTCCCATAATAAAGCTGACAAGACACACTTATTTTCTCTGCAAATGGAGTATACAAAGAGCAAAGTTTTCTCTAATATTAGAGAATAGTTTGCATAGTTCAAAGTCATATTTTTTAATCCCATTGGTAATATGGTTCTAAAGCAATTATTTTGATATGTGTCGTGCTTCCAATTATTGTCCTAGATTCTTTGTCATAAATTATATGTAATCATGCCAAACATGTTTTAATGTGGGTGTTATTACTTGTCAAAGTGAAGACAGAATTAACACAGAGATATTAGAGACTTAACCCCTTATCAAAGAGCAGTTATAGTCTGGGTATGGCATGATTCAATTGAGAGCTTTGTAGGTGGCCTCAAATTCATGGCTTAGAAACACTGCTCTGTATTTAACTGTCCATAGGAATAATGTGTCTGAAATATCACTGATTTCCTGAGAAGCAATAACAAGCTTAAAAGGCCTCTATTTAATCACAGCAAGTGTTTTATACTACTTAAAAATAAGACTTTCAATTCTAGTCATACTTTCTCAGATGTTCGCTTAGCCACACATGTTTGTTATTAAATATGCAAAATGTAAGAACTTTTACTCAAACATTGATATTATTCATTTTAATTGGTGATGTCTTACAATGGGCTTTTCTCTACTGAGGCTAAAGGTTCTATTCACCTTTTCCTTCTCATTCAGGATAACAAGAGAAATTTCTATAGCAAGACTCTTGTGACACTTGGTTTTGTTTTTCTCAGAAATCATACTGGGGGAATATTATAGGCTAGAAAGACATATATATATAAATATATATATATATATATATATATATATATATATATAGGTTCATTATTAGCTTTTCCAAAAATGATGCTATTAGTCCATGAGAGTGAATACATTAATAAATATTAGAAAGACTTTTTTCCTTCTAATTTTTTTTGCTTATTTCGCTTTCCTCAACAATATATTTAAAGCTGTGATTATTAAGTACTTAATATAATTTAAACTATAGAATTAGAAGCTTATGACAACTTTCCACCTAATCACTAAAACTATATTTTGCAGATACTATTATGCTTCCAAAGATTCCAAAGAGGGTAGAAAACCTTGGAAATGTTAGACACTGTGGTTATGATTGCTAGTTGGAGTAAGACTTGAACTCCACATCTCTAGCTTCAGAAACCATGTTCTTATCCTCCTCCATCCTACCTGCTTCGTGATAGAAATCAGCGTGTTCAGCAGCAGATTGCCAAGTACACCCACTCTCTTACTTTTCCAGAAGATCTGGATTTCTTTGTTTCAATAGAACAGTACATACTTGGAGGGCATTAAGTTCTTCAGTGACTTTCTAAGAATGTTTTGAGTAATGATTGTGTGAACTGTTGAAGGACATGAATTACAAATTATTCTTTACATTCTCAATGTCAATAAAAGGACCCTAAGCAGGTTGTGGCAGTGCAAACCCTGGGTTTGCATTTCAGGGACCTCCTGTCAGGTGTGCACGTCTATGTCCATGATCAAATATGGGAAAGTATTTTTTCTAATATTGTTTTCAGCTTATTTATAAATCTCTAATATTTGTCTCCATAATTACTTTTTGTAAAGTTTTGCATTCGAAGTATATCTAGTCTTAATCTACAGAGCATAATTGCAATTCTCCATCCAGTAAACAAAATATCTATTTTAACTATTTTGTGACTATTTTGCTAGGAACCTAATAAATGCATAGCGATGTTTTCCCCTCAGCTCTCCAACTTGCAGTGAAAACAACTTAAAGTGAATATGTTGCTTACAATTTTAGAAATAGTTGTAGTGTACAATAGTAATAAGAAAGTCAATTACCTCAAACTACAAAATGCAAAGTAGTGATGCACCAAAATTCCACAAAATGTTATGTCACTGAATCTATGAATCACATTACCAACAATTTAACTTGAAAAAGAAATGTTAGGACCAGCAGTGGCATAATGGCTTTGTCACTGGACTCCCATGTAGTTGACCACGGTTCAAGTCCCAGACCCAGTAGCTTAAACTCATGCCAGGTGTGTGTGCGTGCATGCCCAAGATCCTGAGAAGAGAATGGAGGAGAAGGGACTGTGGCATGCCATAACCCCCCTGGGGGGTGATTTCTCGCTTTTTGCCTCTCTCTTTCTTTCTGGAAAGCATACTCACCCTATAGCAAAAACCTTTAAAAAAAAATAAAGAAAAACCAATGTTAGCAGATGTATGTATAGAAGTGTATTCTAGCTTCACTATTTGTTGTCTTTATTCATGATACTGCGTGTACAAGTGAGAGAAAAAAGAGAGAGGGAAAGAATAGAGTGCTATTCACAGGATCTGACTGTGTCACGATCGCCTTCCTCCAGTCCTCCAGATCATTGGATCGTGGGTACCTAGGCAAGTGCCTGGCATATTTTAGGTTTACCAGTTAGGGATTTAAACTTCTGTTACCACATGGGTTTGGATTCTCTTTCTTGCTGCAATCCCTTCTCTTCCGTTCCCCTCTTGGGATTTTGCTTTCCCCTTAAAAGGTTAATATTACCAAAAAATGTTTAAAAATGGTCATTTATGTTGTAATATTTTATTCTTCTAGTAATAACCTGTGTAGTTTGAAAGATACACACTACATATTACAAGAATAAACCGATGCAGTCACATTCTTTGTATTATTTTTTACATTACAAAACGTAGTCTTCCTAAATATTTAAATGTGCAATCTTGGAAGAATGAAAATACTATGAAAATTACCTATGTGGTGATTATAATATAAAAGTCTTATACTTTGTTACATACTTCAGAGACTAATGGTATATTTTCTCTCTTGCTTAAGGGGATACGTGAACGCTACATTGTCAAAATGCCAAAGGATACTTAAATTTTACTGTGCCTATGTGATTTGTATATTTTTGTAGCAACCCATAGAGTTGGAAAGACGACACTAAAATTTTATGGAATCAAATAAAAATATTCTAGCATATGAAAATATTTGATTTATTGACACAGTTGCCTGACTGAATTTTATATGGCATGGACTTATTTAAAAAGATAAAACAAATATACTTGGGCATTGTATTTGCTATTTGCCCCACAGGTAAAAAATCAGTGAAAAAATTTTCTGACAAAAAGCATATAATTTTTTTTGGGGGGAGGGAGAAAGACAGAAAGAGACAGAGAGATAGAAAGTGAGAAATCACCCTACAGGGGGATGGCCACATTGCAATCCCTTCTCCTCCATTCTACTCTAGGGATATTGGGCACGCATGCACACGTGCCCAGCGTGAGTTTAAGCCACCGGGTCTGGGACTAGAACCACTGTCGGCTACATGGAAGTCCAGCAACATAGCGATTACACCAACTGCTGGTCTCCCAAAAGCATATAATTTAAAGAGTCAGCTTATGAAAATGTGTTACTTTGTCCCTTTGAAGTAAAAAAAATCTAAATAGCCAATCAGCTCATTAGTTAGAAAATAAATATTTCATGGGAAAAAACAGACTGTGGTGATTACCTAGATGGTATTATAGCAATTTAATAGAGCAGTTTCCAAGCTCCAGTCCAGCCTGCCCCTCATATCCTGATGCTTTTGTTACAGTGCTATACAAAAAAAATTACAAATGTATAGCAAATGCTTATAATTTGTGAGTATATAGAAAGTTATGATTATGTCTGTGTCTACATATGTACATGGCTGTGTTATTAAATACAGCTGATATTTTATAAATAAGAAAATCTCTTAATTATTATTGTACTTTATTTGTGAAGTATGAGGGTCAAGTATTTTGTTTAATGCCTGGTTTCAGTACCCTCAATATTTATTGTTATGAAAAAAGCTACAAATATACTAATGTTAGTTAGTTCAATAGCAGATTTCATTAAAGAATGAGTTTATAAAACTCTAACCACCCCTAATTTTTAGTAAGTAAATGAAAGTAAAGCTGACTAAATGTAATAATATAAGAAACGCTGTTCATTATAATATATTTTATATGCAATATTGTTAAGAGAATTGTAGAATGTGTGGTTAATGCAACCAATGAAATAAAAAATATTTTTCATTAGAGTAGCTACTTAAGATTCATTAATCATTTACTTTCACATCCTTTTAAACTAATGATTAGCTCTCAAAAGATGTTAGTTGTATCTGGTGAGTCGTGCTTAACAACTGTAATTTCTTCTCTTTGCTGCAAATACTTGATGGCTCTTTCCTTTAAGGGTGGAAGTGAATGACAGCCCTGTAGCTCAGAGGTTAAAGGACCTGGATCCCACAAGTCTCATTCAATTAGAATCTAGGTCCCAGCTGCTTCAAAAACAAAGTAAGCATGTGCTCATGAATGCCCCAAATCCTGACAGCCTGACAGGCAGGAGGAAGGGATGAAAAAGGGTTGCAGGGTGAGCACACCCCATTGGAGCATTCTCTCTCTCTCTCTCTCTCTCTCTCTCTCTCTCTCTCTCTCTCTCTCTCTCTCTTTCTCTCATGCATGTGCACACGTGCCCACAGGCCCTCTGGCAAAAGAAAAAAAAATGGAAGTAAAAGAAATCATAAACAATGCTGCGTCATTCAAAGGTGAGCAAAATAAGACTTTATTGAATATTTAATATTACCTAAAAAGAAATAGCACAAGTTTTTGTAATGTGCTTACACTTTTTTTTTCTTTTTACCATAGGTAACATGCATTTACAGGAGAGAGAGAGAGAGAGAGAGAGAGAGAGAGAGAGAGAGAGAGAGAGACAAAGAGCAAGAAAGTGAGAAAGAATTCCCCAGGGGATGCCACACCACAATTTTTTCCCTTCCATTCTCCTCTCAGGATTTTGGACATGCATGCACATGCACCCAGAATGATTTTCAGCTGCCAGTTCTGGAGTTCACACTGCTGTGGACCATGTGGGAGTCCAGAGTCTTAATCACCACCTCACCTACTGGCCCTGTCCATGCACATTTTTCAATAAAATGGTTTTATAACTTAATTTACTTAAATGTTCGATTTTCTATGAGATCATGCCTACTGAGTAAAATATAAGGTACTGTGGTATATTGTTTAAAAAGAGGTTGTATATGAAGAAAAGTAGTTAACTTCTAGTTGACTTATATTCTAATATTATAATTATAACCCCAAGGACCTCACTTTATCTTCATGGGATAAACAATAATTAATTTCAATTTGAAATTTAAAATCTTAATTATAGGGAGCAGCAGTTAGCATAATGGCTATGTCACTGAACTCCCATGTAGCTGACGGCGGTTCAAGTCCCAGACCCAGTGACTTAAACTCACACCGGGCGCGTGTGTGTGTGTGCATGCAATATCCTGAGAGGAGAATGGAGGAGAAAGCTTGCTTTCTATCTCTCTGTCTCTCTCTCTATTTCTGGCGAGTGCATGCACCCTATAGCAAAAATCTCTATAAAAAAATCTTAATTATAAAACAGGGGTCCTTTTTGTGGTTATAATTTTGCAAGAATTATTTAAGCCATCTTTTTTGTTAAAAAATACAATTATACATTATAAGAAAATGTAAAAAATAATTAATATCAATTCCTAAAATTACACCAATTGATTTTACAGAATGTTAGTTATTTTATAAGGTATAGTGGCTATATCATATTTACTAGACTTTATTAGATTTATGTTTTTGATAAAATTATAAAATTTTATGGAAAGAATTTACTATTTTAATTTCCTAACATAAAGGCAGTGAGGTAGGAGATAGACTTGGGACATGCAGTTAGAGTCTAAGGCCCAAGATAGAGACACAGTAAACTTTAGCCAAGATGGAGTCAAAATGGCTACATTTTAACAAAGAACTAGCTACATTAGGACTCAAGCAACAATAGGCAATAGCAACTGTTTCTATTTGCTAACTACTTCAAACAAAAAATACAGATCAATAGGTCTGCTGACCCCACAAAGAGTAAAGTAATAAATCACGCAGGCTACCATGTAACTATTTTCTTTTTCTTTATTTTAGAGTGATTTTTACTATAGGGTGCATGTGCTGGATGGAGAGACAAAGAGAGACAGAGAGACAGAAAGTGAGAAATCACCCCCCCGAGCGGGATGGCCCTGCAACAACCCTTCTCTTCAATTCTCCTCTCTGGATTTTGGACACCAACACACACACACAGCATGAGTTTTAAGCTGCTGGATCCAGGACTCAAACCACTGTTGACTACTTGAGAGTTCAGTGATGCAACCATTCTGCCATATGCTGGCCCCATGTAACTATTTTTTTCCTTTATTTTAAGAGAGATTTTGCTATAAGGTACATGTGCTCACTGGAGAGAGAGAGAGAGAGACAGAAAGTGAGAAATAATCCCCCAGGGGGGATGGCCAGGCCACAGTCTCCTCTCCTAAGGGGCTCTTGGGCATGTACGCACACGTGCCCAGCTTGAGTTTCAAGCTGCCAAGTCCAGGGCTCCAACCATGGTTGGCCATGCGAGAGTCCAGCAACATAACCATTCTGCCATCTGCTGGTCCCATGTAACTATTTTCTTTTTCTTTTTTTTTTTTTCTTTTTTCTTTTTATTTTTTTTGAGAGGCTTTGGCTATAGGCCGTGTGCACTCACCAAACTGAGAGAGACACAGAGATAGAAAGCGAGAAATCACACCCCCCCACCCCCCCGGGGGATGACCACGCCGCAATCCTTTCTCCTCCACTCTCCTCTCGGGATTTTGGGCACGCATGCACATGCACCTGGCGTGAGTTTTAAGCCACCGGGTCTGGGACACTAACCGTGGTCGACCACATGGGAATCCAGCGACATAGCCATTATGCTAACTGCTGGTTCCCCCCATGTAACTATTTTCTAAAGCCTACTTTCTTATCAGAGAGCCAGTCCATTGCTCAAACTGCTAGATAAAATCACCTTGCCTCATCTCTACTGCAACCCATTTCCGAGACACTTCCCCACTTGGGAGTTCATTTCTTTCTCCTCTCTCTTTCCTAATAAACACTGCTTTACTACTTTGTCCACGTCTCTAATTCTTTGTGAGCATGTGGCAGGAACCCGGATGTCTCATGGTCCTGAATTCAACACTGATATTGGGCCTGCACACCCCAATATCCCACACCATCAGCATGCATAATTTCATTTTCATCATTTAAACCTATGATTGCCTTCACCTGCTTCTGTCATTTTAATAGGCTTTAAATTTGATTTTAAAATCTTTCCTTTGGCATTAGGGCCATCTTCACACTTCCGGCCTGTCTTTGAGCTACTCCCTAGGGGCAGCGTCCACCTCCAGTCCTTGAGGAGCAGGGACCCTTCACCTTCTTTCTCCTGACCAGGCGTAGTATTCTGACTTCAGGTTTCTTGTTCCTTTAGAGAAAGAGAAAGCTGTTTATCATTGGTTGCTGGGCAAACCGAGGCCCATCAGTGGGAAGACTTGATTACTCCTTCTTGTCGTTGTAGATCTAGATCTTTCCTTTCTGTTCTTATTTCAGAACTTCAACTCTTGGGAGGACTAATCTGTGAGTCTACCAGTTCAGTTTCAATTAAAAAGGAAGAATGAAGATCTAATTAGAGTTTTAAATGGGACAAATGAGACAGGCGAGTAATATCACATTAAAACAAAAAATCCATTTTCTGCTGAGTCTTTGAAATATTATTTGGATCCAAAATCTGCATGGATTAGATATGTAGGTAGTTGACTTTAATAGCTAGACAAATTCATTTTATATGTAGAAATGACCATAAGTATTCTTTTTTGCCTTATGCATTTTTTTAGTTTTTAATTGCCAATAGTTAAAATGTTGTAAATGTATAACTTTAATGTATCATTATATATATTCATGGAGTACAATGTGATGTTTTGATACATATTTACTATGCTAAATGGTTAAACCAGGTTAAGTAACAAATTCATCACTTTACCTATTGATTATTTTGGTAAAAACATTTATTCTTTTAGCAATTGGAAATATATAGTGCATTACTATTTATCATAGTCACCATTGTGTGATTAGATTCATACATTCATAACCTAAAGCTTATGAATCATGTCTAACTGGAACTCTGTAGCCTTTGATCATCATTATACTTCTTGTCCAAACAATCCCCTTTTCTAACCTCTAGTAACCAAAAACATGGACTCATAAATATTCTTAACAATATTTTTTCTATGTACAAAATAATTCTACAATCAATGTAGATAATTTTCTCACTTAAATGCACACTCAGTATTATTTTTTTCTCAGCAAGTATAACACCACAACAAAAATCTAAAACCATTACTTATTTTTATTTATTTATTTATTTATTTATTTATTTATTTATTTATTTATTTTGGAGAGGTTTTTGCTATAGGGCGCGTGTGCTTGCCAGAAAATCAGAGAGAGACAGAGAGACAGAAAGTGAGAAATTACCCTCCAGGAGGGATGACCATGCCACAATCCCTTCTCCTCCATTCTCCTCTTGGGATATTGGGCACACACACACATGTGCCTGGTGTGAGTTTAAGCCACCAGGCCCAGGACTCAAACTGCAGTTGGCTACATGGGAATTCAGCAACATAGCCATTATGCTAACTGTTGGTCCCACCATTACCTATTTTTAACTCACAGGATTAGTGCTCTTTACTCCTTTTATACTAACTACCCCATTGATAGTTTTGTAGACAATTTTAAAAGGATATATTTCCAAGGATTTGCTAACTTCACCAAAAAGACATTCTGTTATTCAAATAAGATTGTGTTATTTTATAGCAGTCTAAAGCCAGTTCATATAAGGCTCTAACTAATATATGTTGTCTATAAAAAAAGAAAAATGAAAACAAGAATCACACACAAGAGAATATGCATAAGTTAAATGCCCACAAAATACATCATTTTTTGCAACTGCTATAAAATAAGTTGCTTTGCTTTTATCTAAATAAATTTTGAAGAAGAAAAGTACCAAAAAGTAAGAGTTTTTTTTATTCTAAAGCTAGAGAATAATTCCCAATTTTACTTCAAAGGCAAGCAGTTACCTAAAATGCTCTCTTTTATTACCAGAACAGTCTTTTTAGTATTGTTGAGTACATTTGAGATTTTTTATTATACATTTTTTAAAGATAGTTTGTTGCTAAAGGGTGTGTGTGCTCACCAGGAAGACAGAGACAGACAGACAGAAATCCAGAAATCAGGCAGATGGCTATGCTGCAGTTCCTTCTCTTCATTCTCCTCTTGGGATTTTCGATACGCCTGCACTTGCACCCAGTGTGAGTTGTAAGCAGCTGGGTCCAGGACTCGAAACGTCATTGACTCTTGTTGGAGTCCAGCAACATAATCATTATACCTTCTGCTGATCTATCTGAGATTTCTTAAATAAAAACCAGAGAAGTAGGAATTCAGTTTTAGAAGAAGTTTGCATGCGTAAAGTCAAAGCAAACTTGCCTGCCTTCATAAGACTAACTAACCTCAAAGATCAGAATAATGGTAGAGCAGGGAGTGTGAAGTTTAACACATAATTTCTCATACTAATCTTTTATTTCCTTTAAATCTTTCTGTCATTTCCTATATATACTTTTTCTGTATTTACTTTACTAGCATTCTAGCTTTTTCTCATACCCTCCCTTTTTTTTTTCCACTTAATTAAGTCTTTCTAGATTTTTGGTCATTTTGCAGACTATCTTCTGATTTTTGTCTACCTTACTTGTGCTTATAAACTTTATTGCAAATATTTCTGTCCATATTGTATCATTTTTTTCAGGCTTCTTTGAGTTGGTTTACTTATCCTTACATTGGGTATTTAACTCATTTTAAAAACTTCCTTATTCTCTTTTTTTTTGGAGAAGTTTTTGCTATAGGGCACGTGCGCTCGCCAGACAGACAGAGAGAAACAGAGAGATAGAAAGCGAGAAATCACCCCCAGGGGGGATGGCCATGCCGTAATCCCTTCTCCTCCAATTTCCTCTCGGGATCTTGGGCATGCATGCACACGCGCTCGGCGTGAGTTTAAGCCACCGGGTCTGGGACTCAAACCGCGGTCGACTACGTGGGAGTCCAACGACATAGCCATTACGCTAACTGCCGGTCCCAAAAACTTACTTATTCTCTTTTAATTTATCAAAGGATATATGTGTTCACAGGTGAGCGAGAGAGAGAAATTGAGAAAGCGCCATCTCTCCCCCATGCGGAATGGTCGCACCACAATCCTTTCTCCTCTCTCTCTTTCTCCCTTTCAGAGCTGGGGCATGGTCACACACCTGGTATGTTTTTAAGCTGCTCAATCTGGGATTTGAAACAGGCAGCTAGCCATGTGGGGTCCAACTGCCTTAAAGACCACACCAGTGGCTGACCCTAAAAGGTACTTATTTAAGCACAACTATATTTACTATAACATAAGAAATAGCAAAGGGGATATGAGAGGAAGACTTACCTAGCCAATGGACTTCAGACAAAGGTAATAATACTTGAGAAGAATGATAAAGATTGAGCAGTAATAATGCTGATCAATCAGAATGAAATATCATTCTACTCCAGTTTCAGAAGACAGCCCATTTCCTTTGAGAAATTAATAGGCAGTCAAGTGTGAAAGGAGGTCTGGTGGAAAAAGAAAAAGAAAATTTGGGGTTAAATAAAGGCTAAATATAGAACCTTGTCATTCATGTTTATAGTGTAAAAGTAGTCAAGAGAACAAGAAGTTGTTTGCTTAGGACTGTATTACAATGTTCTAAAGTCAAGAGTCAGCAGATGGTATAATGGTTACATCGCTGGACTCCCACATAGTAAGCCATAGTGTGAGTCCTGGACACACCCAGTGGCTTAAATAACATGCCAGGTACCTGTGCGTGTGTGTGTGTGCTAAAAATCCTGAGAGGAGAATGGAGGAGAAGGGATTGTTTCATGGTCATCCCCTCTGGAGGAGTGAATTCTCACTTTATATCTCTCTCTCTGGTGAGTGCATGCATGCTATAGTGAAAACCTCTTTATAATAATAATAATAATAATAATAATAATAATAGTAAGTCCTAAAGTCATAAGAATTCAGGATTGCTATTTTGTGGGTGGGAGGCAAGATGGATAAAAAATCCCATAAGTGGATTTTGAAAGGTGAGTCAGAGTTTGGTTATCTTCCAAGAACAATTATTTTCCCAGTTCTCAAAAAGTATGAAAATACTAGTTTTGTGTTAAGCATGAGACAACATTTTGACCTTTCATTCACCGCTTTCATAGCCAAAATAATATCCATGTGTGTGTGTGTGTGTTTTCTTCTCATATTTGACTATGACTTCACTGCATCTGCCTCTTCCTCCCTATAAATCCTAATGACAGAGCAAAAGATTTTCATGGCCAAAGTGAGTAGCCTTCTGATTTTTTTCCACTTTTTATTACACCAAATATAAATGATCAGAATAGAATTTTTAAATGATATCTAATTCAAACTACTAAATTCTACAAATGAAAACTAAACTTTGGATAGTTTCTGTAAACTTATTTCTACATAGTGATGACCTAGATGTAGAGTTCAGAAATAAACACCTGATTTCTAGTTACTGGATTCTCCCTTGTTAGTGCTTAAGGTTTGAAAATGTAGAGGAATTCTCATCTCAATGTTCAATAAGTAGTGAGAGAAGAAAGTGCCATGGCCATATTCGCAAACAAAACCTTTTCATTTAACGCATACATGTATTCTTAATTCCATATACCATACTACTGTGAGTTAAAGTAATTATTCCCATTTAGAGAATCAGAGTTGGAACTTAAATGATATTTAATGACTTAATTCTATAATTAGGTTAAAAGCTCTGATTGTATTATAAAATTATTAGAAATGAAAATAAAATTATTCTGATCAAATAAAAATATCTTATGTAGGTAGTATAATTGACTAAGTATAAATTTTTTACAGGAAGATGACATTAAATTTTCATTAGACATATTTTAATAGAAGAAAGAAGTAATTTTCATTTTATATTCATTTATTCCCCAAAGAAATGATGCTCCATCAGCAACTGCATGGGAGACAGTAGCATTGTATCACAACTTCTTAGCAAGATGATGATGAAGAACATGTGAATGCAGGCCTTCAAATAATTTTTTGTGCGTCACTTTGTGTAATAAAAGTGCATTAAAGTTAAGTGACTCTGTGGCCTGGTGGTTAAGGCAGCAGGTCCCACATGGCCAACTGTGGGTTCAAGTCCCAGAGCTGGAGGCTTAAAGGACATAGCTAATACCAGCGTGTATGTACACAAATCCTTAAAGAAGGATGAGAAGGAGACGAGAGGTGGCAGTGTGACCTCCCTATGGAGATGCCTTCTTGCCGTCTCTCCTCTCTCTGGTGAGCACAAAAGTCCTCTAACACAAACAAACAAACCAAAAGGATTAAAGTCAATTTTCCATATTCTTTATGTATTGAACTTGATTTACATAATTGGCAAATGTTTTAAAGAATTTTATTGACAATTATTTGACACGTGTGAAGGACATGCCAAATTCGGGAGTAAATTTAAAGGAAATATATCAAATATACGACAATACTAAGACATTTTGAACTAGATAACTTGAAAGAACAGAAGCAAAGAGAAAATTTGTGTACTCAGGTGAACACATACAGTCATCAAAATAGTAAGATGATTGACTATTATTTCATTAATGCCTGACGTCAGATGTACCTTTTGAAAGCATTAATATTTCTGATTGCCTGATTTATTTCTTTGAATTGACTAATTGAAATAAGTCGAATTTGTAATATTCTGTACCATATCACAGTTTTCTTCTTCACACAATTCACTTTATTGGAAACCCACAGTTGGGACTCTTTCTTAGCATTTCTGAGGGAGCCCCATAGACTGAGTGAAATTATACACAACATCTGTGTATGCTGGCTGTGCCTGTGACCTGGCTGCTTGGAAAGCTAGGGGAAGGATTGTGACAAGACCTTCGGAAGATCTCTGCCCTGCCCCTCCCGTGTCTCTTGTCTCTCTAAAGAAACAACCTTAAATGGGGACCAACAGTTAGCGTAATGGCTATGTTGCTGGATTCCAATGTAGTCAACTGCTGTTTGCGTCCTGGACCCAAGATCCCAAGAGGAGAATGGAGGAGAAGGGATTGAGGCGTGGCCATCCCCCCTGTAGGGTGATTTCTCGCTTTCTGTCTCTCTGTCTCTGTCTGTCTGGTGAGTGCACGTGCCCTATAGCAAAAACCTCTCCAAAAAAAAAAAAAAAAAGAAATAACCTTAAATGGAAAAACAAACAAACAAACAAACAAAATTCCATGTGTACATGTAAATCCAATGCTCAGAGATTTGTAAATTCAGTATTAAAAATAGGTTATTTAAATTTAACAATACTGTAAGGATAATTAAACATTTCCTATTTTATATTTCCTTACATAGGAATATATAGTAAGACTAATTTTAAATAGAATGGTGAGTTTTGATAAAATATTTCATGAGAAAATCAGGGATAATGAATAATAAGGGAGAAATTTTCAGGCAACATCTTATTCTCAGAGAATAGCTAATGATTTATAAATTTTTTTTTTTTTTTGGAGAGGTTTTTTCGCTATAGGGCGCGTGCGCTTGCTAGACAGACAGAGAGAGACAGAGAGACAGAAAGTGAGAAATCACCCCCCAGGGGGGATGGTCACACCGCAATTCCTTCTCCTCCATTCTCCTCTCGGGATCTTGGGCACGCACGCACACGCGCCCAGCGTGAGTTTTAAGCCAGCGGGTCTGGGACGCCAACCGCGGTCGACTACGTGGGAGTCCAGTGACATAGCCATTACACTAACTGCTGGTCCCTTGATTTATAATTTTTCACAGTTAACGAGACTCCATAAAATATTTCTAAGGACATAATAGATAGAATTCATGGAAATATTTGCATGATTAGAAAACCATAGGTATTTATGAGACAAAATAATAAATTTTGTTTCAAGCATCAAAAAAAAAAAAAAAAGAAAAGAAAAGAAAACCATAGGTTCAGCTTTTCAGAGATTTTTTTTTTTTTTTTGAAGAGGTTTTTGCTATAGTGTGTGTGTGCTTGCCAGACAGACAGAGAGAGACAGAGAGACAGAAAGCGAGAAATCACCCCCCAGGGGAGATGGCCACACCGCAATCCCTTCTCCTCCATTCTCCTCTCGGGATCTTGCGCATGCACGCACATGTGCCCGGCGTGAGTTTAAGTTGCCTGGTCCGGGACGCAAACCACTGTCGACTACATGGAAGTCTAGAGACATAGCCATTACGCTAACTGCTGGTCCCTTCACAGATATTTTAATCATAAATAAAACCATAGAGTTGAGGATATTTTTAAAATTCAGATTAAACTTTAAGTAATAATGGATGACAGATAACAACCTGGCCACAATAAAGCATGGATCTGATGAGTGCCAGCAAGGCATACAACTGATGAACATAAATAAGAATGAAATACAGAATTGGATTAGGGTATGACACAATGCAAGGTGTGCAAATAAAAGAAAACATAGCATATAAAAAAATAACCTAGCCACTATTGTTAAGAGATTCATTAATCTAAATCTGATGAAGACCTAGTGGTTAAAATGAGACCCGTACAACAATTACAGTTATTGGTAACATATTTGGCTATGCATGTTTTGGCTTTTTAAAACTATATCATTATTAAAATAAAAACTTCACAGATACTGTTAAGGAAAACTTTACAGGTAAATGCAATTAACTCTTTATATTTCTATTGAAGTGCCTCAATTTAGGCATATCAGTTTATAATAATGCTTTGAATCCTTTTAAATAATTTCTGATGTAAAAATAAATAATATAATTTCACTTTTTTTAAAAGGGAGCATTTAAATTGAGTAAATATGCAGTTATGAAAGGTAGCATACAAATTTTATGAATCTCTGCCCAGATTGTCTAACAGAGAACATTAGGTAAAGAGAGAGGGAGCAAAAATCTTTGACACTAATATATTCTATTTATTCAGATTTAATTTAACATTTTAATGTTATCTGGTAATAAAATTGAGTGCAAAATTCAAAGCATTTTGATTAATTAATGAAAATAATTATCCTAAATAAAGTGATATTAGCCATTTTAAGATATATTTTAGATAAGTATAGAAATTTATAAATCATGACTAGTGTAGAACATCTTTAGAGTTAGAAATTTTTTAAAATAATTATTTATTTATTTGTATTTGTTATTATTGTAATTATTTTAATATCACCAGAGAGGAAGAGAAAGAGACTGAGAAAGTGAAAAAGCAAGCTACCAGGTCCAGGACCCGAACCACAGTCGGCCATGTGGGAAGTCTAGCACCCCAATTGCCATGCCACCTGCTGGTCCTTTAGAGTTAGAAATTTTATAAGTTATTAATCACATGAGGTCATTGAAGTAAATTTAATTTGTTCTTTAAAATGTATTTTTCCATGTCCATTTTAAATTTCTTTGACTTAGTCTATTTTAAAGTTCTTTGATTTTACACATACTACGAAAGTTTAGGACAGTGTTTGATGCTTTAAAATGGCTTTTAAAATGTACTCTTATTATGGATTATTTTATTTTTGTTTTCCATAAATACTTTGTTGTATACTCCTTGAGATAAAGTGTTATACTAATATATACATATACTATTCATTTACTTTTTCACAGAATCTGAGACCAATCAATGAATTGGAAAATTAAACTTAAATGTATCAATCATTTACAATTAAACTGTTATGTTTGTAATTTAAGGGATACAAAGTCTTCTGAACACTTTACTAAAATAAATTAGTCCAACTAAGTTTGGTTTATTTATTGTCAATTCAATAATATAATTGCAAACTGATATTTAAACTTCTTTAAATGGTTCTTACACAAATTGATTTGATTATGAATTATAAACTAATCACTTTCAATGTACAACCTATTGCGAGATTTTCCTTATAAATGTACTGTCTTCTGGTGTAATGAGTCGACAAGGTCTGCTTTTTCTTTTAACTAATTAAATAACAGGTTCCTATGATAAAGAAATGAGTGATATTAAATTCACTTATTACAGTCTTTGTAACATATTTCCACAAAGTAATTACCTGCAAATATTATGGATAAGAATTTCTCTCATTTATACCAGTTTGTTTTGCTCCATCGAGAGAGGGAGAGTATTTCTTCATGTTTTGAACTTTGGTTGGTTTGGTGGCAAGCTTTGTCCAATAAAAAGTATCTTTCTGAGACTTCTGAGACTATTAATCTATGTCGAAGAAACCTTCGAGGTCGCCGTCTCACTCTCCTAGAGTCCTGTGGCACATAAAGGAATGCTGACTGCTCTGCTGCAGAGCTCCAGCTGGCTCCCGGCACTTACAGCAGCCCAGATGAGGCTCCAGAGAGGCAGGTAAAGCCATCTAAGTGTTCCATCCCCAGCCACTCTCACGGCTAAATTTAACCACATAGATAAGCCCACTGACAGCATGGTGAGCAAAATAGCTGTGCGCTGGAGCCCAGCTATGCAGTAAAGGATTAACCTTACCTGAGTATAGTTTGCTCTTTGTTCCAGCTTCTGGGAGATGACCTCTAAATCTTTGGAATGTCCTGTCTGATGACAGTATTTTTGTGACCTTTGGTCATGCCAAAGAGCCTATGCTAATGTGATTTGTGGTGGGAACTTGGTGGGTTTAGTGGCACCAGGACGGACTTTTAGAAAGGCTAGAACTAAGGTTAGCCATTTGGACAGTCAGGCATATTCACATGACCATTTCCCAAGAAAAATTCTAGACACCAAGACCTGGGAGCGCTTCACTTGTCAATGTTCCATGTGTTTTGCAAACATTGTTGCTGAAAATTAAACACTGTCTGTCTGGCTCCATGTGGAGAGGATCGTTGGAAGTCCTGCCTGGTGTGTTCCGGACCTGCCTCATGTACTGCCACCCTTGGTTGATTTAGATCTGGATCCTTCACTATGATTCTGAGGTTGTTGTTTAAAGGGAAAAGAGCAGGGTAGTGCTGCTCCTTCTTTGTGTCATACTAGCGTGCATAAGGTCCATGTGACTCATCACTGGTGGCGCGAACCTTTCTTTATGGTTAAGGTGGCTGGTGTCTGCCAGCTTTCTTCACTAAACAGACTTATTATTATTAATTTTTCTTTCTAAACCAATTCACTAGAACAAAGTGGTTAAATCCAGGGCACACTTACTTAGAAGGAAGTTAAGGTTCACATCCTGGATGAAAGAGAATAAAAACAAAATTGTGGGCATATGTCAAAATCATTAAAGTAACCATTGGGCAGATAATGTGAGTCTACGCAAATAATCTTTTTTCCAAAGTCTCACAGATTAAAATAGTGTTCACCAGTGGACTTTACTATGGAGGAATGCGTATTTTGGTGTGATTTTTCATTTCTCTCATTCTTTCTATTTTTATTATTAGAAGTTTTTTGTTTTTTATTTTGTTTTGTTTTGTTTTTGGAGAGGTTTTTGCTACAGTTGTGTGCTCACCAGAAAGACAGAGAGAGACAGAGAGAGACAGAAAGACAGAAAATAAGAAATCACCCCCCGGGGGGATGGCCAGGCTGCAATCCTTTGTCCTCCATTCTCCTCTTGGGACCTTGGGCATGCACGCACACGTGCCCGGCGTGAGTTTAAGCCACCGGGTCCGGGACGCAACCACATGGGAGTACAACGACATAGCCATTACGCTAACTGCTAATCCCTTATTAGAACTTTTTAATAAGGAAGATTTATCCCTTTGTCTCAACTTATTTTACCTGTTCAATCATTAATTTATCTCAGTATGAATTAAATTGATATATATCTTATTCTTTGAGATATCCATAGATATTTATCTGCTCTAATTGGGTCTGTTTTCCAATTGAGATCTCTTTTACTTAACTTGTACATCTTTCTCACATATCTCCAACCTTTTTTAGTATTTTTTGTTCCAGAAGATGCTCCAATATTATATTGTATATTTGATATCCCAGCCCATAATTCAGTCATTGCTTCAGAGACAACTTTTATTTTATTTTGTTTTATAGTTTATTTTTAGAGAATAGTATTTTAAAAATAATATGTGAGCACTTAGTATGGATATTGCTTTTGAGTAGATGGAACTAGAAAAGATATGTATACAAACTAATGCACGCATATCTACATACCTATAATGATTTCAGTATCCATCGTTTATCTTATCTACTAATATTTATCTAACCTCTATGTGGTTTTTCTCGGTGGTGATGCTACGTGTGTGTTTTTAAAAGCCTCTCGCTGTGTCTCAGTCTTCCTACCTTGGTCTCCTATGAAGCTGGGACCACTGGTGGGAACTATTAAACCTGGCTCTTTCAGACATGGTGTTGGTAGGTTATCTAGGCTGGTCTTGCCCTGCCAATCCTCCTGCCTCAGCTTCCTGACTGGCTGGATGCAGGTGCAAATCCTCATGCTCAGTTTCTCAGGTGGTCAGGGAATCAAAGTCAGGCCTCCCATGTTAACCTCAGCCTGGTAAACATCAGTATCCAGCGTATACTATTAACGATACGGCCTGGCCTAGCTATCTAAAATTAAAGAGGAATTCATACTGACACCCGCAACTATAATCAAGTTACAGTGAGGGGTTCATTCTCACCTTACCCCTTGCTTGTTATAACTGTTTCTCTGGCAGCGAGTAACCTGAGTTTTATTATCTACCTCTACATATCTATAAACCTGTAACTATCTATAACATATATTAACTTATTTATTTAACCCAAAAATGCAGGTTTTCTAATCCAGGCACAACATGTCTTTTGACTAGAGTATAGTTTTTGTATACAGTTATTTTTGACTTTAGATTTTGAATATTCAGTGAAAAAATGACTCTCTAACATTTCTTATGCAGCATTTTATTACAGTTTTTCCCCCTCCTCTATGGTGAACATGTGCTTGCTGGAGAGACAGAAAGAAGGTGAGAAATCACCCCCGCCTGGGGGATATGGCCATGCCGCAAACCCTTCTACTCTTACTGTGCTCTTGGGATTTTGAGCATGCATGCACACATACCCACTGTGAGTTTTAAGCCACCAGATCCAGGACTCAAACCATGGTTGGCCATGTGGGGGTCCAGTGACATAATTAAGGCATCTGCTGGTCTTGCAGCATCTTTCTTTGCCCTTTTTCCTGAAGTAATATCGTACATTTATAACATAGGTAGCTTCATCTGTGATAGTCTGCATTGTATTCCGTTATCCTCTGACTTCCTGTTTTTTTTTTTTTTATGTATACATTGAAGATCACTCTTTTCTAAAATATAACAATTCATTTATTTCCTCTATGATCAAGAGAGGTAGAGAGTGACAGAAAGCAAGCGACGGAGAGAGCGAGCGCCTAACAGAGCTCCAATGCTGCAGCCCACCCCTAACTTTCAGCCGGTCCTGGATCATGGGCACTTCCTGCCCTGCGTATTCAGAGACGTCTCTAGACTTGAATTGGAGCGTTCTCATGTGCAGTTGCTTTATAGAGTCCCGCCCTTTACTGCTATGCCATGGGCTGGCCGCAATCACCCTCTGATGTACACGCCTATGGGTTTTAACAAGTGCGGAGTCGTCTGTCCCCCACCGTGATGCCGTCACCTCACACTCTCACACTGTAGGAGAACAGAAGTAGACTTGAAGAGTCTGAGTACTCAAAAGTAGCTTTCTGTAGCCCTTTTCTAATCAACCACCCTTTCTCCCCCAACTCACAGCGATTACTAATGTTTTCTGCTTCTGTAATATTGCAATTTTTAGATCATTGTGTAAGTGAAATTACACGATTTGAAGACTTTTGGACCAGACATGTTTTTATATAGCAAAAACCACATGAGTCACCTATGATTTTGCAAGCGTCAATAGCTTATTTTTTAATTCTTGATCAATATGTCATTGTGTGTATGCAGAACAGTTGGCATAGCCGCTCATCTGTTTGTTTCAAGATTTGTGATTGTGATAAAAGTGCCATAAAATCCACAAAGCTTCGTGAGAACATCAGTTTATAGTGCACTTGAAAAGTATCTAGGAGAAGAACTGTGGATTATATGGTAAGTTTAACTTCATAAGAAGTTTCAAATAGCTTTTAAAATAGGCTGTGACATTTGACACTCCAACAGGAATGTTTGCATTTTCCAGCTACTCCATATCCTTTCCTAAATGCATTTCTGTTTTCCTATGTTATTATAGACCTTCTAGAATGAATTGATATTTATTGTGAAATCATTTGCATTTTATTAATGACTAATAATATTAAATATGTTTCATCTGCCCATTTGCTGTCTGATTATCTTTGGTGAAAGGTCTGTTCATGTATTTGAACATGAAAACATTAAATTTTTTTTTCCCTAAGAAGGCATGTGCCCTCACCAGAGAGAAACAGAGACAAAGAGAGAAGGAAAAAGCACCCCCCCTCCTTCCCCGTGGGACATAGTCACATTGCACTCCCTCCTCCTCCATTTTCCATCCTGCTGGGATTTGGGGCACATGCACATGGGCCTAAAGTATTTTTCAAGTGTTGGAGCCAGGATTAGAACCTTATTTGTCTGGGTGGGATCATGTCCTTTACGTATCCACCACAGACTGGTCCAAAAAAGGTTTTAAACTCTATTTTGAAATTATTACAGATTCATAGGAATTTGCAAAAATATCGTATAGCGTTCTCATGCACCTGCACCCAGTGTTCCCAATGCTTACATGTATTGTAAGTGTAGCAAAGTTTTAAAACCAATACATTGAGATTGGTAAAGTGTGTATACTTTTATGTTATTTTATGTCATGAGAATCATGTAATCTGCCTCTACAATTAAGAAACAGAACTATTCTATCTTCATAATAATGTGACTATCCATAGGTTTTCTAAACATCTGTTCCTCTCTACTTTAACCCACTCACCTATTCTCTATCACAATAATTTTGCCATTTCAAGAAATGTATGTAAGTGGAATCACACAATATGTGATCTTTTGAGATTGGCATTTGGATTTAGCATAAAGCTTAAGAGGTAGAGCCAAGTTGTGTGTGTAGGACAATCCATTCCTTTTATGCTGAATAGCATTCTATGGTAGAGATACACCTGCTACCTGTGTGACACCATGACTGAGCCCTTTGGGATTTTTAAACATAGACTAAAATGTTATCTTAAAATGAATAAATAAAAAACTACTTTGTGTATTTTTTTTTTCTCTTAGACAGTTTTTATTATTTATTTATTTATTTTTGCTACACTGGAGAGACCGAGAGAGACAGAGTCAGAAAGCAAGAAATCAGCTCCCAAGGGTGGTGGCCATGCCACAATGCCTTCTCCTCCATTCTCCTTTCAGTATTTTGGGCATGCACACACGTACCCAGCATGTGTTTTTTTTTCTAATTATTTTATTTAACTTTATTTGTTTACTCATCTTAATTTAACTAGAAAGGGACAGAGCACGTACATGAGTGAGAGAGAAAGTAAGAAAAGCAAGCTGCCAGGTCCGAGACTTGAACCATGGTCAGCCATGTGGGGATCCAGCACCCTTAACCACCATGCCACCTGCTGGCCCCCCATCCCTAGCATGAGTTTTAAGCCTCTGGGTCGGGGGTTTGTACCATGGCCGACTATGTGGAAGTCCAGTGACATAACCATTACACCGTGTGCTGGTCCCTTGTGTCTTCTTTTGTACTCTGCTCTTTCCCAGATGTGGTGATGGGGCAAGCACACAATACCCCACTGTCATGGAATGGTTCTGTTTCTGTTCCCTTTCCACAGCTGCAGTGGCTTTCTGACACTGACCTCAGGCTACAGCAGTGTTGTCCTGACAAGCCCTAGTGGCTGTGTTCTTGGTTATCTATATAAAGGGTTTTGGTACTTAGGGAAGGCGAGTGGCATGCGTCTGGGAAGAGTCTTGGTTGATGTGCATCTTTCTCCCCAGGTAGCAGTTTGTTCCTCCAATTGAGCCGCTTTCAGGAACCACTTGCACTTGCCTTTCCCTTGGAGATCTAGGTGTTAGTTTCTCATGAGGCATGGGGCAGCTGTTTGGGGTAGGGCTGGGGATGCTATTCCTGTCCCTTAGTCAGTAAGATTTTCCCAGTTCCAGATTGTCCCCAATAGTTCCTGTGAGTTACTGGAGAGATAGAAACACCTCAGAGAAGGTACAAATATCCTACCTCCAAGGCCCTCAGGGGTTTCAGAGTTTCACTTAGCCCACGACCATTTATTGAAAATGTCTAGATGGATCTCCTTATGGGGTGCATGGCCTTCTAATGTCTGGCCCAGGATTGCAAATGTCTATCTTCCACCATGTTTTAGATGAGTTGATTCCTCCCTAATACCACCTCTCTGGTTCAAGGAAATTTGAATTTAAAAACTAATCTAAGTTTTTGTTTATTTATTTATTTTAAGGGTAGGAGTAATACTCTTTTCAAATTTTTACCTCCATTCAAAATAATTCATTCTTACCAAGGTTTTTCCAAAAAAGAAAACAAACAAGAATTCCTAGAGCACCACTGGAGAATCTGACAACTTGCTGCAGAGTGTGTAGCTCCCATAGGGGCATAATCCCTCTGACCACTTAGTGTGCAGTAATGAAAGTTCATGGACTAGCTCCATTGATGAATAGACCCATGTTCAAATTCAGTCTCTTCCATGAACACAGAAAGGCTCCTCGTACTTTCTCAACACTATTTCATCTCTCTGTGGATTTTTCACCTTTTTGTGCATGGAGCTTTCTTGGTATTTTCTATCACTATTCTCCATCATTGCTTGAATAGAGACAAAAATATAACTTCTCCTATTATGGGCAATCGATTACACGGACAGAGAGCATCAAATACTACTGAAGGATTTGCAAAGCCGATCACAATCTTGCCTCTCTGGTGGGTCTGAGATGCAATAATTGGCAGCACAGTATAATCTTCCACATCTCTGTGAGCTCTCTAGCCACCAGTGGTGGTTTTCTGCTAGGAGTCCTGGGTCATACTCAGCATACAGAGTTTGGGAGTTAGCCAGGAACCAGGGGAAGTTCCACTTGTATCTTTAGAACATCTGTGGCCCCCACTGTCACCTACCAAGTGTCCCTTCCAATGCCAGTTACGGTCTCTAATTCTTCCCCTCCAGGTCACGTCATTCTCCACTTGTGCTATCCTCCTTTACCCTCTCTGCAGAAAAGATCTGGCTTATATGTGATTATATATATATATGTGTGTGTGTGTGTGTAATAATTACTTATATTTAACAGCTATATATATTAGAACAAATACATATTATATAAAATTGTAAGTTAAGCATGGCAAAGTTTGCATTGAGAGCAAAAATCTGAAGGTGAAGGGACAACAGAAAGCATGAAAACTGGATGGTGTATACAAATTGGTTGTTTTGTTTTTGGTGTTCAACTAAAATACATAACACTGAATTGATCTATAGAGAATGGCTTCAGCACATGATATACTTTATGACAAAATGACATTCTCAGAGACTTGGACCAAATGGGGATCATCAAGCTGGGAAAAGTGACCCAACATAATTTAAGCCTTAACACTCGTTCCAGAATTGCCACTGGGTCCATCAACCACCTGTCCGATGATTTTCAGCAACTGGTTGTGTGATTGTAGAAATGGCAGCTGTTTCTTTTCGTACTCCCTTAAGCATTAGATCCATGTGAAAACCAAGCAGAGAAATTGCAGATATATAATAGATATAAAATTTGGACTTAAACTCTCAGTATGCCCATAACCATTTATTGAGCACCCACAGTCTATAGCAGTCGACCAAATGCCATCAGCAAAACAAACAAGTGAAAAGGACAAATTGTGATATCTATATGTTAAGAAAAATGACATATATTTAAAAATTCAATATCATTGAATATATAGCACATACCAGTTTTAAGATAGTAATACATATTAATAATGCAGTAAGACATTGAACTCTGCATGATTTAAGCAGCAAAGTTAAATGAGCAACTGTACAAACTATTTCCAAATAGCTTTTGTTATTCTAGCATTTGAGCTGTTCAACCTGATAACTTTCAGTTCATTGAGAATCCTGGGTTTCCAGAAGTCAATATCAGCCCTAGAAAATCCATTTCTTTGCAAGTTGGATATACAACCGGCATTTAGAGAAGCATTGAGGAAGATACGGTTTAGTGTTAGCTGGTGGTACATTCTGGAAAACACGAACTGTTACAACGACTTTCACTTCATTTTTTAATCATTTATTTCTTTATCCTTTTGGCTCTCTTTTTCTAAGCCATGCACTGTTTCATAAAAGTACAACTGACAAATGTGAACCCCACTACTGAAATGAAAGCAGCTGTGGCTTTCAGATGGATGTTTCTCTCAGCAGACAGCTTTAAAAGAATATTGCTTCAGGGCCAGCAGATGGCGGAGTGGTTACATCACTGGACACCCACACGGCCAACTGTGGCTTGAGTTCTGGACCTGGTGGCTTGAAACTCCTGCAAGGCATGTGTGCATGCATGCCCATGCCCAAGATCCCAGGAGAAAAATAGAGGAGAAAGAATTGTGGTGTGTCCATCCTCCCTTGGGAATGATTTCTCATTTTCCCTTTCACTGTCATTCTCTCTCTCTCTCTCTCTTTCCCTCTCTCTCTCTCTCTCATGAGCTCATGCATCCTAAGGCAAAAGTCTCTTGAGGAAAAAAATAATAAATAAAAGCAACATTGCTTCAAAATTTAAAATGGATCTGAGTTTGGGACAAAAATTATCCCTTAAAGATTTTGAAATCTGCTGTTTAGGAGCATTCCCAGTTAGGCTAATACATAATTTTCTCATTCAGAGGAGATGATATAGTGAACTCCAGTGGCTTGAAAGTATTCTTTTGCATGGTATAAGGTATGGCTTTATTTTGAGAAGTCAGTTTTTTAACATTTTCTTTTTTTCTTATTCTCTGAGAAAACTAGAAGGGTGGTGTGGCATGTGGGCCAGTAGCACTGGCATTACTTGGTAACTTATTAGAAATACAAAACATTTCTGACCTACTAAATCACTAAATCACCAGACCTACTAAATAATTATCTCCGATTTATCAGAGTTCCAGATAAGTTATATGAATGTTAATGTTTAAAAAACATTAGGTTAGATATCTTCATGTTCTCTGTGGCACAATATTTTCACCTAGATCAATTGAGAAGTGTTATTTACCCACCAATGGCCATGTAAAACAGCAGGTAAAATGAGAATGACAGCCTGCTGACACCCCCCAAGAAGGGGGACAAGATGACCAGTATCCTGAACGGCCCTTATCACAAATAATCCTTTTGTTCCTCTAATAACAAAACACGTAGTTGGTTTACGTACATGACATGTTAATATTTTGCTAGGGCTTTGGAAATTGGCAAAATCTAATACTAGAAAAGGCATGGTTAATGTTTTTGAGAAGCTGATGGTATTATACAAATTTAGTTTCCTAATTCAGCAAATTCATGATTCTTTATATACCATGAGAACAGACTTATTTGAGGAAGCAGAATGTCATTCAAATGAAGAGATATGTGGATGCTGAGCAAGTCTGATTTTTTTCAGTTTACATATAAACAAATAAAAAGAATATTTAAAAGGTAAAAATAGCTTAAGAAATTGGATAATGAACTAATCTCCAACCTAGTCGTTTTTTAAATTTTTGTCTTCTACTCAAGCACTTTGTGATAGGTCAAATTCTTTCTTCTACCCGTCATTATTTTTCCCAGTCATATTGCCTCTCCTTAGTGTTAGAAAATATTTTATTGAATGTAATGAACATGAAAGGATATCTGAGAATAGCCTTTTAAAGCTGTATGTAATATTCCAATTACATGTTTAAAATACATCTTGTAAGTTCATTTCGGAGTTCCTTTTCAAGTCTCCTCCATTTGTTAGTCACACAGCAGGTACCTCTCTAGCTGATTTCCAGCTATTTATCTCATGTAGGAAGTAGGTCAGAAAACACCACGAAGTTTTCCCTTCTGCCAGCAAGCACATTTAAAGTAGTCATTTGGGGATACATGACCAAAAATATAGTTGAGAATATCAGCACTGAGTATTGGTCTGAATGCATATATGATTCCCTTCCAAATTTAATAGTTCCACAATGAAGAGCAACATTGTCTCAACCATGAGGAGGGAGTCAGTATTGCAGATCTGCCAGGCATAAAACAAGTTGATGGTACAGCAGTTTTGACGAGTTTCAAAAGCTTTGCGACTGAGGTTTCTCCGTCTAAGACATGTTCCCATCAAGTTTGAACGTGAGATGTTTGAAAGAGGTATATAATCCAGGAATTACTTCCAAAGGAAAGAACCCAGGCAGAGCAGGTTCTATAAAGTCTCTGTCTCTCCTGCCAATGTGTCATTTTCACTTAAATACTTATATCAAATGAACCAATTGACACAGAAATTATTCAAGTAACTAACATATAGAAAACATATTTACAGGAACAGCAGTAGGCGTAATGGCTATGTCGCTGGACTCCCATGTAGTCGACCACGGTTCTAGTCCCAGATCCGCATGCCCAAGATCAAAAGAGGAGAATGGAGGAGAAGGGATTGCAGTGTGACCATCCGCCCAGGGAGTGATTTCTCACTTTTTGTCTCTCTGTTTCTCTAATATATACACACACACACACACACACACACACACACATATATATATAAATAATTTACCACAATAAAACTTACCTTCATAAGTTATTTTATTATTTTTATTGAGAGATCTTTGCTATAGGGCAAATTTTGTACTTTCATCTCTCCCTGCTGGTAGATGCGTGATAGTGTAATCCATCAGGGCTGTTGACATAGAGGCTTCTGATTTGCCAACCACCATGGTATCATTTATATAGTGAAAGTTTAGACATGCCAGGTTGAGGCTCATAATTATACCCTGCCTAGTCATTAGAGACAAATGAAACAAACATTTAAGTAATCCTAACAAACCAACATGGAAATTAGTGTTGTTGTTTTTTTTTTTTTTTTTTTTTTTTTTTTTTTTTTGCCTTAGACTGCATGCTCTTGTTGAAGACAGAGAGCTATAGGGCTCGTTGGAGAGACAGAGAGACAGAAAGTGAGAAATGATCCCCCGGATGGCCACACCACAATCCCTTCTCCTCCATTCTCCTGTGGGTATTCTGGGCACACATGCGCACACACCCAGTGTGAATTTCAAGTTGCTGCATCTGGAATGTAAACCACAGTCTACCAAGTGGGAGTCCAGTGCCTCAACCACTACACCACCTACTGGCCCCAATTTTCTTACTTTTTTTTTTTTTTTTAATACTTTTACGAACTCCCTAAAGACAGTTACTGCTCAGCAACTTCTGCAGGTTGGCTTGAAGAACCCGTGGGTACCAAAATCCACAGATGCACCCTTCCATAGACCGGCCTGGTTCAGTCAGTCCTTTGTATTCACGAATTCCCCATCCCTAGTTTGAATCCACCATGTGGAAACTATAGTTAAATTGGAATGGTTTTCATTTTAAATGTTTGGAAGTATGTTGAGGCTATGGGCCCCTAGAAAAGAGAGTGTAGTGCAGCTTGCTATGGAGATTATAGTTTGCTACGGAGATTACAGCCTGGTGCTTCGGGCTCTACTCAAAGGAGGTCAAAAGACGTTTCACTGATGAAAAGGAAGTAGAATGCCCAAGTGAAACACATCCTGCCTTGAGTATTTAATATGATTCTTTTTAGGTGCCAGGATCTAAAAAGACAGCAATTACTTTTCCTGACTGTCAGGAGGATTGACACTGTGAATCTGCCCACGTAGTCCTGATGCACTTTATTTTATTCAGGTGAGCAGTCCCTTGAATTTTGTACTTTCATCCCTGCTGGTAGATGCGTGATAGTGTAATTCATCAGGGCTGTTGACATAGAGGCTTCTGATTTGCCAACCACCATGGTATCATTTATATAGTGAAAGTTTAGACATGCAAGATTGAGGCTCTTGAACTAAATCCTGCCTAGTCATTAGAGGCACATGAAGCAAGCATTTAAGTAATCCTAACAAGCCAACATGGAGACTAGTAGGTGATGATCCCCTGTAAATCTCAATCTTCATTTAGCTTTTTTTTTTTTTTTTTTACCTTAGGGTGCATGCACTTGTGGAAGAGGGAGAGACAGACATAGTGAGAGGGAAAGTGAGAAATGACTTCCCAGAGGGGATGGCCATGCTGCAATCCCTCCTTCTCCATTCTCCTCCAAGAATCTTAGACATACACACACATGTGCCTGGCAGTGTGATTTTTAAGCCACCAGGTCTCAGACTTGAACCATTGTCACCCATGTGGGACTCCAGTGGCATAATTTCTATACCAGCTGCTGGTCCCGTCATTTAGGTTTTTTCACTGTTCTTACATGGCAAAAAATTCTGTGATTGCTGTTCACTGAAAGCATTGCTTTCAATAATTATTTTTATTTCTGTCAAATGTAATAATTTCTTTAAGGTGGAATTTGACAATAGCAATTGATTGCTATAGTCTTTTTCCTTTTTTTGTAGAGAATGATTTTTCTATAGGGCAACATGTGTCACTGGAGATATAGAAAGAGACAGAGAGACAGAGAGTGACTAATCACCCCCACCCCCACCACCAAAGGAATGACAATCCCACAATCCTTTCTCCTCCTTTCTCAGGATTATGGCACACATGCACATGCATTTGGCATGAGTTTTAAGTTGCTGGGCCTGGGACTCGAACTGTGGTTGACTACATGAGAGTTCATTGATGTAACCATTACACCATCTGCTGGTCCCATGATGAAGTGAGAAAAAATTTTGGCATTTCAATATAAGACCTTTAAAATAAAATATAAATTGCCAGGACCAGCAGTTGGCATAATGGCTATATTGCTGGACTCCTATGTAGTCGACCACTGTTCGAGTCCCAGACCCAGTGGCTTAAACTCACGCCGGGCACATGTGCATGTGTGCCCAAGATCCCAAGAGGAAAATGGAGGAGAAGGGATTGTGGCATGACCATCTCCCCTGGTGGGTGATTTCTCGCTTTCTGTCTCTCTGTCTCTCTCTGTCTTTCTGGTGAGCGCACATGCCCTACAGCAAAAACCTCTCAAAAAATTATATAAATTGCCAAACAACTCTAAACCTCAGTTTCCTCAGATATAAATTTAAAATGTATCCTACTTCCCAAGTGTCTTATAAAAGTCAATGAGGCCATACATGAATGATATAATTCAGTATGTAAACATAGCACACCTTCAGTAAATAGTAACTTACTATCAATTACAAATCTATACTAAAAAAAAGGCATAGATTCTACTGTCTACATTTAGCATCATCTACAAATGATTAAATAAAAGTTTTATTACCCAGAATACCATGTAAATTCAAGAAAATTGATTTGAGGTGAAAATTATATTAAAATTAAATTATATTTACATATTCATTTTTCTTTTTTTATTATTTTTTTATTTACATTTTTAAAATACATTCAGTCACATTATTTAGTTTACGAGGTGATCATTTCAATATGTGAACATTTCTCCCCGGTCCAGTTGATCAAAATATAACAACACTACCTCCCTGTCTCAACAATGCTGGCTCCGTATCCCTCCTCCAAATGTTCTTCCCCAGGACCCACTCCTCCACCCACACCACATCTGGCATTCACACCCATCTCTTGTGTTTGTACATCCTTTAGCCTGTCAGTTTCAGTTATAGAGTGGGGACACTTGGTATATATTAAGTGGGGACATACAGTGTCTCTCCATAGCCTGGCTTGCTTCACTTAGCAGTAAATCTTCCATATTCTTCCACTTTCTGTCAAAAGTCAGGGATTTATTGTTTTTAATGGCTGAATAGTATTCCATAGAGTATATGTGCCAAAGTTTTTCAATCCATTCATCTGTACGGGGGCATTTGGGTTGATTCCATGTCTTAGCAATCGTGAAAAGTGCAGCAATAAACATCGATGTGCAAGCACTTTTCCAGTGAAGAATTCTTCTGTCCTTTGGGTAGATACCAAGGAGTGGGATTGCTGGATCATTTGGTAGTTCTATTTGTAGACTTTTGAGGAATCTCCAAATTGTTCTCCTCAGTGGTTGAACTAATTTACATTCCCACCAGCAGCGTAAGAGTTCCCCTTTCACCACACCCCCACCAACAATTATCATTTTTTGTTTTTTCAATCTTAGCCATTCTGACTGGGGTTAGGTGGTATCTCATTGTTGTTTTGATCTGCATTTCCCTTAGATGAGGGATGTTGAGCATTTTTTCATATGCCTTCTGACTATTCATATGTCATCTTTGGTGAGTTTTTTTTTTTTTTTCAACTCCTTCTCCCACCTTTTAATAGGGTTGATCATCTTTTTTCTGAACAGTTTCTTTAGTTTCTTGTGTATTCTGGTTATCAGTCCCTTATCTGATGCATAATTTACAAAAATATTTTTCCATTCTGAGGGCTGTCGATTCACACTAATTACTGTGTCTTTTTCCATGCAGAAACTTCTTAGTCTAATGTAATCCCACTTGTCTATTTTGGGGATTATCAACTGTGCTTTGGGGGGTCTTATGTAAGAAGTCTTTCCCTGCCCCAATGTCTCCCAGAGTTTCCCCAGTGTTTTCTAGAAGCAGTTTAATAGTTTGAGGTCTTAGATTTAGATCCTTGATCCATTTTGACTTGATTTTTGTCAAAGGTGAGAGGAAGGGATTCAGATTCATCTTTCTACAGGTGGAAATCCAGTTTTTCCAGCACCATTTGCTGAAGAGGTTTTCCTTTTCCCACTGTACTGACTGGTACCCCTTGTCAAAAATCAGTTGACTGAATGATTTACATATTCATTTTTCTAATAGGCCTCTTATAGATAACACAAAGTACAATGGCAGATAATCTTCTGCCCTGCTATGGTGGCAGTATAGGGTAAATGGTAACCTGAAATACGCATGATTAAAACACTACATGTACTCATAAGGCTAATATAATCACCCCAAATTATAAGATATTTATTATTTTAATGTATTTCCATTTTTAATTGATCAATTTATTTATTTAAAGAATAGCTCCATAAATGTGCTTTACCTCAGTTCCTTAGTACAAAAAATGTAGTAAAATGGATTAATGAAACTTATGTTCTTATTCATAATGTGGAGTGTAAGTGTCCAATTGCAAAAATACCATAAAATGTTGCCATCCAGGTAATTTTTATAAGTGCTTTTATTCTTTTCAATTGCTTTCTCTAGCATGCTAGTAACGATGTGTTTTAAAGTTGGCATAACATACAGAAATGAAGAGCAGGGATTTGCTAGGTAAGATATTTGCACTTTATTCTAAACAGATTATTATTCATAAAGGGTTCATCTGCAGTGATATCTAAAAAGTTCCACATAATTGCCAGTTAAGTACATTTGTTTCCAAAACCTAGCTAGCATAATATTAGACATTATATTTTTGGACCATATGAGTGAATATTTCTGCCAAGCAGTTTCAATCAACTGTAACTTTTTTTTGCAGTTTTTCCTTTAGTGCCAGTTGAAAATGCATATGCTCCACCATCTCTATTAAATTCTCATTTTCATTAGAACATGAGATTGATATTGAAGCCAAGCATTTTACGATCATAGTAATTTGCATTTGCATGGGTTTTCTATGTTTAAAACACATTGAGTTCTCAAAAATATGTACATTATACCTTAAATGAGGTTTCATTAATTTTTTAAGTTTTATTTTATTTTTGATTGATGCTTACTGATTGTGCGTATTTATGGCATACAATGTGATGTTTTGGAATGTGAATACATTGAGTGAACAAATTAGGGTAATTATCATGTTCATTACTTTGTACATTTATCATTGCTTGGTGGTGAGAATCTCTGAAATCTTTTCTTCTAGCTACTTAAAAATATCCAGAATATTAGTGTTAGAGTCCCTCTACTTTGCAGTGGAACATTATAATCTCTTCTTCCTCTCAAACTGTAACCCTGTCCCCACTGACCCATTGCCTCTAATCCCCTCTACTCTTCATAATGTCTGGTAACCATTATTCTATTCTAAACTTCTATGAAAGCAACTTTGTGACTCCACTTATGAGTGACATCTATGGGTTTGTCTTTCTGTGCCTGGTTTATTTGACTTGGCAAATGTCCTCTAGGTTCATCCATATACAAAAAGTACTAAAGAGAAAAATATATATATACACTCTTTCATAAGAACATGACAAAATTCCATGTAAGTACAAATAACCATTAAAAATACTGTATTCCCTGGGGCCAGCAGATGGTGTAATGGCTACATTGCTGGACTCCCATGTAGTCAACCATGTTTCAAGTCCCAGTTCCAGTGGTTTAAATTCACGCCGGGCACGTGTGCATGCGTGCCCAAGATCCTGAGAGGAGAATGGAGAAGGGATTGTGGCTTGGCCATATCCTCCCTCAGGGGGTGATTTCTCACTTTCTGTCTCTCTGTTTCTCTCTGTCTTTCTGGTGAGTGCACGTGTCCGATAGCAAAACACTTCTGCCCCCCCCCCCCAAAAAAAATACTGTATTCCCTAAGAATTCACGGCAAATTGCAACACTGAATAGACTGTATTATGAGAACTGAGAGTAATAAAGAGCATGGATACGATGTTATTTAATATCAGCTAAATGTGTGATGATATGAAATCCAAAAGTTCCCAAAGTCAAGGAGACATGTTGGTATAAATGATATCTATTCCTGTTATTGGAACTAAATTGCATGTGTGCAGTGCTTTTAGGAAATGGTGCATTGGAAAGTATGGAAGCATAGTGGAAGCCATTTGTTCATTTATACTTTTTTCTGAGAGAAGTTCTCTACCATAGTTTTGACAAAATTTATTCATAGATATTGTAAGTTAAATAGTTTTAAAGAGTTTGCAACATTTTTCATTTCAATTTTTAAAGATTCTTTATCTCTAAAGGAAGTTAATTTATTATTTCAGTTTGTTTAACAATTTTTTTTGTTAAGTTTATTTATTTGAGAGAGAGAGTAGGAAAGAGAAGAGGGGAAACCCCAACATTTTGCCAGTCTTCCACTGTTCCTTTGAGCCCCCAGACAGCCAGGGTCAGGGGTGCACTTGGCTTGTTCAAGTTGACACGGGCTCTCCCGGAAAGCTCCGGCACCACACAACAGTGTCCCACCACCTGCACGTCCACAGGTGGACGATCACTGGCTATGAAGAGTTTCACTTTTCTTATTCTACATCCCCTTTTCACTTACACATGCTGCTTCTTTAGTACCAGTTCTAGTTTTGCTTCCTTTTTGTTCTTAATTTCATACAATTTGTATGCATGAGAATTGCTTTTGCACTTGCTTTCTCAACCTTATAATACGTAAATCTACACTTTTACACTTTTACAAATGCACTGTTCATAGAATGTCTTAGTTTATAAAACAACTTCATATACATTGCCGAATTTTATCTTGATCGTATCTCAAGACAGAAAAGAAGGTAGACATAAGCTAGCCTTATTTTGTGAAGAGACGATAGGCTTGAAGAGATTGTTTCTTGTTTTCTAGTTAATAATTGAAGTGTCATTCTCTCATGATTACTATCAGCTCTAATGCTTCTACCCTCATGATTCCATGTGTTCTTGTCGTCTATAGATTAAGAATGATGTTTTCTTTTTTTTTCCCTCCATTCTTCCAAAGTATATAACCGTGCATGGCAGAGCATTTAAATATTTACCAGCTTCAGTTAAGAAAGAATCAATATATTTCTCAGGATAGTCTTCCATGGGAAATAAAGTAGAAATCACCTATAAGTGCAGATATAATAATTCTAACTAGAGTTTTCAGAATGAATAAAAGGTTGCAGAGGATTTATTTATTTATTTTTTGCAAGTGGCATGTACTCTGTTTTTTAAGTTTACTTATTTATTCCATGAGAGACAGAGAGACAGAGACAGGCACCCCAACAAGGTCTTTAGGTCATAATCCAGCCTTCGTCTCAGCTATCATCCAGGGTCATGGGCATGAATGTACCTGCCTTGTAAAAGGAGACCTCAGGCCTTGGATCAAGGACCCTCCCAGGAGGCCTCAGCATCGCGAAACGTTGTATTACTGCTGCATCATGGTTGACTGCCGACACCTACTTTTAAACCAGCAGTGCCTTTTGGGAACCAGCAGTTAGCATAATGGCTATGTTGCTGGACTCCCACATAGTCGACCGCGGTTCGCGTCCCGGATCCGGTGGCTTAAAACTCACGCCGGGCGCGTGTGCGTGCATGCCCAAGATCCCGAGAGGAGAATGGAGGAGAAGGGATTGCGGTGTGACCATCCCCCCTGGGGGGTGATTTCTTGCTTTCTGTCTCTCTGTCTCTCTGGCGAGCACACACGCCCTATAACTAAAATCTCTCCAAAAAAAAAAAAAAAGAAAGAAACCAGCAGTGCCTTTCAATAGTGCAGACAAGCTCCAGGTTTTACAAATAAACAAAAGGCAGGATAGAGATTTTAGTATCAATTTATTCCCCCTAAAGATGAAAAAGAATTTGGTTTATCTTTTCTAAGATATTTCATATAGTGATGCGGGACTGAGTTGAAAATAAACTTCTTTCCTTAATTTAAGTCTCTTTCCTCTATTCGTTTTATAACATTACACATAAAAAAGTTCCTTTCCTTTTTAGGTCACAATAAGCAGCAGGAGAAAGAATCATCAAAACAGATGTAAGATGTTTGAATGGCTCTCTATATTAAATTAGCATAATATATTATTATGGCTCTCTATATTAAAGATAGCATAATCTCTTCTCTTCCTCAAATTGATGCATATTGCTCAAGATTTAATCTGTAGAAAGAACTTCTTAAATATATAAATGATTTTAATAGCTTATTTCAGGATTTCCTGTTAGATTAACTCTACGTTCTCTTCTTGTCTCATTCCAATTAAATAAATTAAAATATCTTTCAGAATGTGCTCCAACAATGTGTTCTAGGATACAAAATGTGAACCTTTATTTTTTTTTCTTTTTTTACCAGAACATTGGAGAATGATTTCTTTATACCTAATGATATATTTGGCTTAAAAGAAAGATTTTGATCATTCCTAGTTTCTCACCAAAGATCCAGTGGGTGAAGACAGTGAAGTCCACCTTTGCCCAGTGTAAGTTGCAAAGTCAAATGATTCATCTCTCAGAGCAATTAGCGCCCAGAGAATATGAACAGACAGGGCATTTCAAGTACAAGTGAGTCCAAAGAAAAAACATTCCCTGAGGTAGTGAAAAACATTTTACTTTTTAGAAATTGACAAAAGTAATCTCCCACATGTACTTTCAATTAATTCCATGGGTAGATTGCACAAAAAATCCTCTGGAACAGTATTATCAGAATAATGTGATTTTCACCCCATAGAGTTGTCACATCTTCGCAAAAGAAACATCTTTTTAAGCACCATTGTTCAAATGTGACTCACAGATATCAGTTAGGAGCTTGGGAGAAATGCAAATTATTATGTCCAGCTAGCCACAAACCTATTGAGTTAGTATCTGCATTTTTCTAATGCAAAATTTCTTGGAGAGACACACTACACTGAAAAATAAGGAGACACACACACACACACACACACACACATTTAAGGATACATAATTTGATAAACATTTTAGCTAAATCTCTAACATAACAAAGCTAATTTGCAAGGGATTATTGTAGTAATTTTGAAATGAATGTTTTTGAATCTCCTACCAGAAGCCAAATCTGCATAACATCGATGTATTTAACTGATGCCCTGATAATCATATTTAAGCTCAACTTTCTGTAGAGACTATATAATACATATGCATACATTTTTAGAATTTGGTTTATTATATGTGTTTTCAGGAAGAGTAATAAATATGGCCCTTTGAAGTTATACTGCAATGCGTTTTGATTGACAACTAACTGTAATAAAATACATTGATGAAAGTCAGCTTTGGTCTGTTTATGATGAATGACTACAAGGAAGTTTCACAAGAGCAAACAAATGTAATTTGTAACAATTGGGAGCACAGGTTAAGAAAATGCCCCTAAAGACATTTGATTCCTTAAAGCAACTCTTCTCAAAGGGTAGTCTAGCCAACAGTTCACCAGAATTCTCTTAGTTACCTGTTATAAAAACAAAGATGTGGGCTCCACCACAAAGCAACTGAAGTAGTTTTTAGATGTGGGATCCTTGAACTGTGCATTTTAACTTCCCAGCAGATTCCTATGCTTGTTAAATTTGGCAGACATTGATATAAAAAAAAAAAAAACCCTATTTTATTCTTGTGTTATGGAAAACCAATTTGATGTCCCAGTCATTAATAGTTGACTGAAAAATAATTAATTTTCTCAGGCAAATAATGATCTAAATATATATTTTTAGAATTTTTTTTAGAATACCTCTCCGACAGATATGCTACTGCCTAATGATTTCTGCCCTCAACATGAATTCTGATTCTTTCTAGTGTTTTCACTTTATGAACTTTATAGGACTATACTGCTCTGTGAATTCCTACTGAGAAGAAGAGCATAAATTGCCTGAGCTTTTCCTTTTTATGGTAGCTACTCTTTCACAACTCTACCTTCAATTTGGATGAACACCGCGGGAAAGATTCAGGGGTATGATACTCCTCTTAGACCAAATAGTTTTTTGAACTGCCACTTAAAAGGAGAGAGAATAAACCTATGGAAACTTGGTTTTAGTTCCAACTTTGCTGTCAATTAATGTAATTTTTAAAAAATAACACTTAACTCCTCCCAGCCCAAGTTGGAATATAAAACAGCTGGACTAGAATATCCTAATGTCTCTTTCACTTCCAGCAGTGCGTGTGTGTGTGTGTGTGTGTGTGTGTGTGCATCTGTGTGTATTTCCCCTTTTAGTTCACAGTAAACAGCAGGAGGAAGAATAATCAAACTAAAGGTAAAATTTTAAAACAGCTCTCTATATAGAATTAGGGAGATGTCAAAATGTCCTCTCTTCATCACACTGGTGTGCATTGCCCGAGACCTGGAAGATGGTCACTCTACAACCCTTTTTTCTTTAATTTTTCCTTTCCAGATTTTTGGGCACACACACACACACACACACACACAATGGCATGTTTTTAAGCTGCCCGTCCAGGACGCAAACACATAGTCAGCTATGTAAAATCCAGCTGCTTTAACCACCATGCCCCCAAACAAATTATATTTAAACCTTATTGTTTTAAAGAATTATTTAATTTTATTCATCATTATTATTTTTAAAAATTTGACCAGAGAGAGACAATGAGAGAGAGAGGGGAAGTGAAAAAGGAAGTAGCGAGTTCTATGACTCGCTAGCCACGCCCAGCGCCTTACCCACGACGCCACCTTTGGACCCTTTACATCATAATCTTAAGAAATAATATTTTTTAATAAACTCATCCTATTATTGCAGAAAGGGTGTTTTCTATACTTTTTTAGAAAATTTATAGAGAAGGTTCTTTTAGGATGATTTATATTGGAAATTTCAGGTGCAGAATTTTGTAGATTTCTCCCTTTGAGAAATATCTTCACCCCCAATTACTGCTTGGGCTAGGTCTCTAGTGTAACTTTTCCTGGAACCAAAGATGTCAAATTCTTTTGATAGCAGCATCTTCTACAGTTCATATGGAACACAAGCTTGTAGCCTCACAGCTGTGTACTCAAATACAAGATGGATTGTGCTTCTTTATTTTATAAAATAGATAGATCCTTCAAGTAAAAAAAAAAAAAAAAAAAAAAAAATTCCTTCCAACAGATCTCTTCTATGGACAAAACTTTAGCAAACTTCCTCACACATCCCTTAATTTTAGTTTTCTAAGTACTTTGCATATTCTAATCAGTAGTCATATACACTTCTGTCAGACTCACTGTATCTAGAATTAAAGTTAAATCAGGCTTGGGACCAGCAGTTGGCGTAATGGCTATGTCGCTGGACTCCTGTGTAGTTGACCACGGTTTGAGTCCTGGACCCGGTGGTTTAAATTCATGCCAGGCATGTGTGTTTGCGTGTCCAAGATCCCAAGAAGAAAATGGAAGAAAAGGGATTGCAGCGTGGCCATCCACCCAGGGGGCGGTGATTTCTTGCTCTCTGTTTTTCTGTCTCTCTCGCTCTTTCTGGTGAGCGTACATGCCCATAGCAAAAACCTCTTCTAAATAAATAAACAAATAAAGTTAAATCAGGCTTTAGAATACGATGGTAGCACAGTGGTAAATTGTGATGCTCTGTGAGTCTGACTCATGAGGGAAGTTCTAGATTTGGTCCAGAGACCTCTCTTACTATTCTGAACACAGGCAAGTTCATGATCTGGGCTGGGCTGAGGTTGGGCATAGAATGTGGGATCAAGGTCCTGTGGAAGGTGCTGTTGTTGTTTCTTTCTCTCCTGCTCATGGAAAAAATAAATTAATTTAACTTAAAAAATGCACTAAAAATTAAATCAGGCTAAAGTTTGTTGGCTCCGGAATGAAGCCCATTCACTGCGTGTGATTCAGTGATCCTGAAAAGTATTAGAATGTAGCAATGAGTGTGAAAAGCCCTGAGTCACATGCCTACTGGCCCTTTCTTGCCCCACCTCTTACCATAACTGCCTTGTTTATCTAGCTGCGCATCATCACCTCCTGAGTTTTCCTTGAAAACATAGTGCTCTGTCTAAGTGAAATATTCTTTTTTATTAAGGTTTATATATGTATTTTCTTTTTTTAAATAATTATTTTATTTAACTTTATTTATTTTTTAATTTCACTAGAGAGGGATAGAGTGGGAGAAGGAGAGGGAGAGAAAGTGAGAAAGCAAGCCACCAGGTCTGGGACTCAAACCGCTGTCGGCCATGTGGGAGTCCAGTGCCCTTAACCACCATACCACCTGCTGGCTCCTATTTATGTATTTTCTATATAGAGAGATTGCTATATGGTACTTGCACTCGCTGGAGAGATAGAGAGACAGAAATTACCCCTCGAAGAGATGACTACGCCGCAATCCCCTCTCCTCCACTCTCCTCTTGGAATTTTGGGCACACACACACACACACACACACACACACACACACATCTGACGTGTGTTTCAAGCCGTTGGGTTTTGGAACTCAAACTGCGGTTGGCCACGTAGGAGTCCAACGACATAACCATTATGCCATCTGCTGACCCTATGACATTTTCTTTGCTTTCACTATCTGTACCACGCTTTTCCTGAATGAGCCAATTTGATATTTAAGACACCAGATGACTGTTTTCTCAGAAAGTTTTCATTGAAATGCCACTGTTATAGGCTGAATCATATCTCCAGAATTACACATATTGAAATCCCTTAAACTCAGTGTCTCAGATTGTGAGTGTATTTGGAGATAGTTTCTTTATTTTTTAACTTATTTTATTTTATTTACTTGAGAGATTTTTGCTATAGAGCACATGCGCTTGCCAAGTCAGAAAGAGAGAGACAGAAAGCAAGAAATCACCCCTCAGGGGGGATGCCATGCTGCAATCCCTTCTCCTCCATTCTCCTCTCTGGATCTTGGGCATGCATACAAATGCACTCGGCATAAGTTTAAGCTACCGGGTCCAGGACTCAAACTGTGGTCGGCTACATGGGAGTCCATTATACCAACTGCTGGTACCTGGAGATGGTTTCTTTAAAAAGATAATTATATTCAAATGAGATCATGAGGGTATGCTCTAATCTAATTTGATTTCTTTTTTAAGAAGAGAGAATTTGTACCATAAACACATACAAAGGGGTGACCATGTGAAGACACAAAGGAAGGAAACTATCATATACGAGACAAGCAGAAAGGTCTCAGAACATACCAACACCTTGATCCTGGACTTCTGGACTCCAGAATTGTGAAAAAAAATGCATTTCTGTCATTTTAGCCACTCTATCTGAGATATTTTGTCTTGGCAGCTCTGAGAAACCAATACAACAATATAAGTAATAACGTGACAAGACAGGCTGGTCCAAAGACTTACTTTAATAGTCTGAATTATCTGTATATAACTTTCGGTCTTTTTTGTTTTTATTTTATTTGTTTATTTATTGAGAGATTTTTGCTTTATGTGTATGCTTGCTAGAGAGACAGAGAGACAGAAAGCAAGAAATCACCTGCCAGGGGGTATGGCCATGCCACAGTCTCTTCTCCTCCATTCTCTTGGGATTTGGGGCATGCACTCACACATGCCTGGTGTGAGTTTTAAGCCTCCAGGTCCAGGACCTGAATCACAGTCAACTATCTGGGAGTTCATCAATGTAACCATTACACCAGCTGCTGGTCTTAACTTTTAAACATTTATAAATGAAAATTTTCCCTCTATCACTTCAGTTTTTAATAGCCCATCACATATTACTATTATAAATATTTTATTTGTTATTTTTAACTTTTATTCTTATTTTTAATTTTTATGCTATATTTGTTAGGCATGTTTTTTATCTATTGTATTCTGTCATCTGTTTTCCTTTTAGTATATCTAGACTTTTAAAATCATGCTTAGAAAACTTTCTCCAATACTGGGGTTTTAGAAGAATTTGCCTGTATTTTCTAATAATGTGTGCATAGTTTGCCCTTTTTTATTTAGACAACAATTTAATGTATAGCTCAAAATAGCTAGAAGAAAGGGTTTCAAATGCTCACAACACAAAGTAATGACGTATATTTGGAATGACGATATGTTTACTGTCCTGATTTGAACATTATCCATTGTATACAGATACTGAAAAATCACACTATACCCCATAAATATTACAACAATTATGTCGATTAAATATTATAAAAATAATAAAAAAGAACTGCAAATAAATACAAAGCTATTTACTGTGCGTGGCTTCAGGGATCATTCTCATTTTACTTAATGTAAGTCCATATGGTGTTAAAAGCTTTGATGGCATATACTCACATCACTTGACTACTTGAAAAAGTTTTCAATCAAAAAAGAAAAAGAAAACTAGGTTATCAAAGCTCTGGTGACTTTGTAAGAGGAAGAGAGCCTGGAAGGAGACACAGACACAAGTTCTGCCCTCTGGCCTTGTGATGCCTATGCCCTTGGGACTCTTTTTTTTTTTTTTTTTTTTTTTTTTTTCCTTTTTTTTTTTTTTTTTTTTGAGAGGTTTTTGCTATAGGGCGCGTGCGCTCGCCAGACAGACAGAGAGAGACAGAGAGATAGAAAGCAGGAAATCACCCCCCAGGGGGGATGGCCACGCCGCAATCCCTTCTCCTCCATTCTCCTCTCGGGATCCTGGGCACGCACGCACACGCGCCCGGCGTGAGTTTAAGCCGCCGGGTCCGGGACTCGAACCGCGGTCGACTACGTGGGAGTCCAGCGACATAGCCATTACGCCAACTGCTGGTCCCTGCCCTTGGGACTCTTCAGAGAACTTACTAGATGTAGCCTCTTGACCATGGAACCTGTGAAACTTTGAGCTAAATCAATCTCCATTGAAAAAAACAAAAACAAACAACCTAAAAGAGAAAACATTAATATCTGTATTTCATTGTAGTGATTTCACAGCTACTTCATTAGATTTATTGTAGGCACTTGACTTTTTGAATGTAATCATAAGTTATCATTTATTTGATTAAATTTTGTTAACAGCATAACATTATAATAGTTATGTTATATTTACTTTTATGCTAAATACATGTGTACTATCCAAATATTTTCCATAGATTTTTTTAGAGTTTCATAAAATTATATTGTGCATAAATAATGAAACCCTTCTTTTCAGTTCGGTTAGTTTGCACTGTATAAAAAGGAGATTGGTCTGTAATTTCTTTGCCTTATGTAAAAAAATACACAGACCATCATATGCTGTATGCTCAAAGCTAATTTATTAATTATGAGGGATTATAATAGAGATAAGGAAAGGATAAATCTGTAAATACTTGTCTTCCTCAGTTTTCATTTGCATGGGCCCACTTAATTTTTTTCTTCCTAGAACTTCTATTGTCTACCATTTGAAGAACAAGATTATGGCTAAATTGGAATTTTAAAATAATTTTGTTATTGTTGATTTAGAACAACATAGAACAATTTTTTTTCTCCTTTGAATTACATTTCTATTCCAATTTGGCAACAGGATCTATTTTAATGTGATATTTACTCTTGAAGTATAGCTCCTCATAGTCTTCTACAAGAAAACTATGGGCATACATTAACATCGAATGCACTTAAATTATTTTGTTAATGTCTAATTTTTAAAAATAATTATATGAATTTAGAAACTATAATCATTTCTTTGTCCCATAAATGCCTTGTGTCTCTTTTTCTTCTTAATGTCCTCTCTCAGACTCTCCTCCTTCACCCTCCAAAAAAAAGTAAAAAATAAATTTAAATTTTAAAATATTTAAAAATTAAAAAAAATGCTCATGTTAGGGTCAGCAGGTGGCATAGTGCTTAGGGGCACTGGATTCCTGCATCGCCAGCTGCGGTTTGAATCCCAGACCTGGTAGCTTGCTTTCTCAATTTCCCTTTCTCTCTCTCTGTCTCTGTCTGGTAATTTGAAGAATGGTAATCACAAATGGAATTAAATAAATAATTCTTTAAAAAAAGAAATTATAATCATTGGTTTTAGTGAACAATCGATCAAAACATTTTAAATATAGCTCATTTAAAAATTTGTAAATGTATAAAGTTAATATTCAGTGGAAGTGCCTCAATTAAAGAACTGGATCTTGTTTTTCTTTGTCATAGTTTATGTATTTGGATGAGAATTGAATGATGTATACACACTGTAATTTTTTCATGTAAATATTTAAACAAGATAATTTTGCTATTACTAAGTCACTTAATACTTTAAAATTTTTCTGATTTATATGCCCAAATAACCTGGTGGTTTATCATCAGATATTATTTTAATGACCCATCAGCTAACAAGTAGATTAAGTCTTCTTCAAATATACCAAAAACAATGTACTAGAAAACACCTGAACTGTACATTGAATTGTTTAATGCCTCTATAGAGACTAAAGTAAAATTAGACACCAGTATTTTGAAATGCCCTATTTTTTTATTTTATATCCCAGTGGTGCTTAAAGTGAGAAGATATAGTACAAGAAGATCATGTGTATGTGTACATGTGCACACATACATAAATATATATATGAAGGTACTTCAAAAAATTTATAAGCATAGATTTAAAGTATAAAATAAGTTAAAGTTTATTTTTAGGCAAAACTTTTTAAATTCATGCATAGTTTTATCATAATATGCATTTTTCACAAACTCTTTCAGGTACACTTGTATGCACATAAACACACACATGAATGGTGTTTTTAATAAGAAAATCAGATTCATGCTTCTCATAGGAATATCCTCTTTAAAAAAAAATACAGGTTTTTGCCTCTAAGAAAGAGAAAGAGAGAGATATAGAGACACTGAGAAATCATCCCCTGGTTGGGATGGCCACACTGCAATCTTTTTCTCCATTCTCTTCCTGGGATCTTGGGCACATATGCAGATGTGCCCAGCATGATTTTCAAGCCATGGGATCCAGGACTTGAACCATGGTCAGTCATGTGGGAGTTTAGCGACATAAGTGCTACACCACCTGTTGGTCCCTGGAATGTCTTCTTTAATCGACTCTAATTCAGTTATTACTCTCATTGTTGAAAAAGAATTTCTGTTTGCTTGCTTCTTTTCTTTTTTTCTAATGATTGTGCATTTTTCTATGACTATGCTTCCAGTTTTGCTCAGGAGGTTCTGTGTATGAATTGCTTCTTCCCACTCCCAGCACACATATCCCCACCCATCTACTTCAGAACAGGATTTTATAATTCATAAAATTTCCCTGTTTATAGTTGACAGTTTAGTCCATATTTCTGTGATTTTTATGATCATCTATTTCTGTTTCAGGGTGGTCACTGATAAGACTATGGTTTGTTCCTAGAAATTTACTTTCATATCTGCCTTTCTTAAGTTCTGAAAATGACTCCAGGCACATTTTAGTTCAAATTCATAAATGGGTCCATTAAAACTAAAAATATGTGATTAAGAAAGTTTTTTTTTTCTTTGTTTAGAGGGTGCGTGTACTGACATAGACACAGAGAGACAGTGATCTGGAAAGAAGGCACGTCCCACAGAGCGTGGTCATGCCACTATTCCTGCTCTCTCTCTCTCATTTAGGGATTTGGAGCGTGCACTCACAGGTGCCTGGCATGATTTGCAAGTCAGTGGGTCCAGGACTCAAACTCTGCAGTGTACCACGCGAGATTTGGCTTCCATGGAGTCAGCCCAGGATGATTCTATTTTATTCTCAGTATCAAAGATGGAGTTATAGTAATTTACTTTTTTTTCTGTAAAAGCATATGATTTAGAGAGCCACAAATAAAATTTACGGGTTATAAATAAAATTCAAGCCAACTTTATTGCTGCGAATGATACTCCAGCAACCTATTAAAGAGAAATGCAGATTGTGATTTGGTGTCACTGGTGGGCTTGAGGAAGACTTGTCAAAAGGAATTGCTAAGTCATACGGCGTCTCGCCATCTCAGGAAAAACTCGGTGCATGGAGAGATAGGCTCACTCATTCTTACTAATGAGTCATCAAGAAAACGTGACTTTTTTTTTATAAAAGAAATTTTTTTTTTTTTTTTTTTGAGAGAGGTTTTTCGCTATAGGGCGCGTGCGCTCGCCAGACAGACAGACAGAGAGAGACATAGAGACAGAAAGCGAGAAATCACCCCCCAGGGGGGATGGTCACGCCGCAATCCCTTCTCCTCCATTCTCCTCTCGGGATCTTGGGCACGCACGCACACGCGCCCGGCGTGAGTTGTAAGCCACCGGGTCTGAGACGCGAACCGCGGTCGACTACGTGGGAGTCCAGCGACATAGCCATTACGCTAACTGCTGGTTCCCAAGAAATTTTTGCTCTTTTAGTGTATGCAGTAACCAAACATAAAACCTATTTCTTCCCTTTTCTGAACCAGACATTGTAATTTTTATATACCTAGAGGGTGATCAGGTATTTAGTTTCATAGTGATTAATCAAATTAAAGATATATAGGCATTCAAGTGTTGAACTGTCCAAGACCTAATGAGATATTAATACATTTTAAATTTATGAGAAAGCACAAATCAATGTTTACATATCAAGTAGTAGCATTCAAGGGAAAACTTATGAATTACTATTTATTTTATCTAGCTATTTTGAAATAAAATTTTATACAATTTAAATATTTTAAATGATATATGAGGAGCTAAAGGAAAAAACTTATTGCAAAATACAATCTATAAATCTTTTTTTTTTTTTTTTGAGAGGTTTTTGCTATAGGGCGCGTGCACTCGCCAGACAGACAGAGAGAGACAGAGAGATAAAAAGTGAGAAATCATCCCCCGGGGGGATGGCCATGTCACAATCCCTTCTCCTCCATTCTCCTCTCGGGATCTTGGGCACGCACACACACGTGCCCGGCATGAGTTTAAGCCACCAGGTCTGGGACTCGAACTGTGGTCGACTACGTGGGAGTCCAGCGACATAGCCATTACGCTAACTGCTCATCCCAAGATCTATAAATCTTTAAGAATGAGACATAATTAGATTATTGCAAAAAAACAAAAACAAAAACAAAAAACAAGCAAACATAAAACGCTGTGATTATCCTTGTATCCAGGTACCTTCACTTGCAAAAGTGTGGCCTGTTTCCCAAACTTTTGAAACTGAGCTTCAGTTTTCTCTCTTAGAATACCATAGCAGCCATTTGAGTAAGTGGAAGGTAGCCTGTGGATGAAGACAAACTCTTGTAGAAGAAATGGGTTATTACGATGAAGAAACCAACTTAGACATCTGAGTCAACCTTAACTACCTGAGCACCTGACCACAGAAGCATGAGGTAACCCAGGTAAAGTCAAAATTACCTAGCTGAGCTGACCACACTTTACCAACCTGTGGGGTAACAGATAATTGAATATTTGTTGTTTTACTCCAGTAAGTCTTGACCTGGTTAATATCCAATATTATCAATGGTGATAGATATCTGAAATACAAAGTATTGATTTCTCTACTGACCCAGTACAAAGACAGACCTTGCTAAACAGATATCACAGGTGTAAAAATATTCACCCACATTATTAATGTAAATGTGGAAACACTACAAATAACATTTTTCTCAAAGAATAATTTAATACAATGAACAATTAGATTTGAATTAATAATTCAACTAATAAATCAAATTAAAATTTATTAATTAGACATGATGAACAAGTAATTTAAAGATATGGAAGCTATGGAAAAAACTATGATAGCAAAAAAAAAAAGATAGGAAAAACAATAAAGCCAAAAAGGGAAAAAATAGATGCAAATGCCAAGTTCAATGAAGAATGTATTTTGGAAGAAGACTTCCTAAAAACATTCTATCGAACAAAGAACAACTTACCTCTGAAAACAGAAACTTTATATTCCAAGACATATAAAAGCAAACTGGCAATTTTATTTTCAAATTTATGAAAAAAAGAGATGTTATGAAAAATACTTCAGTATTTTATATGCATCTCTCATGCTAGGAGTAAAATCAAAGGCAATGTTAAAATAGTTCAAGCGGTAATTTGATTAGGAAGACTTCTAATATAATCCCTATGATTTTATATTGCTCAGAAAATTCTAGTAGTTCTGAAGCAGTGTGAAGCAGAGGCGTGAGCGATCCCCAGACCGACCAAAGACTGCATGCCACGCTGCATCCCCCGCGCCCAGCGCCGATGTCCCACCGTCGACGCCAGCATGCCCAAGAGAAGGGCTGAAGGGGAGGCTAAAGGAGACAAAGCCAAGGTGAAGGACGAACCACAGAGAAGATCTGCAAGGCTTCTGTGAATCCTGCTCCTCCAAAGCCAGAGCCCAAGCCTAAAAAGGCCCCTGCTAAGAAGGAATAAAAGGTACCCGAAGGAAAAAAGGGAAAAGCTGATGCTGGTGAGGTTGGGAATAACCCTGCAGAAAATGGAGATGCCAAAACAGACCGGGCACAGAAAGCTGAAGGTGTTGGAGATGCCAAGTGAAGTGTGTGCATTTTTGATAACTGTGTACTTCTGGTGACTGTACAGTTTGAAATACTATTTTTTTATCAAGTTTTATTAAGACACAGAATTTTGTTTACCTTTTTTTTTTAAAGCTATGTTGTTAGTACACAGAACACTTCATTATTTTTTGGAGAAGGGGCATATGTCACTAATAGAATGTCTCTGAAGCAGGATTGATTTGGACAACATCTTTCCCTTCTAGTTTTGAGAGACTTCCTCTTGGATCCCAAGAGGAGGGATTTCCTAACACACACAGCCACCTTGGCACAGATGCCTTGTGGTGTGGAAGACTTAACATTTGCTTTTAAGTCCTCTCCCTCTCTGCCTTCAGCATAGACTTAACTCCCTTACACCAGAGACCTGTGGGGACCTGACCACAGAAAATTGGTTAAACTAGTATATCAGGCAATCTGGACTTTCCAATGACATTGAGATGGCGACCTTCAAAACAGCAGCAGTTCCCTTGCTATATCGTTGGATCATCAGGTGGATAATTCTGCCATTTTCACTTCCTAAAAGTCAGGGTCGGTGAAAAGTTGTTAAACAACGTGCTAAATGTGAAATGTCAATCCTCACTCTAAACTTTCCCTGTTCAGAGCATCACATGAAGACTTCATTGGGTTTTATAGTGGCTTTCTGATTTTGGTAGTCCATTGAAGAAGGGACTTTGAAAGTTGTTGTATAGAGTTAATTATTGTCTGCCCATGTCCTGCCTGAAATACCATGACTGTTTATGAAAAGCATCTTTAATAAAGCTGGATACAGTTTTGTTTGGAAAAAAAAAATCTAGTAATTCCATTAGACAAGAGAAAGATGTGCCTTCCCTGCAGTGCAGTGGTGAAGTGCTGACCAGAAAAAGTCATACCCCACACGGCCAACTGAGGTCTGAGGACTGATATGGGAGGCCTGAAAAACATACTCGTATGTGCCCTGGATCCTGAATGGAAAGTCAGAGGAAGAAAGGATTGTGGCTTGACTAGTCTTCACTAGACCAAGGGGTATTTTCTCTCCCTCATACATACATACCCTCTGGGGTTAAAAAGAGAAAGGTAAGATGTGTAAGTACTGGGGGCCAGAAGATGGTGTAGTGGTTATATCACTGGACTCTCACATGGCTGACCATTGAGTCCTGGACTCAGTGGCTTGAAACTCATGAAAGGGGTGTGTGTGTGTGTGTGTGTGTGTGTGTGTGAGAGAGAGAGAGAGAGCTCAAAATTCTGGTAGGAAATGGAGGAAAAGGGATTGCGACATGGCCATCACCCTGGGGTGATTTCTCACTTTCCCTCTCCCTGTCTCTGGTGAGAACATTCATTCATTCTAAGGCAAAAACCTCTTTAAAAAAAACGTATAAATACTGGAAAGGAACAGAAAACATACAATTAATTTTATTTTTTAAATATTCATTTAATTTTTTTATTTTTATTTTTTAATTTGCTATAGGGCCCATATGCTTACCAAAAGGAGACAGAGAGAGGGAGAGACAGAGAGAGAGAGAGAGCAAGTGAGGAAGGAAGCCACCAAGTCCGGGGCTTGAACTGTGGTTGCCACATGGAAATCCAGTACCTTAACCACCACTCCACCTGCTGGCCGCATATGCAATTACTTTTAGATATCTTGACTAACTATTTATAAACATTAAGATGTCAACATATAAACTATTTTAAGCAGTAAAAATTTCAATAGGGTTATTATATGCAAATTAAAATGTTAAAATTTATAATACTACATTATAAAATATATTGGCTATCTTATGACAGCACAGGTGATACTAAGTTCTAGATGCTTTATTTAGCTCATAGGTCTTTTATGGTTATTCTCATAATCCACGATTTACCAGTTAGGAAACTAAGATTTATGAAAGTTAAATCAGCTATCAATATATAACTATTAAGTTGGCTACAAGTTCAAACTCCAAGCAGATTAATTCTAGAATCTATCTTGAAACTTTTTCCTATACTATTCCTTGGTCCTAATCAACATGTAGTATCAGAGCCAAACTTAATAATTTAGCAATTTTCATGGAGAAAAAGATATGAAATTAATGTAAAAGTAAAAACGGAAACATGGATGACATGGACTGTATTACTTTTACTCATTTTTAAAAAATAATGATTTATTTATTGAATTCCATTTTGTTATTATTATTTTTTAATTTGACAGAGAGAGAGAGAGAGAGAGAGAAAAAGAGAGAGAAAGGGAGAGGGAGAAAGCAAGCCACCAGATCTGGGACTTGAACCACAGTCGGCCATGTGGGAATCCAACACCTTTAACCACCACACCACCTGCTGGCCCTTATTTTTACTCATTTTTCTATCTTTATAATTAGTGGAATGCTAGGCACATCCATTTCCTGGCACTAATTCACTAATAAAGATTAGTGAATACAAAAACTAATATAATTGAATACTGTAGAGATGTGGGGGAATAGACGATCACATTTGCTGTTTGTAGGGTGTTAAGTTTGTAGAGTTTTTTGAAGAAAAATTGATATTAATGATCGTAATTGAAAATATGCAAACTCTTTAAGCAGGAAATACTCTTTTATGTTTTATTCTACCTGAATGTAAGAGTGCTTTAGACAGCAAATATCTGGGAATAGTAAATCATGACTCAGAAATAGGGGCTTATGTTTTCCTCAGATACCTGAGCATAGATTAAGTAGTTCAAAATCTAAACAGTTTCTAGACTTTTGCATTACTTTCTGAGATATTTAGCATTTTCTGTTTTTCTCCTGTACTTGTTTCATCATGGTTTCAGTATATCTAATTCTTCTCCAGACACTGTCTGCATTCCAGAAAGAAAGATGAAAAGAGGGACAGTAGTGATTAATTCTCTTTACACATTTTATTGCTATGAGAAAGTAACATATCATACTGAGGAGCCACACAACAGCTTTTACAGTAAGTCTATTGCGAAGAAGGATGGCAAAAACAACAAAATATACAGGAAACAAATGAAAAATTATTTGTTGATGATGATGTTTATGTGCTTGATTGAGCCAATATACAGTGTATTCTGAATGGGAAATCTCATTTTGTTTGCTATAATGATGTATAGTGAATGAATGTAAATAAATAAATTTAAATTAAAAAAGTTAAATTTAACCATCAAATATATCTCTATATAGGAAATTAATTATTTGACATGTAACCCTCAGTTGTTACTCTTTGCCACACTGGACATCAATGCTGAAATGTATGTTTACGATAACTAGCCATGTACCTTTGATACTATAAGAAAAGAAAAAAAAAAAACTAGAAAAATACATCGAAAGTAGCTATCTAAAGACTACCCTATTATCACATGACCATGTATTATCCCAGAAAAACAGGGAAAGAAGTCAGATCTACTTCTCATCCAACAAACACCTTAGATTTTGAGTTGGAGTGTCAAAGTCACTCATCTCATCATATTTTAGTTGTTAGGATGACAGAAAGGTTTAAAATGAGATTATTGGAAAATATTGAAATGTGCAAAAGGGATTCCTATACTTGTTATGATTTAAAATATTGTCTTTCAAGCAAAACAGAAGACATTCTCATCTTAGCTCTCTTGACTACAAGCACCAAAATAATCTAAGAATCCTGAAATTAAACAGGGGACCAGCTTCGTCTTACCCTGGGCATACTACAGAAGCTGGAAGCTGCTGCAAGTAGCAAAAATGTTGCTAATACTAAAGCAGTAACACACTGACTACTTCTCTCGTCTTCCTCCTCGGATCCCACATTGATCTTCGTTTCTTTTTTTTTTGTTAGATGAGTTTTCTAGGTTAACATGCTCTGTATACTTTCATTTCCAGGTTTTAATTAGTAGTATTTATTACTTCGATATTTATGAACCAAATAGAACAAAGGGACAGGCAATGTTCCTTGCTACTGTTTTAAAAAATTAAAGCATTTCTCACCACCCATAAATATTTCAACCCAAACTGAACTACTCATAGAAAGATAGATGCCTAAGTCTATATCTTAGCATCATAAATTGATGGCATCTGAGTCATAGTCCATTAGGTGTGATTTATGCATCTCATTAAATATAGCTGTAGCAATATATTTTTTCCTGCAAAGTACAGTTAATAGTAAACAAATTTACTTTGAAGAAATTTAGAATCCCTATAAATAACACTTCTATGGCACTTCAGCACTTCTTCTTCTGTAATGTTAATTAGCAGACCAAATCATGGTATGTGTTGAAATCTCTAACAAACAAGTTGTTTAATATTCTTTGTCATAAACTAAAGCAATATAAAGAAGTTATAGAAAGCTATTTAAAATCTCATTAAAATTCTAAAATCAAGCAGCCTGTGTTTGGGAAAAACATAATACAAACACTTCTGAAATAACGTATTTCTTTAATTTTTTAATGATTAACATGATCCTAGCATAGTCAAATCTGAACATTGCAGGCGTTTTTCACAAAAGAATTTCAGTTCACTATGGAGTCATTGTGTTACAGTTCAGAAAATATTCATACTTCCTAACCTCCTCAATGGACTCTTTTGTTTCAACTCCCTACGGACATTGCATTTACCATGTCACTCACTGTTTCAAAAGGACATCAGGGAATATGTACAGGAACACACCCCAGCTGAGACTTCATATGTGCTTCTGTGACTTGCTTTGTTCTCCCTTGTGCTTCTATCCACAGACATGAGAATTTAACATCCCAAATAAAGTATGCTCTGTACCTTGGGTCCTGAAATTTGAGACACATGGAACATATTTAGAGCAAACCCACAGTTGAGAAGCAAGCCTAACGAATGTCTGTTGAACCTAGCAGAGTCAAGGAGGTAAGTAGCTTACCCAAAGACACAAAATAAGTCATTGTACACTTAAACTACTTATTTTCTAAGTTCTTTGTTATGCAATATTGCTATAGCAAAAAGATAACATATGCCAATGACTTACATACCAAGTTAGTGAATAAAGTATGTATATTCAAAATTATTCTCTTTTATTAGAGAGGTATTTTGCACATACACTTGCTGGAAAGACAAAGAGAGGCAGACAGAAAATGAGAAATCACCCTCCATGGAAGATGATCACGCTGCAATTCCTTCTCCATTCCCCTCTCAGAATTTTGGGCACGCATGCACATGTGCCCGGTGTGAGTTTTAAGCAACTGGGTCTGGGACTTGAAGCATGGTAGATTACGTGGGAGTCTAGCAATGTAATCATTCGACCACCTGTTGGTCTCCAAAATTATTTTTGAAAATTCTTCAGCGAACAATAAAGCACATTGAAGTTAATTTTGTGTAAATGTCTTTGTAATATGTTCCCAGAAATGTATCCACCCAAATACATCAAATAACACATACGCCAATTAAAATATTATTACACCACTATATTTTATACATCAGAGGCTTTTGACCTAAGAAAGAAACTTGAAGTAATAACCACTGAAGAGAGAAAATTACTTTTGTGTCATGAACACTATTGGATATCTATTGATTTAGTAGATTTGCCTCCCTCAGGAGATGGTTTTGTTTCTTTTTCTATTTTTATTTTTTGATGAGTATGCGTACTAAAACTCATTTAAATAACTCTGCAACCAGTAGGAGATTAGTATATGAGGAGTCTTTGAAGAGTTTATTAAAAAGTATACGAGAATGCTATGCATGAATTTCAACAATTTGTCCCGAAATAAATGGATAATTTAATTCCATGTTTTAATATACTTTTTGAAGTCTTCTTAAATGTGTGTTTATATTTCCATCATATTTAATGATTTTAAAAAAAATTATCAGAAGGCAAATGTGATCACCAGGGAGAAACAGAGAGGGAGAGAAAAGCAAGGAGCAAGGCGAGAAAGCTCCCCTTCACCCATTAGGATTATGCCACAATCCCTTCTCCTCCATTTCTCTTTCTTTTGGAATTTTGGACACACATCTGCACCTGGTACACACACATATGTGCACCTGGTAAGTTTTGCAAGCTTCATTTCCAGGACTTGGAACACAGTCTGTCGCATAGAATCCAACTGCCTTAACCACAATGCCAAGGACTGGCCTTGTGATTTTTAATTTTAAAAATATATAACACTTGGGACCAGCAGTTAGCATAATGGCTATGTTGCTGGACTCCCATGTAGTCAAAGGCTCCCAGTCCCGGTGGCTTAAACTCACGCCAGGCATGTGTGCGTGCATGCCCAAGATCCTGAAAGGAGAGTGGAGGAGAAAGGATTGCGGTGTGGCCATCCCCCCAGGGGGTGATTTCTCATTTTCTGTCTCTCTGTCTCTGTCTTTCTGGCGAGCACACGCACCCTATAGCAAAAACCTCTAAAAAAAAAAGACACTTAATAGTTCTATTAGTTGTGATAACTGGCACAAATTAAATTCAATTGCAATGGAGTTTTAGTTATACTTCTGAAAATATTATTTGGTTTCTTCCTCAATATTCTTGGCTCATTTTTTGGCAATTGTCCCTCCCCCTTCACATAGCGTCAATGGTTGGTTCCATTCATTCACTGGTTCATTTACTTATTCAACAAGAGAATGAAGAATTTGTATAATCTATGGATACACTCACTATATTTAGGTACTGTTAGAGCATCTAAATCGTGTATATTTTCATATCATTTGTGGTATTACTTGAGAATAAGAGAATAGATTTGAGATTGTAGTTTTGGGAGTAATATGGGAGTTTTGGGATCTAAACAGCAATTTATCTTTAATTACTGTACATATCTTAATTTTATTTTTTCATTTAAAAATTTATTTATTTTGAGATTTTTTTTTTTTTTTTTTGCTACAGGATGTGTGTGCTCACCAGAGAGACAGAGAGAGACAGAGAGACAAAAGGTGAGGAATCTCTCCCCAAGGGGGTTGGCTAAGCTGCAATCTGTTTTCCTCTTGGGCACATACATGCCCAGTGTGAGTTTAAGCCACCTGGTCTGGGACGGGAACTGTGGTCAACAACATGGGAGTCCAGTGATGTGACCATTACACCAATTGTTGGTCCCCATATTATAATTTTTAAAAATTCCATAAAAGTAAAAATACATATATACATTAATTCACTTGAATTATACTTACTAATTACCAATGTATACTAGAGAAATTAGCAATAATGTCTTCACCTAAGTTATTTTCAAACAATGGCAAAAGAACAAATTATATATACAGCATATACATACATATATATATATATATATATATATATATTTGCCAAGTTGTATGATTTTGCATATCTGTATCATTTATGTTTGTTTATGTATACCTATGTGCAAAAACAGATGTGTAATATAATAGACAATAAATTCTATGGTGAGTATGAGATACCCTTAAAACTTTAAAGTAGAGATACAGCAAAGATATTTAAAAGAAGATATGTAATAGAAAAATTGTGAAGTATTGATTGGAAAACATGTTTGCATGTATGTGGTTTAATACAAGCCACTAGATAAAAATGCCTATGGAATAAGAATACTTATAAAGAAAAGTGTCTATAGCCAGAGTTCTTGTGCATAACAATACACAGAGTTTCTGTAAACTGAGAAAGTAGGAAAGAAAATAGAGGACGAATGTAGGTTCTTATGGGAGAAAGCCACAAGAATGTGACATATTGGAAGTTTGGAGAGAAGAATGTGTTAAGCAATCAACTCGGAAAACGGATAGTACGAAAAGTAAATAAAAAAAGAGGATAAGAAACTGAATAAAGTATCCCTACCCTAAGTCTGTTGATGTGATTTTCCACACAAAAGAAAGGGAAAACAAGGTTGCATAAGACATTTGACTTCAGTGTCAAACCTGTTTATATGTGAAGATAGAACTAAGTAACACAAGACGAAAATCGACTGTGTAGGAAGCACATAATTTATTATGTATATTAGGGTTTAATTTTGTAAACACAATAATTTATTACTGATGGTACTTAACTGTATTTATTTATCATCTGGAGCTTTGTAAAGAGGCCAATTATTCACAGAGACAGGCTCTCTATAATCTTATGTAACTTGTCTCTTGTAACTTTGTAAAATGGAGCAGGTGATTCAGATTGCCGACTTATTCACCAGCATAAAATTGGTTTCCCATGGTGGTGCTAATAATAACACAACAACTCTCCTAGGGAGACAAACAGATTGTGCAAAGTCGTTTATTTTTGCTGCTATTAAAGGATGCTACCAAAACTATTACCTCCTACCTGAAGTATCCTAAAGGAAAAGTCATCTGGAGATAAAGATTTTAATTTTATGTCTAAAGCACCATTTGATTCTCTTTTATCTACATGCAGATACTGTTCATTCTCTCAAGAGTCCCTTTATTTGAGTTTAGTGGAACTATAACTAAAATTTATGAAGTTGGAGATCACCTTCAATTCTGTTGGTGGTCACCTACATATCTTACTTGAAATATTCATCATATTCAAAGAAAAATAAGAGGGCTTTGATCTGAGGTTAAAGAAACAAACGAATTTTGTTTCATTCAATATATTGTTTCGGTCACTGTAAAATGTCAGCTTTTAGTCTTTATGAGTAGATTTTCTGTGATAGTATCTTATTAACACACATCAAAGAAACAGGTCGAGCTGAATCATGGTGCAGTGGTGAGAAAAGCCCTGCAAGGCTGACCCGCACAGGACGGTTCCGAGTTTGCGCCTAAACGTGAGTATCCATGACCTGGGACCGGTTGAGGTGGGGGTGGGCTGCAGCATCAAGGTCTGTTAGGTTGTGCCTCTCTGTCTTGCTTTCTCTCTCATTCATGCAAGAAATAAGTAAATAAACTTGAAAACAATCAAAAAAGAATGGTCTTGCTGCAGTTGTGTCCACTGGACGCTTCTGCTTGGCAGTCTGGGGATCCCATGGGAAGCCCAGGTTCAAAGTTCTGCCCCCCCGCCTCCGAAAGCCGGGCATGGGCACATGCCTGGGGTCCCAGCTACTCCAGAGGTTGAGATACAAGGACCTCGATACAGCAAACTGTGTCTAAAAAATACCACACACACACACACTGCACATACACATTTTGTACAGATACATATGTACAAAAATGGACTGCTTCAAATAAGTAAAAACCATTTATTATAATTGAGGGTTTCTTGCATATGTCAAAATAGAGGGGCTTTTGAAACTTCAGGTGTTTATATTTGAATGAAAACATTGTACTATAAATGACCTAATTTTTTTTTTTTTTTTAGGTTTTTGTCACAGGACCATGTGCTGGGCACACATGTAGACAATCCCGGTGTGAAATTCAAATCATCAGGGCTGAAATTCCAAATGAGGTCCACCATGTTGGAGTCCAGTGCCATAACCACACTGGCCCCATGATCTAAATTTTTACAAAGCCAAAAATGGTAGAGTGCATGAAACTGAATGTGAGTAGAAGACAGAAATAAATTAAGAAAAGAGTAAAAATGAGAAAACAAAACAGACAACTCTAAATAGTTACTAAATTAAAAATTTGCTTTTTGAAATATCAAAATAATTCAATATTATTAATTAATGTCTTGCAAGATTACTCAATTAAAAAAGAGAAACATACATTGTCAATATCTGAAATAAAGTCTATATAGAATGTATGTAGTGAACGGATAATAAGATATTATAATCATTGTATGTCAATATATTTGATAATTTGAGTGAAATAGAATACTTTAAAGACAAGAAATTTAAAAAAAAGAAAGAAAATTTAAAGTTTCATAAACATGAGAAAAATTGAAATAGTCAAAACTTTTAATAATAAAAACTTCATACAGAGATGACCTTGCTGGTGGATTCTGTCATCTGTGAAAATAAAACATCATGTAGAAAGGGGATATGTGAGGATATAACTGGTGAATTCTACCAAATATTTAAAGAAGATTTAAAATCACAAAATTTTTTAAGAGAATAGAGGATGAACATTTATTCATCAATATCATTATTAACCTTCTATGAGAGTCAGGCAAAATCATCACAAACCAAAAACTACAGGAAGGAAACAAAACAAATGAATAAACAAACAATATTCTTATGTGTATAGACACAAAAATTCTCAACAAATACTAGCAACACAGATACGGCAGTATAAAAAAAGAATTATGTATCAAGAGTAGTTAGGTTTTATTTCAACACCACAAGGTTAATTTAATATTCTAAAATAAATTAATATACTATATGGTATTTATAGAATAGAAAGGAAACATATAATAATATCAACAGAACTATCCTTAGGCAAAATACAATATTGATTTATGATGAACGCCACTCAGCACACTGGAATAAAGGAAATTTGTGCAACTGATAAAGAACATCATTTAATATAAAAAGAAATATACAGCTAACATCACATTGATGAAAAAAAAAATGTATCTCTACACTCCCATCAACAGCAAAACTTTGGGATTTGATCCAGGAAAATTATTCTAGAAGAAATTTTAAAAAATCAGGTTGGAAAGGAAAAAATAAAACTGTGTTTATTCTAAGATAACACAATGTTGCCTGTAAAAGAGTTCAATAAATCAAGAAAAATACAATTATGTCTCATAAACCAGTTCAACATAATGTGGGCCATTAGATCTACATAAAAAAAATAAGTTGCTAAGGTAGCAATAAACACTAAATAAAATTGAAAAACAATCACGATCATATAATGCATTATAGCATAAAGTTTATACTGAAAAATGCTAATTTTATTTCCTTGAATGTCTACCTAGAAGTTTATGAGACTGACAGAGAAAGAAAGACAATGGGAAAGTGAGAAAGCATGCCCTTGTGGGGATAGCCACACCCTAATACCTTCATCTCTATTCTCTCAGATTTTTTGGGTCACATGCACATGCATCTGGCATGTTTTTCAAGCTGCCAGGTCAGGGACTCGAACTGCACAGTCAGCCATGTGGAACCCAGTCATCTGGTATCGTGACTGGCTGGCCCTAAATTTGTTTTAAAGTCACCAAATCTGTGGTAATTTGTTACACCAACAATAGAAAACCAAGACAGTTACTGTATCTCATCATGTCCCATGAGATGGAAGATTCCTCTAGCCAACCTGGCAAATCATGGCATTGCAATTTTGTCTCTAGCTAATAAAAACTGAGACACCCATACATTATTAGCTCGCATCAAGAAGGGTGGATGTCCCTTTTATGAGCTTTACTGGGGGAATGAGTGGTGTATGTAGTGAACAGAATAATAAGATATTATCTTATAAGAACTTTACTTTCATAATCTTCTATATATTAGGAAATAAAAATAACGGAGGTCTTTATTCTTCAATACAACCTAACAGATTAGGAAGGCTTAATTCTGTTCTGTCAAATCTATCCAAAGAACACTGGGCCACCCTACTAAAGATATAATTAACAAGACAGGTCAGGGTAGACATTTTTAGATTTGTACGCAGCCAGCAGCACCACTAGCTGTAGGCTCTCACCAGTAACTGATTGCTTCTGATGAGATACCTTCCCTAACGGTTTCTCCTGGCAACCTGGAGTGTGAGCACTCCTCAGGTGCTCCTTCTGGAGCAAGGTAGTGACTCCTCTGCCTCTCAGTGAGTCACAGCTGTTCCTGCTGCAACAGTAGTTGGGTCTCAGCCTTGGAGAGGGAGCCTTTCCTTGCACACTCTATCCCCGAGTTCAGTGAATGCTCTTTAGGTATGTGTTTCTGGAGTCTTTGGCTCTGTGATTACTTTTTCCTAGTAAATTCATTATTACTCCAAACCCTTGTTAAAGAAAATAATTCTTTTTATTATACTTTCTCTGTTCAGTTATCACGTGGTTTCTGCTTTGATTGGGCAGGTGCCCCAGTGGGGCACCTTATTGAAGCTATACTAATATTAGTGAAGCAAGGAAATGGATGCATGAAGAATGTTCATTAATTTTCAAAGCTGCCATCAGAGGGGATGTGGAAAGCAAAACAAAACAAAACAACAAACAAAAACAGAAGCAAAACTGGAGCATCATTAGGACTGTCATCCACGGGTTGGCCCATGGGGCATGTTGCATGGTGTAGCAGCTATTTCTGAACAGCGCCAGTGAAAGCAGAGACTGATAACATCATTGTTACATAATGCTTTTTGCAGCCACATTTGGCAATAATCTCAGTCAATCTGTGAGCAAAACTACTACCAGTTCCAAACCTGGCATCAAAAGTTATACCTTGGGAAGGGTCATCTTTAGTTCTGGAAGAGGACCATTATTACAGTGCAATCACTGAAACTGATCCAGGAAAATAAAATGCTTATTTAACACCCAACAAATTATGTTTGAATAAGGCTTTATTGATTGCTTCCTTTCTTTTTTTTTCCCTGTTGTGGTGCTATTTTGGAGTGCAATCTCGGCCACTGTTCAGAATTTTTGAAGCATACAGCTATTTGGCTTCAACCACAGACAGTTATCTGAGCAGCTATATGCCTCCAGATATTTCCAAAGGAATTAATCATGTTTGAATACTTGTTGGCCTCAGGCTCATTAAGGGGGAGGTATCTCTAACATCCCACAGAGTTAATGCTTTGGTCTTCATTGTCGTTTTACAGCATAATACTTCTTGAAAGCTGTTGCAGCTTTTAGCATTGGGCAATGGCTGCTCTATGTATACCCTGCCGGCTTGTTTATAAATATTTAAAAATCAAAATTTTCAGATCAAGTCAAAGTCTACAAAGAAACTGCAAGCACAAAAAGATGAGAGACAAATGGACTGAATATTTAGAACAAATGGAGATAGGAAGTTCTTCAACATATTAGAAATATTGATTGTTAAAATGATATGCTAACACAGAGCAAACCCAATTCATAATAAAGGACTAGTAAAAGTTGGCAAAGCTTCAACTTTTAAATGATCAATGTTTTTATTTCATTTAAGTTTTTAGATTAGACTTAAGTTAACTTGCTGGGATAGACATCTCCATTGTTTTGAAATAATGATAATAGAAGTTTTTCATGTTCTTGGAACATTAGCAATAGTTCAATATGGAATATAAAAAACATCTAAGGAAGGGCTAGCAGGTGGCATGGCAGTTAAGGGTGCTGGACTCCCACATGGCCAACCGTGGTTTGAGTCCTGGACCTGGCAGCTTGCTTTCTTGATTACTCTTTCTCTATCACTCTCTGCCTCTCTCTGGCCAAATTAAAATGATAATAATAATAACAAATAAAAATAAATAAATATAGATTCTTTTTTAAAAACGTTTTCAAAAAACAAAAGAATGTTGTGAGAATGTAGAAAATAGATCTGAGAATAGAGGGAAAAAGAAAAGGTAGAAATACAGAGAAAACAGAGAAAATAGTTGTAAACTTTAAAATGAAAGTTACTAAAAAGCTGATCTCAAGAGATATGAAGCTTTAAAGTAATCTAAAATTCATGCATGCTTTTCTAAGTTATGTGACTTAGAAACATGAAGAATCGCCTGTTAACACTTTTAAAGTGTTAATTACTTTAGTGCTGATTCCTTGTTCCCTTTAAGGTGAATTATCTGAAATAAATATGTTTGTTTATTTATTTATTTATTATTTTTTGGAGATGTTTTTGTTATAGGGCGCATGTGCTCATCAGAAAGACAGAGAGAGACAAAGAGACAGAAAGCAAGGAATCACCCACCCCCCCGGGGGGGGATGAGCACGCCACAATCGCTTCTCCATTCTCCTCTCAGGATCTTGGTCATGCACACACAGGTGTCTAGTGTGAGTTTAAGCCACTGGGTCCGGGACTCGAACCATGGTCGACTACATGGGGGTCCAGCAACATAGCCATTATTCCAACTGCTGGTCCCAATAAGTATGTTCTTTAAACCATGGATAAACTTTTTTTTTTCCTGAGTCAATTATAATTTGTATAAGTTCAGAGAAGCCACTTTTATTTAGTTTACATTTTATATTTTAAATTCAGTTTACATTTTAAATTGATGTTTTAGGAAAGTAATTAACTTGTTAATGCTCCATATGTCTTTTTAATGTCTAAAATTCACAATTTTCAAATTTAGCCTTATAAGTATTCTCATTCCTGATCCATAAAAATATCTCATGGAGATTAAATAGGTTACTCATGACTTTCTTAATAAATGGCTAGAAAAATTCTGCTAAAACACTGTTTAGTCTATCAATTGCTATTAGAAAATATTCTGTTTAATCTTACAGCTAATTAGTCTTATGCAAACCACTCCCTCAGGTGTACTGTGGTATCTTATTGTAAATGGAGTAGGAGTAGGACGAGCCTAGCTATTCTTTTGTTTCTCTTCCTCTTACCTGGACACCTTGGATAGGAAGAGGGAGGCTATCATAATTGGATTCTTTTTTCCTCTTTATGTTGAAGATTTTACTATTCTGCAATTGAGAGACAGGCTGAGAAAAGCAATTTTAAAAATAGTGCACTTCATTTATCATCTTCCCATTTTTCTTTCTCTTTCTTTTTCTCTCTCTCTTTCTTTCTTTCTTCCTTTCTTTCTTTCTTTCTTTCTTTCTTTCTTTCTTTCTTTCTTTCTTTCTTTCTTTCTTTCTTTCTTTCTTTCTTTCTTTCTTTCTTTTTAGGTTTTTGCCACAGGACATGCGTGTTCTCTAGAGAAAGACAAAGACAGAGAAAAGGAAAGTGAGAAATTACTGTGGGAGGGTGTGAGGATGGTCGCACCATAGTCCCTTCTCCTTCATTTTCCTCTTGGGATTCTGGCTGCATGTGCACATGCATGCATCCAGCATGATTTTTAAGCCACCGGGTTCAGGACTTAAACAGCAGTCAATCATATGAGAATCCAGCACCTTAACCACTATGCCACCTGCAGGTCCATCCATCTTTTTAAAATAAGGATAATTAAAGAAATCTGTGTTTTCAGTGTGGCTTATTTTGTTTACATCTTCTATAGTGACTTCAAGTCATATTATTTATAAATTTCTGGGAGCCATATTTAGCTCTACCCTAGTTCTGCTTATCTTTACAGGTCTCTCTATAAAGGAACAACTCTGCCTCAATATGATTCGGCAGTGATTCATTCAGACCATCTCTAGTTGTGTATCAGTGTGCTCCATGCCACAGACCCTTGGGCAGCCAGCCCCATAATCCTCCTCAAACAACCACATTCAGACACGCAGCCTATGGGATCAGGGAGAGTTCCTCATTGTCTTTCTCCCAGGCATAGATGCCACGGATCCTTGTTTTTCTGCTTAAGGACTTTGTCTCAGGCTATACCACCTTAAAAAATAATGACTCAACATTGAATCCAGGGACATGTATCAAATTGACCAATGATCTCCCTTAAAGTAACAAATGTGTGAGTCTGAGATTCAGTGACCTAGGAAAAAGGTTTCCATCTTTCCAAGGTGTATGTCTCTGAGAATGTGTCTCTACCAAGCTTTTTTCTCTCTGCTTAGTGAGGAAGGATACCATTTTCCTCCTAAAGAGGCAGTAGAGGTAGCAACCATTTCATTCCTAACACTGATTTTCCTATGAGCATTAAACTGGAATTTTCTCTTTTTCTACCTCTTCCCTCATGTTTTGATTATATATGGTATACGAGAGTGAGGAGAAAAAAGAATTCAGAATGAAAGGAAAAACCTGGCCCTATCTTGTAAGGCTAAAAGTTTCTGGCCCTAGTTATTAATGGATCTTTTAAACATTATGGAATATCTAGTGCCTTTTGCTAATGGCAGTAACTCTAGTGCTTTCTAGCAGGGTGTCTAGAAAATATCCCACTCAATATCCTGTCACACAGGTATCACTTCAATCTCATGCTAAGTTAAGTGTTTTTAGCGCTAACTTTTATTGCAGCTACTCTATACTTTCTTATCTCAGTAAGTGGCAACTGTGCTTTCCAGTTTTTCTGACCAACTTGAAATTGTTATTGACCTTTCCAATTTTCTTATACTTTATGTCAAAATCCATCAGCAAATACTCTTGGCTGCATTATAAAAAATGTCCAGGAAAAAGGGGGGCATTTCTCTACTGGAACACCACTACTACATTGGTTTTAGCTATTCTTAACTCTCTTCTGAGCTATTTTAGTAACCTCCTAACCAAGATGATGGCTTAATGCCCTAGTTTTCCACCTTAAGTGAATTATCAACATAGCCGATAAAGTGATTTTTTAAAATTAATTTTATGGGGGCCAGCAGGTGGTGTGGTGGTTGGGGGTGCTGGACTCCCACATGGCTGACCATGGTTCGAGTCCTGGACCTGGTGGCTCACTTTCTCACTTTCCCTCTCTCTCTCTCTCACTCTGTCCCTCTCTGGTCAAATTAAAATAAGTAAACACAGTTAAATAATTTTTTTTTTTTAAATTCTGGGGTCTAAGGCCTCATTTATTAAAAAATTAATTTTATGCATTTGGTTCTTCTAAGAGAGAAAAAGAAAAGAAAGAAGGAAATAGAACAGGAGGAAAAGGCATCCTAGCAGAGTCTTTCTGCCGTTGATTCACCTATTGACTCAACCAGCCCAGATCACAGGCATGTGCATCATGTGTGCCTGGTGTGCCTGGGGAGGTTCTGGAACACAAATTCAGGGTCTTTCACATGTGGGTCAGTAGTTGGACCGCTCTTGTGCCACTATGCTTCTCTGAAAGTGGTTCTTTTTTTCTTTTTTTCTTTTTAAGAGGTTTTATCTTAGGGTATGTGCACTCACCAGAAAGAGAGACAGACACAGTGAGGGGGATAGTGAGAAATCATCCACCCAGTGAGGATGGCCAAGCTGCACACCCTTCACCTCCACACCTCCATTCTCCTCCTGGGATCTTGGGCATGCATGCACATGCGTCCAGAATGATTTTCAAGTCACTGGGTGCGGGACTTGAACCACTGTTGGCCTTATGGAAGTCCAGTCACTTAACCACTACACCATCTGCTGGTCCCAAAAATGATTCTTTAGAAAGATAAATGTGAACACTAGCCTGTGGCACAGCAGTTATGTAATAATGCTGAAATGCAATAATGGAGAAATGATGGGGAAATAAATAAACCATAAAACATTTTAAAACGGTAAATGTGACATTTAATTTAAAAAAATTCTCAGGGCCAGCAGGTGGCATAGTGGTTAAGGTGCTGGATTTCCACATGGCCAAATGTGGTTAAAGTCCTAAACCCAGCAACTTGAAAAGCAACACAAAGCCTGTGTGCATGCCCAAAACTCCCAAGAAGAGAATGGAGGGAGAAGGGATTGTGGCGTGACCATTCCCCCTGGTGAGGGTAATTTCTCAGCTTCCTTCCCACTGCCTCTGTTTCTCTCTCCTCTTTGGTGAGAGCACACACCTTATGGCAAAAACCTTAACAAAAATAAATAAATAAATAAATAAATAAACAAACAAACAAATTCATTCTCCAATAATTTCCCACGTAATTCAGAGTAAATCCAAGGCTTCTAAAAGTCTGCTTGTCTGTCCTTTGTACTTTGTTGCTTTTCATTTATCATTGGCAAATTTTATCTATAGTTTCAGAACCTTGACATTTGTTGGTGTGCTGCATGAGAATTCTTTCCACAGGCATGTACATGGCTCACTTTGTCAATGACTTCCAATATCACCACCATTGAAGACTCTTTGACATTTGTATTTAAAATTTCCATTTTACATTGCTATCCTCTGTCTTCTCTCTTATTGTGAATTTTTTTCCTTTATAAAGTTGATTATCTCAAGTCTTTTTACTTAGTTGACAAGAGAAATATATCCACTAGTTACTATTCAGTGAGCAATCACTAAATTTCAGTGGCAGCATCTGGTTTTGATTCTTACATATCTTGGGATGAACTGCTGGTTGAGTCTGGCCTACTTCTTGCTGCAGCTTATGTTCTAATCTGCAACTTGTGTTCTAATCTGTTCTGATCCCTATGCTGGGGAGGCAACAGCTACCTGAAGGAAGCTCTTTCAGGCAATGGCAGTGACCTATAAAGACACATTTTGAGCGTCTATTTGCATCGTATCTACTAATATCCCATCATCCATATAGACTTAAGTGGTTGAGGCAAATGGTAGAAATGCAAATAGTATAGTCTCCCGTGGAAATAAGAAGGTGAATAGTTTGGATAATAATTGAATGTATTGGACATATGCCAATAGAATTTAAGCAACTTTAATAGATGACAATATTAATATAAAATAATTACTGAAGTGTACTAACTTCAGGCCAGCTGTTGGAGTAGTGATTAAGGGGGCTAGATTCCATGTGGTCAACAGTGCAATTCAAATCATAGAACCAGTGGTTTGAAAAACAAGCCAGGCACATATGTGTGCATGCCCCAAATTCTAAGAGGTGAAGAAGAGAGAGAAGGGATTGTGGCATGGCCAGATTCCCTGGAGGGCAGTTGATCACTTTCACTCTCTCCCTTTCTGTCTGTCTCTCTCTATCAAGTGCACATGCCCTACAACAAAACAAAATAAAACAAAACAACAAAATACAAAGTGTACTAACTTCTAATATATTTATCAAATTATATCCAACTAAATTGGTCAAATTTAAAAAATTTCAAAATAGAAAATGATACTCCTTTTGACTCTGGCATTGGTATGTGGTTTCAAATGATTCATGGGATTTGGATAAATGAAAGAGAAGAGAGGAAATCTTCAGCCAGAAAGATAGTATAATCAAAGGTTCAGAAGAAGAAAGACACTAAGGTTTTCAAAAAGAGCAAGAATGAGTATAAATAAATACGCACTTCTTTTTGGACAAGGTACTTGGGACAGTTTTTTCATTTGTCTTTTGGCCATTCATAAGTCTTCCTTGGAGAGTTGTCTATTCAGCTCCTTTATCCATTTTTCATTAGATTATTCAGTGTTTTACAAGTGAGCTGAGTTCCCTGTATACTCTGGTATTAATTCCTTGTCTGAGAAATACTGTGCAAATATTTTCAGCAGGTTGTCTTTTTATTCTAATTGTTGTTCCCCTTGCTGTGAAGAAGCTTTTTAGTTTCTTTTTTTTGGATTCACTATAGGGCGTGTGCGCTCGCCAGACAGACAGAGACATAGAGACAGAAAGCGAGAAATCACCCCCCAGGGGTGACGGTCACGGTCAACTACGTGGGAGTCCAGTGACATAGCCATTAGGCTAACTGCTGGGTCCCAAGAAGCTTTTTAGTTTGACGTAATCTCATTTCTCTACTTTGGAGATTATTGAGTGTGCTTTAGGAATTAAAGATCCAAAGGTATGAGAGTAGAGAGGGTAAATATAGATACCAGAGACAGTAAGAGAAGGGAGAAGGTCGTGGAGAGTGGGTGGGAGGGACATGTTTAATAGATAAATGAATGTAAAGTTCTCTGCTAAAAAATAGTTCTGTAACTTTTTGCTTTATTAAAATTAAAATTAAAAAAATTATAACTAAATAAATTCATAAATACACAGATACAAATAAGCACTGAATAGGAAATAGTGTCTAGGCTCTCCTTCATTCTCACCTCCCAATTAATTCATCCAAAACCATTAGGTGAAACTAGGAGAGATAGCCCTTGTAGAAACCTTACAAAGGGAAGAAAATGGAAAATGCCCCTATGGGAGCGAGAGGCTGAATATTATGATTACTTTTGAGAATATTCTATTTAGAAATCTTAACTCCAGTTTTCTTATTATTTCTTCATTTTGTTCCATGCTATCTGACTCACTTTTCCATATGTTTCTTAATGAATTCTGTTTGTTGCATCTTACTGTTTTATTTTTTATTTTTTTTTGGTCATGGCTCAGAAAAATTGACCTCTTTTGGTTTTTGTGTGTGTTCTTTTTTATTTTTTTTCTTTTCTTTTTGAGGAAGAGATTTTTGCTATAGTGCATGTGTGCTCACTGGAGAGACAGAGAGACAGAAAGCAAGAACTCCCTCCCCCACCTTCTGTAATATGGCCACGTCACAATCCCTTCTCCTCCATTTTCTTTTCAGGATTTTAAGAATATGCATACATGCCCTCCCACATGAGTTTCAAGCCACCAAGTCCAGGATAAGAACTGCAGTCGACCACATGGGAGTTCAAAGGAAAGTTTTGTTTGTTTTCTTGGTGTTTTTCTGGTTTTAGTTATAAAAATCTACATGCTCTGATAAGCCCTCTCTGGGGGAGCATCTTGATATTCTTAATATTCACAAAGATGTCTTTTTTTTTTTTTCCTGTTCTCAGTGCTCTATTTGTAAACAGACAAGACAATCCAGGCAACCTCATGATATGAGGATATATTGTAAGACATCACAAGCTTTAAGAATGAATGACAAAAATCCTTCATTTTTAGATCATTTCTCCACCTACTTCTAAATTCATGATGAATTAAAGAACTCTACTAGTCATATTAAAATTTGTTAGCCAAAATATTTAATTAATCTGTGTGGTAACCATTTTAGAAGGCAACCCCAAAACCAGATCATTGTGTAGGCTACCAGTTCAAATAGAGATGGCTATCCGAGGTCAATAAATAACATTCTTAGATTGATTATTAAACTTAGAAGTTTAAGGGGCCAACAAATAGTGTAGTGGTTAAGATGCTGGATTCTCACATGGCCAGTCACAGTCTGAGTCCTGAACCTGGTGCTTCAAAATCACGTCAGGACCCTGTGTATGTGTGGTCAAGATCCTAGGAGGAGAATAGAAGGGATTGGAGTGTGACGATCCCTCTGCGGGGTGATTTCTTACTGTTCCTCTCACTGTCTCTATCTATCTCTCCCTCTTGGGAACACATGTGCCATAAGGCAAAACCTCTAACAAAAAAGATAACTCGGTACACACTGAGGTGCCTATTTATAAGGAATCCCTCATGAGAAGGCCGCAGCTATGCCATGCAATGTGAAGCTTCTGAAGTGGGCATGGTTACTATCAGGTTCATCTCTTCAAAATCGCAGCAAAGAGAACTTCCGTTTCCACATTACACAATTCTTTAACCCTGAAGTGTTCCCCTCTTGACCTTATCTTTCCATAATCTTTCCACACACATCTCTTTGTCGTTGTTATTTAACAAAATAGCTACATGTCTGGAATTTGTAAGTTTAAATATGTCCTTTGGGTTTTCAGTTTCTGTCCTAAACATAGTTAAACCACTTAAAATAAACATTGATTAATGCCCACATAAATATAGAAAAGTAGTTACCTTTGCCCATAGAGTAAAGATCAGAAATACATTATATATAGTTATTTGAAACAGACACGAAATTTAATTATATGCTAATTTTATAGTGTTTAATGAAAAGCACTGAAGAGATACCAGGAGTTCATTACATTCTGATCTCTGTCTCTGTAGAAATAACATTTTAGAGTTTTAAGGAGGCATTTTAAGGCTTCTCATCCAAATTCTTAAGATTTCATTTTATAGTAAGAATCACAGAGTATAAGTAACTTGCCCTTAGGTAACCAGCTAATGTTCTTGACTCATACTTTCTATTATACTACTTATCAAACTAAGTAGCTGTGTTATTTCATCAAAGCCATAGTTCTTTAGTTTATAAGAAGACTGATGTGACTTGTACTGTCACTTCTTTGATTCTGTGAACTTAATTTTTTATTTAATCCTCTCCTAGGCCCCCAATGGATATCTCTTAATTAGGCATGTTCTGTAATTCCTCTCATCTCCTGTAGAAAATAAGAAGACTGTGTATTGCACAGAAAACATGACAGAAACCATCCCAGCATAGCTGCTATTGTTGTCTATTACATATTATTGTTAAGGAGATTTATTATACACAACACCTTCGGAGAGCACACAGAATAAGCATAGCTTTGCCTACATTTTAATGTAAATGAACCCTCATAAACTTTTTTTATAATATATTTTAATTTATTTTATACATTCAATCACTATACATCACTTAGCTTGTGAAGTGAATTTTCCAATATGAATACAATTCACACCAGTCCAGTTGGGGACACTGTACACATTATTATCAACAGATAATAATCCATTTCTCTGTCCCATAAATGTCTTGCCTCTCTATTTTTCTCCTTAATGTCTTTCCTCACACTCTCCTCCTTCTCCCACCCTCTTCTCACACTGCATCTGGTATCTTTAATCATTTTCCATGATTCTATATCCTCTAATCTTTCAATTTCAGCCACAAAGCGCAGATCAGTTTATATTAAGTGGAGACATACAGTGTCTCTCCTTCATAGTCTGGTTTGCTTCACTTAGCAGTAAATCTTCCAGAGTTGTCCACTTTCTATCAAAAGCCAGGGTCTTATTGTTTTTTATGGCTGAACAGTATTCCATAGAGTATATGTGCCACACTTTTTAAATCCATTCTTATGTTGTGGACATTTGGGTTGGTTCGATGTATTAGCAATTGGGAATAATGTTGCAATTAACATAGATGTGCAAGCACTTTTCTGACTAAGAGTTCTCCTGCTCTTCAGAAGATATTCAGGAGTGGGATTTCTGGATCACATGGTAGTCCTATTTGTAGATCTTTGAGGATTCTCTATATTGGTCTGCACAGTGGCTACACCAATTTACATTCCCACCAGCAGTGTAGGAGAGATTCCCTATCACCACATCCCTGCCAGCACTTATCATTTATTGTTTTTTGTTTTGTTTTGTTTAGTTTTGTTTTTTAATCTTAGTCATTCTGACTGGGGTTAGGTGGCATCTCATTGTGGTTTGAGCTGCATCTCTCTTATGATGAGGGGTGTTGAGCATTTTTTCTTATTCCTTTTGGGTGTTCATATGTCTTCCTTAGAGAGTTGTTTTTTCAGCTCATTTGCTCATCTTTTAATTGGGTTGATCTTTTTTTTTTTTTTTCCAGATAAGCCACTTGAGTTCCCTGTGTATTCTGGTTATCAGTTCCTTATCTGAATCACAGTTTAAAAAATATTCTCCCATTCCAAAGATTGTTGTTTTACACTGATGACTGTGTCTTTTGCTTTGCAGAAACTTCTTAATTTAATGTAATCCCAGTTATCTATTTCTGGGATTATTGACTGCACTTTGGGGGCCTTATTTAAAAAGTCTTTGCCTACCCCAATATCTACCAGAGTTTCCCCAGTGTCTTCTACCAGTAGTTTTATAGTTTGAGGTCTTAGGTTTAGATCTTTGATCCACTTCAAGTTGATTTTTGTCTCATTGACTTTTTTATGTCAATATTTTGGGATAGCCAATCTGTGTCACCTTCCTTAAATTGCTTTACTTCTTTTCCTTTGTCAATTTTCCCATGCTGGGGAGAAAAGGATTTCTGACCTGAGAAATCTCTCTAGTTAAATGTCTGATCCTATTATTTTTTTTAGGTCGACTATGATATTTTTACATTTGCCTCACTGAACATTATCTATAACACCTTGGAAGTAGTAGCTTCTGGAATAGCTGTTGAGTAAATACAAGTTTTGCAGAATTTTATTATAATAGGTAGAAGTGAAACAAAGTAAAATAGTGTTAAGAACTAGCATTTATTGGACATGTAACATAATTATACATTTAGCTTGCATTGTCTCATTTTATATACAAAACAATATTTGAGGTGAAACTATTATATAAATGAATTGCACATTAATGTACTGGAAGAATTGGAAACTGTGTTTTCAGACAATGTAATGTTATTTTGAACTTTTGATGTATACATTGAACTAGATACATCCTAATTATAGATATTCTTCAGAACATTATATATTCAGTGCATATAAATTATATGAAACATTTTATGCTGAATGTAAATAGCAAACATATTAAAACTAGAACCAAAATATGATTTATTACAGAATTTTTTGCAAATACAAAACCATAATGACTAATTTGTTTTTTCTAATGAAGTAAGCAGAAGAAAATGATTCCAACATTTTACATTTGAGCTTACAGAAAGTCTGTCCTATATTTAAATTGGGCACAGCCACCCACACTTCTGAGAAATATTCTAGTTTGTGACTCACAAGTAAGAGAAAGCTATTTTTAAAAAGAAGTCTTTAAGATATTCATAACTGCTTTGTAAACTTCATATCAATGATATTTTAATTAACCATGAAACAATTTGGCAACTTATAATTTTGGGGGTATGCATCACAGGTAATTTTGGTTTAAGCTAACCAATTATATTTATTGATTCATCCAAGAGGTAAACTATATTTTAAAACTCATAGTTAAATTTAATTTAGGGTTCTATGAAATGATAGGAAGAAAAAAGTGGGTATACACATAAGGTAATGTTTCTAAAAACTCAAGGCAGCGCTTTTAGATTCTTTGCTTATATGGAATTTATTTGAAGGAATAACTATTCATTGTAGTTTTCTATCTACTAAATCAATCCCAGAATGAATCCTCATTCCCAAAAAAGCTATGATAAAAATGACATGAAATATGATATATTTGGATAGTAAATACCACTAAAATAACTTATACATTAATTTACTCATTCAATATTATTTGTTAAAATCTCCTGTAAGCACTATCCTATTATATTCTCAGTCTCTGTTCACCATGGGGAGAGGAATGATGGAAGAAATGGGTATACACATGGGAGCACACCCAGGTCTGATTTAGTCTATGCCCTCAGTAGCATATGTTAAAGAGTGTGGCTTAAAATAACTATGAGGTAACAATTCACAAGCTAAAGAGTAAAACCTAGAATAACAGAGTCATAGCGTAACATATAATTCGTAGAGACAAGAAAGTTTGTTTCGATTAGGTAGCAGCCCTAGAATTTCTGTGTGTAAAGGACTTAATCACAGTACTCTGTGTGCTCAATAAAGAGAAGGCAAGAATGGACCTGAGGCTGAAATGCTTTTCTATCAAAGTAGATAGTTTTTTTCAACCTGAAAAAAATATGAATCAGGCTTACTCATAATATTTATAGAGTAGTGGTCAAGATTACACAAATGAACTTACATAAGGCCAAGCATATAAAAATGATAAATTTTGAGAATAGACTATTAAATCAACCATGTTATTTTCTCCTTTCTTGATTTTTATTTAACAGCCTGCTATCTGGATTTATTTATTCATTGTGCTTTTTCTTTTTCATGAAATGAGTAGGAAAGATCCAGTTCTCAATCCTGTTCCACTGAGTCTCCCATTAGAACTTCACACACATATGTGTTGACTCCGGGTCACATGTGGAAAGTCAATCCAGATCGACAGCTGCTCCTTGGCCATGATTTGAACTTAGAGTGGCCATACCTGCAGTGGTAGTGACCTATGGGAAAATAGACCTGAAGAAGAGCTGAGCAGATGCAGGAAAAGAGTGCAGGTCAGTAAAGTTCAGAAAGCGTCCGTGAGATCTGGCTTAGAGGAGGCATCCAGCGAGAGAGATCTGGCATCCGGTGAGATCTGGCTTAGAGTAGGCATCCCCTCTAAGCCCTGTGGACTCCGTGGCCCTTCTTCCTATTGGAGGAAGCCATTAAAAGTAAAAATCTAGGGTCAGTTTTGTGGTGGTTGAGATATCTGGATCCTACATGCTTGCCTGTGTGCTTTGAGTCCCAAACTTGGCAGCTTGGGAGGCATTCTTGGCACGTGAGGGTGCATATCCAGAATCCCAAAGGCAGAAAGGAATGGAAAAGAAAAGACTGCAGCCTGACCAGTCCCCATGGAGGGTGCTTTGTCATTTCCTCTCTCTCTCTTTCTTTGTCTCTCTCTGGCAAATGTAGGTATCGTGTGTGTGTGTGTGTGTGTGTGTGTGTGTGTGTGTGAGATTTAGTTAAAAACAAAACAAAACAAAACAAACAAACAAACAAACAAACAAACACAAGCCCTACAGATCTATGTGTCAGATAGTACTGAGAAGGCAATTTTAGGGATGGATACATTTCAGATAGGAAACAAAGTGGGTAAATACTGGAACTACATGATTTTTGACTATTGCCTTTGAAAAAGAAAGCAAGGCCCAACTGCTGTGACTCAGTGGTAACTTAAATGCCTTGCAAGGCTGGGAACCATGAGGCAACTATAGGTCTGGACACCCAGATTGGTTTGAAAGCATGCAAGGAGCATACTGAGATATGTACCGAATACCCTGATGAGTTGGAGTGCTGGGGATGGGGAATCAAAGCATGAAGAGCCCCTGCTGATGGTAAGTCTCTCTCTTTCTTTATCTCTCATGCACTTGTACTCTCTTAATAAATAAATAAATGTATGTAATAACATGAGTGATATGTAAACAACTAAAAAATTTAAGCTAGCTGCTGAGTTGAAATAAAATGAGAATGCTAAGAATATTTTCTAGCGCTTACATAAAAATGAGTGCAGACACTAGAAGTGACAGGAGAGCCAGTTTACATATTTTAGTAAAGATACAGTCAAACTGATTCATAGGGAAAGTGTGCAAGCGTCAGTTCATGTAGTGGAAATCCTGGCAAAATCATGCTCATGGCTTTAAAATAAAAGTTAAGTTACAGCACCTATGAGATGTCAGTGATTACAAGTCATTTTTTTCCTCATAATTTTGTCAGTCAGCCATCATCCTGCTTCCCTTATATGTAACAGTTTTCCTGAAATAAGTGTATTGAATATAACTAATTATATTTTGAAATAATACTGCCAATGTGTTAAAATAGCACTATGCTTGCTGTCCATAAATTTCCAGTTAGTAAATTATTTCTTATTTTATTAAAATAAATTTAGGTGGACCAGTAGTTAGCATAATGGCTATGTCGCTGGCCTCCCATGTAGTCAACGGCGGTTTGAGTCCCAGACCTGGTGGCTTAAACTCACGCCAGGTGCATGTGCGTGTGTGCCCAAGATCCCGAGAGGAGAATGGAGGAGGAGGGATTGTGGCGTGGCCATCCCCCCTGGGGGACAATTTCTCGCTTTCTATCTCTCTGTCTCTCTCTGTCTTTCTGGCGAGTGCACGCACCCTATAGCAAAAACCTCTCCAAAATAAATAAATAAATAAATAAATTTAGGACTGTCTCTATAGCCCAGTGGTTACGGGAGCCAGACCCTTCATGGCCAAAAGAAAGTAGTTTGACCCCCAGCTGCCCCTACAACAAGTTTGCATGCAATCCTATAATCTCAACAGGATAGAGCAATGGATGAGAGGGGGTTGCAGCATGGTCATGTCCTATGGAGGGGTGCTTTCTCCCTCTCTCACTAATATCTCCCTGTCTCTGATGAACACAAACCCTCTTGCAATTTAAAATACAAATACTTTAAAAAGATCAGCTACAAATTCATAAATGTCTTAATTAAGTGATTAAATATTTTTTGTATTTGTGGACATATTATTAATGTCCAAATGCTAAGAATATATACTAACTTAATTTTTTTTTAAATAAGAAAGCAGCTGCTTTGAGGTATGGCCATAAGAATATGCATTAAATACTGTACACAACTTGAACTTAAAGGCTAATGATATCTTTTTGAAATCTGTCTGCACATTTGAAAGCATCATAATAAATGAGATTAATTCAGGGAAGTATTATGACAAAAAGGGAAAGAGAAGAGATGTAGAAAAGAGCAAAAAAATGATCTTTGATATCATGAAAAAGAATTGAAAGTGAATGTTTTATAACCAAGACGATGGATTCAGAATAAAGGGGGGTGAGTAGGTAAATCAGATTTTAATGAAAAGTAGTCTATTCAGAACCAGTTATAATTTAATTTATAAAACACATTAAATGAATTATAATTTGTTTCTTTAAACTATATGTTTAATAATATTAATCTAATGAAAGTTTGTCTATACGAAATCCTTAGAAAATTTAATTTAATAAATAAATGAGTGAGTTTTAATTATAGTATTAATTATATTATGCAGAATTAAAGTTTGGAAGGCCTCCAAGAACCTCTCAGTTTGTGTTCCATAATAAATAATCTCTTGCAATATTGTTTATTCCAAATAGTAAACTTCAGTCCAGGTGTCAAAACTCCAAATTCCAAATAACTAGACTACAAATAACAAATGTTTATATCTGAAGAAATACATGCGATGATAACATTCATATAAAATATTACTTTTTTATCCATTTGTATAGCTAAGAATAAATTATTAAGAATTAGGTATAAATAAATTCCTATTTATAGTGGGATATATTCTAGCTACGCAACATTGGACAAGTTACATAAACTATAGATCATATTATTAGCCATTCTTCATAATCAGTTTTCTTCTCTCGTAATATGTGTGCAGGCTATATTTATAGCTAGATTATATTTATTATTTTCTTTGCAGTCAGTCATTTTATATAGACATACAACAAAAAATTTTTTTGAGAGGTTTTTGCTAGAGGGCACCTGCACTCACCAGAAAAACAGCGAGAGATAGAAAGGGAGAAACCACCCATCCAGGGGTGATGGCCATGCTGCAATCCCTTCCCCTCCATTCTCCTCTCGGGATATTGGGCACACATGCACACACGCCCAGCATGAGTTTAAGCCACTAGATCTGGGACTCGAACCACAGTAGACTACATGGCAGTCCAGCGACATAGCCATTATGCCAACTGCTGGTTCCAATGCAACAAATTTTTGCCAACCTAACCCTGAAGTGGAGAAGTGTTCATGTTCATTGTTCCAAGGTTTTTAAAGGAATAGTGTTTCTCTCCACTCTTTATTTTAATTTTAATTTTTTAAATTATTTTTTATTTTGAAAGAGATATTTTTTTCTACGGGGCATGTGTGCTTGCCAAAGAGACAGATAAAGACAAAGAGACAAAAAAGTGAGAAATCACCCCTAGGGGAAATGGCTTTGCCACAATTTTTTCTCCATTCTCCTCCCGGGATCTTAAGCATGCATGCACATGCACAAAGCATGAGCTTCCAGATCCTGGGTCTCTTACTCACACTGCAATCATGTGCAAGTCCAGTGATGTAACTACTACTCCATCTGCTGCTCCCTTTCTTTTCTTTTCTTTTTTTTATAAAGCAAAAATTACAGATCTTTCCTTTTTTCATCAGAGAACTTTACATTCTTTTGTCTGTTTAACGTTTCTTCCACTTGTCCCTCCCACCCGCCCTCTTCATTCTCTCCCCTTTTACGGTTTGTGGTATCTACACTTACCTTCTCTACTTTCATGTCCATAGAGCTCCCAATTTCTGCCATAGGGTACAGACATTCAGTACATATTGAGTGGGGATATATAATGCGTATTTTCTAAAGTCTGCTTCACTTTGCTTAAGATTAAGCAAACATATTCATATTCTTTTTTCATCCCCTGTATTCATCCACTTTGAATTCAATGATAGCAACACAAAAATGGAATATTATCTATTTATGATAATGTGTATGATAATATCTTTAACTAGACTAGTAAACAGTGTATTTGTGTTGGGAAAATTCATTTTACAAGTTGTAATGGTATACAGTGATTAAGTGTATATATTAAAAAAACTGAGTAATAGCTCATAGTATATATGTGCTGCAGTTTTTCAACCTGGTCATCTATTTTTGAACCCTTACATTGATTGCATGTCTTAGCAGACATGTATAATGCCACAATAAACATGGATATACAAGTGTCTTTCTGACTGAGTGTTTTCCTATATTTTCAGTAAATACTTAGGAGTAGTATTACTGTCATATGATAGTTCTATTTGTAGGTTTTTGAGGAACCTCTATATTGTGTTCCACAGAGGCTGTGCTAACTTACATTCCCAATACTGTAAGAGGGTTCTCTTTCACTATAGCCTCACCAGCACTTGTTTTTTATTTTTTGATCCTAGACATTCTAACTGATTAGTATCTAACTAAATGGTATCTCACTGTGGTTTTAATTTGCATATGGTTTCTCACAAGTGACTTTGAACACGTTTTCATATGCCTTTTGGCCATTTGTAAGACTTCCTTGGAGAGCTGGCCAATCAGTTCATTTGCCCACTTTCTAAGTGGGTTATTCTTCGTTTTTTTTAATGGATCAGTTGCTCGAGTTCCCTATACATTTTGGTTTTCAATCCCTTGTCCCAGAAATAATATGCAAGTATTTCCTGCCATTCTGAGGGTTGTCTTTTACTCTAATTTTGGTTTATTTTACTGTGAAGAAGCTTTTTAGCTTGATGTAATCCCACATGTCTATTTTGGGGATTGTTGCCTGTGCTTTAAGAGTCTTATTGAAAACTTCTCAAATTCAGAGAGGCATCCAGAAATCCAATTCCAGGAAATACAAAGAATATCAAACAGATTTAACATAAGAAGATCCTCTCCAAGATACATCATAGCCAAACTAGTAAGAATCAAATAAAAAGACAATACTCTAAAAATAACAAGAGAGAAATGCTAAGTTATTTACAAAGTTTACCTAATTAGACTAACATCATACCTCTCAACCCAAACAATGCACGCAACGAAAGAATAGGAAAACATATTTAAAGCTGTCAAAGAAAAACAATTTCAGCCAAGAATACAGTACCTGGCAAGATTGTCCTTCAAATAGGAAGGAGAAATAAAATCATTCCCAGATAAACAAAAGCTGAAAGAAATCCCCTCCACTCCTAATTCTGCCAAGTTTCTTGGAACAATGGAGCCCTAGGATATGACACAACCACAAGGAGAAAAAACCTTAGGATGCTGAAAAACCTGCTAAGAGTTGACTTTTGGAGATGACAAATCATCTACTAACAGAAAATTCATGTGAACAATAAGCTAATTGTTTATTATACATTATCATTTGACATATATATTACAGCAGTAAGTCTAAATGATTCATAGTATGTATATTTCAGTTTATTTATCTCAAAATATGGATTATGGCATTTGTTGAAGAAGATTACTGCCAAAACTAATATAAACACTTAATGCAATGTCCAATAATTTTATTATTCAATGAATACTAATATTGCTATTATTTTATTATTATAATTTTACCATTATCTTTTTCCTAGTTAAAAAAAAAAACAGGAAGCATTGGATTTAATATCTAATTACTTTCTATTTTGATGTAGTAATAGATTGGGCTTTGCATTTTGTTTTGTAAAAGTGTTTGTTTGAGATAGGAAAGTAGAAAAATAATGATGATGACCCAATAAAATAAAATGCCTTCCATGCGATGGAAGACTATTTTGTTCTGTTGATCACAAATCTAGTTTAGGAATCCAAAAGAAAATAACATTCTCATTTAAGAATGTCCTTATTCAGGGTCCGGAATGTGATGCAGTGGTTATATAACTGGACCCCAATAGGAGAATCGAGGTTCTTGTCCAGAGGCCAAGGCAGGTGCATGTGCACGTGCTAGTGATTGAGACTGACTGAGGCTGGGAGGGGATCGTGGCATAAGGACCCCACTGGGATGGCTGTTTTTTCACTCCTCTCTAATGGAAGAATGAATCAATAAACTAGAAAGAAAACAAATGTCTTTATTCAAATACAGTATAATATTGATAGTATATACTAAAAAGTCACAAGACTCTATATAAACCTTATTAGTTCTAAATGGTAAATTTAGTTTGCTGAATTCATAAATTGAATGATAAATATATGTACATTAACTAAATTTATTTATTTGTTTTTAAGAGAGTTCTTCTGCTATACGGTACATTTGCTTGCCAGAGAGACAGAGAGACAGAAAGCAAGAAATTACCCCCCAGGGGGGATATCTACACTGCAATCTCTTCTCCTCCATTGTCCTCTCAGGATTATGGTCATGCATGCACATGTGCCCGGCATGAATTTTAAGCTGCCAGGTCTGGGACTGCAACTGCAGTAAACTATGTGGAAGTCCAGCAATGTAACCATTATGCAATCTGCTGGTCCCTGTTTGTGTTTTAGATTTTTTTGCCATAGGGTATGTGCACTCACCAGTGAGAGACAGAGAGAAGGAAAGGAAGCAATCACCCCTGGTTGGGGGGGGATGACCACACCACAATCCCTTTTCTATTCTCTCCTTGGGATATTGGATATGCCTGTCATATTTTTAAAATTGCCAGATCTTTGACTTGAATCACATCTTATTCATATGTACATAAAAATCTACAAATCAGAGAAATAGAAAAAAATATGTTGATAACCAAATTAAAAAAATGGGTGAAAGATTTAAATGTTAAAATGAATCAAATTCTTCCCAATGGCGGATGTTTAATATTCAAAAAAATGGACAAAATGTTCATTCACTCTCATTGGTAAAAAAAAAAAAAAAAAATAGCAAGTTAAAACCATTGTGAGATAAAACAACGTGCTCATCACCATATAGTTCGCATAAATACACAAACAGTACTATTCTCTATTCTCTGATGAGGATTTGAAACATTTGGAACAACTAGTACTTTTTAGGCCTGTAAACAAATGTTACTAACTTTGAAATTGCTTGGCATTAACTACTTAATCTGAACATATTCATATCTATAAATTGATTTAGTAATCTCAAAAATATGTGCACTTAGGATGAGCAGATGGTGTAGTGGTTACGTTGTTGAATTCCCATGTAGTTTAACATGGTTCGAATCCCAGACCTGGCCACTTAGAACTCACACCCAGCACTTGTGCGTGTGTGCCCAAGATCCTGAGAGCAGCTTAGAGAAGAAGGGATTCCAGCATGGCCATACCCCTGGAGGATGATTTCTCACTTTCTGTCTTTCTGTCTCTCCAGCAAGTACACATGCCCTATAGCAAAAATCTCTCTTTAAGTAACATGTGATTGAATGTATAAAAGAAATTAAAATAAAAAGAAATACAAAATTTTAAAAAGTGGACTTATATGAGTCAAATACTTCTCTGAAATATATTCATACTAATAAAAACTGAAAGTAGCATAAAGTTCCTTTAAGAGTAAAGTGGATATAGTTATTGTGGCAATGTTACATAATAAAATACTGTATACACATAATAAAAGTGAAAGAACTATTTCCCCATGGTATATCAATGCATAATTTTCTAAATGGAAAAGAAGACTAACACAAAACTTACATAAGCTATGTTTCCATTTGAACAGTATTCAAATTTAAAATTATATCAATATTATCAGAAATCATAATTGTGGTAATCTTTAAAGAAGTTGGGAGTCATGACTAGGAGAAATCATGCATTAAAAATGCTAGAAACTAGAACCTGTAGGGATATGGTGGTTGAGGTGCCAGACTCCCACATGGATGACCGTGGTTCAAGTTTCAGACTTGGTAACTTGCTTTCTCTCTCTCTGTTTTTTTTCTCTGTTTTTCTGTCCCTTCTGATGAGCACGTTTTCTATAGCAAATTGAAATAATAATAATAATAATAATAATAATAATAATAAATACAATAAGATAATTCTTTTAAAAATATTTATTAATTTTAACTTTATTTATTTGCTTATTTTAATTTGACCAGAGAGGGACAGAGTGACAGAGAGAGAGAGGGAGAGAGAGAGAGAGAGAAAAAGTGAGAAAGCAAGCCTCCAGGTCTGGGACTCAGACTATGGTCAACCAAGTGGGAGTCCAGTGTCCTTAACCACCATGCCACCTGCCAGCTCCAGTAGTTCTTAAATAAAAAAGAAATGCTAGGAATTTTCTATTTCTTCATTGAGGTCATAGTTACATGTCTATTCACTTTTTTTTTTTTTCGAAGAGGTTTTTGCTATAGGGCGCATGCACTCACCAGACAGACAGACAGACAGACAGAGTCAGAGAGACAGAAAGTGAGAAATCATCCCCTACGGGGGGTGGCCATGCCACAATCCTTTCTCCTCCATTCTCCTCTCTGGATCTTGGGCACACATGCACACATGCCCGGCGTGTGTTTAAGTCACTGGGTCTGGGACGCGAACTGTGGTCGACTACATGGGAGTCCAGCGACATAGCCATTACGCTAATTGCTGGTTCCCCCTATTCACTTTTTGATAATACTTGACAGCTAGTGATTTCTTATTTATTCATATGCGTTACTTCTCTACAATATATTTATATATTTTTATGTTCAACTCTTTCAGAAGGCTCTTAAAACAAACTATTAATATATAGTTATATTTTTCTGGTAAATGATCTTGCAAAATCTGGATCTAGATAGACCATCTGCTATACATGACAAAGCTATTTTTTTTCACATCTGATGCACATAAAGATGATGATGTTGATTGTGGTGCAGATAAACAACTCTCTTCTATTTATTGGTAAAGAGTTATACAGCTATGAAAATTTTAACATTGAGACTGAATCCTGGCTTTTGGAACTTCTAGATGGATTCTTTCCCATTCTCATTTAAAGAAATATTTCATTATTTCTTTTTTGTTATAGAAACTTCTAAAACACAAATTATATCTTATAATGATTTTATACTGTGAAGCTTTCTTTTCAAAATTTTCATTAATTTATTTTCAGTCTTTTCTCATTCATTCTCCTTCTTTTTCTTTAATAACTGTTTCTTTACTTTTTGTCCTATCATCTTTTTAGGCTTCTGATCGCTATTGATCCTGCTGTAATAGGAATTATTATCCTGGTAGGAATCCTTGGAGCTAAAGAGAGTGCTAACAGCCGGACCAGCAGATGGCGTAACAGCTACGTTGCTGGACTTCCATGTAGTTGACTGCTGTTCAAGTCTTGAACATGGTGGCTTAAACTCTCACCAGGTGCATGTGTGTGTGAGTGCCCAGGATCCTGAGAGGAGAATGGAGGAAAAGGTATTGCAGCGTGACCATCCCCCCCTGGGGGGTGATTTATCACTTTCTTTCTCTCTGTCTCTCTGTTTTTCTGGTGAGCGTACCGCCCTATAGCAAAAACTTCTCAAAAAAAAAAAAAAAAAAAAAAAAGTGCTAACGGCTTTTGAGGGTGTTTATCTTCACCTAGGTTTTAGTGTGTGAGAGAACCACCAATTAATTAAAGATTTAGATAAATAAGAACACTAGAAGACCCTTACATATAAGAAAATTGACTAATTTTACGACTGTGAAAACCAAGAGCCACGTGGTGCTGACTGTATGAGCTATGTACTAAGTTAGAGCATGTCTTTTTTGCCATTTATCTGGTCTGTACATTTTTCTGACTCATAATAATCAGAAGAGAATGAGAGAGATAGAAAGAGGGAAACAGCCCACTGTGGAATTTCAAACATGACAGCAACCTGGTCTTTATTGCCCAAAATAGTCCTTTCCACAGTTAGATAGTCCCCACACAGCTGGGTTTGTGCACAGCCTCAAGTTCATGAGAGAAAGGAAGAGAGAGACCAAGAGAGAGAAAAGAGCAAAACGCATCCCCAACAGGCCTGCAGAGGCCATCCTCACCTTCCAACACCTGACTCTCAAATGCACCAGGACTATAGCGCGGGCCAGCGTAGAAGCCAAGCTGGGAACCAGCCCGAATCTTCGGCATGCCTTCCGCATTGCAGAGTTTATGCCACTGTTATGCCACTGTGGCTAGGCCCCTGCTATTTGGTAATCAAACAATTGTTGTCCTCCAAGGTTCACAGTAATCTACTCAAATATGACAACTGTTTCCCCAATGTGAAATAGTATCAGTGAAATATAGTCTTTAGCTAAAAACTGATTACATTAAACGTGCCTTGATCGATTAAATCGCAATTTCACACGTAGCAAAGAAATACTAGAAATAAACTTTTTTGCTAACAATAATATTGATATGTCTTCAATAACATAACTTTTATTTTATTTGAAACATGACACAAGGTATATCATTTCTGATTATATTTTTTTTCTTTTTGTTTTTGTCTTAGCCTTAACTACAAGTAGAAGAGGCAACTACCAAAAAGGAATCTATATAAAAGAAATGAAAAAAGAAATAAGAAAAGCTAAGCCACACACACATTTATGCATTATTATCACCAGCTCCACAAACCACACTGTCCCAAACAAACTCTCGACTGTTTTACGATAGTGCCTGAAATGAAAAGTACATTGCTGAAGATCCTTTTGTGCAGAGAAACTGTTATGGGCTCCAAGATAAGCAGATCCTGGGCATATATTCTCTTTTTGCAGGTATGTAAAGTCTAATATTAAAAAAGAATCCAAAATACTAAAATAAGTTAAATATCTGTCTTTATTATGTTTCATTATAACATTGTCTAACAAGCTCGCCGAAGAATTATCCAATTCTCTAAGGAAGTATAACGTTGGTTTACCAATTACCAAGGACTGTTAAAGTTAGAAGTTAAATTGTAGGAAACTGATAAGATGCAAATAATTTGTCTCAAAGGTGGTTTTAATTATTTTGGTCCAGTAAAAATAATAATTCCAAGGATTATAATTGTATTGTCCTTCAGGACATGAAGCATTTTTTTGTCTAATTCAGCAACCGTATTCCAGCATCCTTTCTTTTCATTAAAAATGTGTGTTTCGCATATCCTCCTTTGAACTAGTCTTGCCATCCTGCTGGTTTCCTTACTAAGAGATAAATTTTTTATCTGTGCTCAATATATATTTGAAAAAGTAATTATGTTTTCAACATGTCAAAAATTATACTTTGACATGGAGATTGTATAAGATAAGATAGTTTGAAGGAATTCATTGAAGGTCAAGAAAAATCTCTTTAATGTTTTATCGACATTTCCCATATGTTTGGTTCATCCACATGCTGAATATCATGAATATCGTAAATGTACAGAACATGTCTTTCATAAAGGTCTACCACTGAAAATATTTTTAATCATTCAGTCCAGTAACAGTCACAATTTTTATTTGGTTTTATATGATAAAAGTAATTTCATTATAGGGTGTTTTTATTCTTGTGCCTCTGTCTCTTTTTCTCTCACCATTCAGTGGGCCTGAGACTGGAAATGGAAGGCAGAAACCAAATAAGTGAATGATAAAGAGTTAAGCACTGTGATAGAAACAAATACAAGTCATATAGTTCAATTAGTAAAGATTATGCTGACACGATTTATAGAAAGCAAATTGTGCTATTAAATGAAATAAACCAGACTGTGAAAGATAAAGATTATATATGTCCTAGGTTAACAAATACCTAGTTTCTGCATTTTATGGTGGAAATTGATGAACTTAATGACATAGAAGTAGAAAGAAGGAGCATGGTAGATCCTAGAACCTGCATGAGACAGGGAGGGAGAAAATGGTTGACAGGCACAAAGCTGTATGTGAAGAGTGGGATAGGTTATGGAATAGTGTACCACAGCAGAGTAAAAGCATCATTGAGAATCAGTACATACTTCTTTTTAAAAAACTGGATGAAGGACTAGCAGGTGGTGTAATGGTTACTTCACTGGATTCTTACGTAGTCGACCATGGTTCGAATCCCGGACCTGGCAACTTGAAACTAACTCAGAGCTTGTGTGCGTGCTTGCCCAAAGTCCCAAGAAGAAAATAGAGGAGAGGGGATTGTGGCGTGGCCATTGCCTCTGGAGTTGATTTCTCTCTTTCTGTCTCTCTGTCTCTCTCTGTTTTTCTGGTGAGCACACACGCCTTATACCAAAAAACTCAAAAAAAAAAAAAAAAAAGAGAGAGAGAGAAACTAGGACAACTGTTATTGAATGTGCACAATATAAAGTAGAAGTCTAATAAGGTGAATATATCTATAACACTGATATTATTATTACACACCGTATTGTATGCTTTAATAAACCATTCTATACCCCACAAAATATAAAATGATTTTCAATAAAAAACACAATAAAATATTTAAAAAGAAATGGAAATAAAGTAGTAGTCTTCTAATTCTCAATAATTTATCTTTGGCAACATTAGAGTGCATAGTTTGAAGATCATTGACACTTTACTAATTTTTCATATTCATTCTTCCCACGAAGTCTCAGAAGTCTTCACAGTTGTATGAAACAATTTATTCTAATAAATTTCTTGGTAATGATAGATAGATTACAGATAATATATCAATATGCACACATAACTCACATATAAATAGATATAGCAGTAAATATAGATAGAGGTATACCTTATGGGTTTGGTTTTATGATTGAACTCTGTTATAAATTTCTGTACTAGAAATAGTTCCAGAGGAACAGAATATTAAGAAGAAGGAGTTTTCTGAAATTATTTTGGATTTTCTGGGATATGTTCTATATTCTGATTAGATTTAAAGATATTGATTGCACTATTTCCAGTGGTAATAAAGACACAGGTGTTTTATAGTAAGACATGGCAAAAATAATTACTCAAATTACCACGTTGATACTAGCAATTAATACAAGCATCAACAGAAGGCACGATTTAGGTGAGTAATGTTTGTGAACATAGAATATTTCAGTTAAAATAAAGAGTTTAACGAGATTGGTTGCTTGCTTTTACCTGTACTGGAGGAAGTAAGGAAAAAATAATGCACTGATAAATTTATCATATTTTCTTTTATTTTTTTCTTTTTTTTTTTTGCTACAGGGCGCGTGCGCTCGCCAGAGAGACAGAGCTATAGAAAGCGATAAATCACCCCCCGGGGGATGGACACGCCACTGCAATCCCTTCTTTTCCATTCTCCTCTCGGGATCTTGGGCACACACACGCCCGGGGTGAGTTTAAGCCACTGGGTTTGGGACTTGAACCGCGGTCGACTACATGGGAGTTCAGTGACATAACCATCATTCTAATTGCTGGTCCCATATTTTCTTTCTTTGTAAGGTAAAAACATGTAGTGGAACTACAACATATGGATATACTTTTATGTGAAGTAGTATCATTTATTTACATAAATATCAACAATATTTTTTCAATCAAGACTGTTAGTGGCATTATAAAATTACCTTTCTATTGTCCATATAAAAATTGGATTTTGCAAGGGCCAGTAGATGACATGGAGGTTAAAACATCTGGATCCCACATGGCTGATATATGGTTCAAGTCCTAGATCCTACAGCCTGAGAAACACACCTGGCACATGTGAGTACATGCCCCAAATCCTAGGAGGCTAATTTAAAAGAAGAGATTGCAGTGTGGCTATCCTCCCGGGTGGTGGTGAGGGGTAATTCTCACTTTTCCTCTCTCTTCTCTATTTGTGTCTCTCTGCACATGTGCCCTACAGCAAAAACAAAAATATATTTTTTTCAATCTTTGTCTTAGAAAGAGATGCTAAAAAAGTGAAATTAAAAATTATAGAGAAGAACATGGTAAGCAAATTATAAACATTGTATTTTGAATTTTGTACATTTATTTATATTTTTCCATCTTTAATGTATTTGTGACTTATTTTCTCATTTTAATTAAATGTTCATTTTTATAATTAAACATTTATAATTTTATATTCCTTTAATTTTTATATATTTTTAAGAGATTTTTTGCTATTGGGTGTGTGTGCTTGCCAGAGAGACAGAGAGAGATGGAGAGACAAAAAGCGAAAAATTACCGTCTGAGAAAAGATGGCCACCACACAATCCCTTCTCCTCCATTCTGCTCTTGGGATCTTGGGCATGCACACACATCCCCAGTGTGAGTTTTAAGCTACTGGGATCCAGGATTTGATCTGCAGTCGACTACATGGGAGTCCAACCACAACCATTACACCATCTACTGGTCCTATATTCCTTTATTTTAAAACCTTTTTTGCTATAGAGTGTGCAAATTCTACCAGAGAGAGGCAGAGACAGAGAGAAAGAGGAAGCGAGAAACCACCCTCCCTTCCAAAGATGGAATGGCCATGCTGTAATTTCTTTTCTTTCTTTCTCTTCTGGGGATTTTGGGCATGTATGTATACACAGGCCTGGCCTGTTTTTCTAGCCACTGGGTCTAGGACTTGAACAGTGCAGTTGGCCATGTGCGATCCAGTTGCCTTAGCCATTGTGCCATCAATTGGTTCATATATTCCTTTTATGTTTTTGTTTTTTTTTACATGAACCACCCCCTCAAAAAAAAAAGTGTATCAACTTAAGGCATCCACAAAAATCTGGATTCAGTGCTTTATATGCTTGTTTATGAAGAACGAAACTAAGGGAATAGGACATTTCAAAATTTAAAATTATGCACTAGACTGCTGTCGAAGTTTGAAATTCATTCCTGTCAATTATTTGGTTGAGTGATACTAAATCAGTCTAATCTCTCTGTGCCTAGACTGCCTTATCCGAGCATAATAACAAAATTTCTCACATCAAGCTGTTGCAGTAATTAATCCAGCACTTAAAGCAGAAGTGCCTGACACATCAGAAATGCAGTGCAAATGTTTACTGAAATTAATGGCTATTTAATGTTAAATGTCAGTAGAAATCCTCTACAACACATTATATTGGCATGTACTGGAAAATATTTTACGGACCGATGTCTACTTTAAAAAAAAAAAATAATCCTAGATGTAGAAATGGTAAAATTGAGAAAATAAAGACAATTAGGATTTTATTCTGGAATTCTGAGGATTATGGAAAGAGGTGATTATGGGTAATTTCTTACAATTGCTAGTTATTTTTTTTTTCATGAAATGGCCCTTTATTTTTAATTTTCATGTTTCACATGAGCACATAACACAGTTAAATGAGTAAAACCATAGGCTTTTCTCTCCTTTTCAGAGCCAGAATTCTGCAATTTGATGTCAAAGCAGCTGATCACAACTAAACCTAATGTAGAATACTAGTGTTAAAACTTGATAGGAAATTTGCTTTTTAAAAGAATTCAGGATCAAAAAAGAACTGATTTCCTGAAAGTTATTGGTTCTCTCTGATCTTAATGATCAACAAACGCTAGAATTTGGATAATTTCCCTTATTAACTGGAGCCCTTGATTTATATCTTATATTAGCCTGTCAACCTCTTCCTTTTATTCTTTTTGGTCAAAGGTAGGATATAAAGAGACTGGCATATTCTTAAAGTCTATAGAAAACCTAATAAGGCAGGAATATTTAAAATATTTGGTAGAATAAATGCAAACATTTTGCTTCCTATAGTAATATAGATATCAATACCACTTTCTAGTCTATGAAATATATTTAGTGCTATTTGCTTCTCATTTTGTGTGCTATGCATGAGGAATACTCATCCTCATAGTACACTTGTTTGCTTTTCAAGTATTGATATGGTATGCAATTGAAGCTCAATATTGAAAAACTCTGTGAAGATATTGAGATGCAGGTAATGTAGGAAGATAAATCTTGTTTTGAATAATAACAAACAAGTTTCATGTTAAGTTCTAGAGTAAGAAAAGATGGTCTTGAGGTAAAAGTAAACATTCAAACTTTACAAATAATTAATTCAAATGAACTTCATGCTTGTTAGCTTCTTAACACCTAAGATATGTTTAAAAGTTAACTTTAGATAAATTGAAAGCTATTTCAAACTAGATTATAATCCTAATGAGATTAATTGAGCAAATCAGAGCAATGGAAAAATATCAGTTAATATAAAACTACTAAATTTGCAATTCAAAAGTGTTCTCTTCAAAACTACATTTCTATTGTAGATGGTTAAAGTTTTTGAATGAAGTGTAATATCGCAGCATTGATATTAAATGTAGATAGGCACATAAAATTAACTCATACATACTATAAGGTTAATGAGTATTTTGATTACCTTTATGTCTTGCTTTTTTGTAGAAACCTCTTGTTTCTAGAGAATAGAATTCCTGAGACCAGCAGTTAGTGTAATGGCTATGTCGCTGGACTCCCATGTAGTCGACTGCAGTTCGAGTCCTGGAGCCGGTGGCTTAAAATTCACACTGGGCACATGTGCGTGTGTGCCCAAGATCCCAAGAGGAGAATGGAGAAGAAGGGATTGCGGCATGGTCATCCCTCCTAGGGGGTGATTTCTCGCTTTCTGTCTCTCTGTTTCTCTCTGTCTTTCTGGCTAGCACACGCACCCTATAGCAAAATCTTCTTCTTCAAAAAAAAAAAAAAAGAATAGAATTCCTATCCTTCTAAAATGTGAAAGACTTTCAAATGTAGTAGGATAAAAATGCCAGTGTATTCATCCATCTTCTGTACTGGTTTTCTTCCCACCCTCCTCATTCCCTCTTTTCAACAGGACAGTGATTACTTGTACCAACATTGATAACTTTTACAATTTACACATAATTTTGGAACATACAAGTTAATTCTGACATTTTTCCCAAATCAACTTTATTCATGATATAATAATTTACAAGATTTGATGTCCTATCACAGTATATGAATAGCAATCAGTTTTTCAAATTCTTAGGATTCCATGGTGATATGTTGATGATATATACAACCTGAAATATTTTTCTATTTTTAATAAAAAATAAGGGACATTAAAGATGAATCTTTTAATTTTCTCTTTTACACATGATGATAATGAAAACGTATTGCTGTCTTTAATGCACTTGGAAAAGATTAAATGCTCTTTAGAAACATGAGTACTTTTTTCCAGTCAGTGCTTTGAGTAAAATAAAAACCATCATCAAATTTACAAGCCTCATTACCATTTTATTAATTAATTAAATTTTCAGCTTTGGATTAAATCTGTGGATTTGGAGGAAGGTGTAGGTCTTTAAGACAATTTTGGGGAACCAGCAGTTAGCGTAATGGCTATGTCGCTGGACTCCCACGTAGTCGACTGCGGTTCGCGTCTCGGACCCGGTGGCTTACAACTCACGCCGGGCGCGTGTGCGTGCGTGCCCAAGATCCCGAGAGGAGAATGGAGGAGAAGGGATTGCGGCGTGACCATCCCCCCTGGGGGGTGATTTCTCGCTTTCTGTCTCTATGTCTCTCTCTGTCTGTCTGGCGAGCGCACACGCCCTATAGCGAAAAACCTCTCAAAAAAAAAAAAAAAAAAAAAAAAAAAAAAAAAAGACAATTTTGCAGAAATATCTTTCATTTGTTAATTATCACACAGTTCCCAAGCAATGATCTAATAAACTTTGTAATTATAATCCTTAACATGATAGCTATGTCATAGTGTGTTTTTTGAGTCTCTCATAAATTCTAATTGTTGGGGTTTTTTTATACTTTACTTTCCAATGTTATATATGAAATTTACATGGCAAAATTTACAACATGTGTACTTTGTCTTCTTTCTAAAATTGCTTATTACGCATTACCTCGATGATGTCCACAGTACAATACACGTAACTATAAATGTTCTCAATGCTGTGTATGCCAGAAAAATGTTAAAAATAGATGTTTATGAAATGTATTAATGCTGTTAAAATGGTAATTATTTTATTTGAAAATAATGCTAAATATTTTTATTTACACGTTTATATAAGAATCAAATTATAAACTTTTTAAATGCATTTTTTTCTTTCACTATAAAGACATAGGGACACAAATAATATCACAGAGCAGCTGGAAAGACAAAAAACATTTTGTGAATGGAGAATGTATTCGAGTCATATATATATACAAACATCATGAATCTTTGTATGGAAATCATAAAAATCAGATTGCCAAATGAGAGCAAAAATACTATTTTCCTATTCATTCGTCATGTTAAGATCAGGAGGAACGATAGCAAGTAAAGCTCTTCATTGCTGAATTTACCTCCTGACACTTCCGGTTCCTGTTTTACGCATCAGACATCCGTCTCCCGTCATTTCCTAGATGTTGCTCTTTCCCAGGAAAGCATCTGCCCTGGCACATTTTGAGCAACTTCATGGTCTGGCTGCCATAAAGAAATGACTAAGCACAAGGCATAACATTCATCAAACGTCACAGAACATTTCAATATTGGATAATAGCTAATGAATTTGATTGTTAATCTTTTTTGACTATTATACTGACATGGGAGAAAGGAGCGTTTCCTTGAAAGGAGTTATTATGCATTAGCACCAGAAAGACTTAAATTTATATTCAGACATCTCCAGTTTCCACTTTGGGTACACTTTTAAATGACTTTTTTCCTTTGCGAACTAAGAAAGCAACTCACATATATGCTGAGAGTATTATGTGAAATATTATGTATTATACTATCATAGCTAATATCAACATGCAAAATAAAGGAATAAAAAACTGTGCCGTGCCTAATGCACTACATGACACACAGAAGGTATCCAATACATTTTATCTCCCTTTATCTCATAAAATCAGTTGGAAATAATGTTAAACACAATTGTTTTTTTAAAAATAAGTATAAAAGCTGAATGATATATGAGATTCATTTGGTTTCTTACCAAAATAATAAAGTAACATTTTTTTTAACTAGATAGGGCAGTCATTTCTGTCTGTCTTGGGTACTTAATTGAATTTATATTTTAAGTTCAACTTCACATTGGAAGTATCTAATGCTTTTTCATTTTTGAGAGATTTTTGCTAAAGGGCATGTGCTCTCTAGGATGCAGAAAGAAAGAAGACAGAAAGCACCCCTTAGGGGAAATGACCACACTACAATCTCTTCTCCTGTATTTTCCTTTCAGGATTTTGAGCATGCACACACCTGTACCCAGCATGAGTTGGAGTTTCAAGCTGCAGGATCCAGGAGTTGAACTGTGGTTGACCACATGGGAGTTCAATGCTTTAACAAGTACCCACTATCTCGGAATTTTAATGTTTTTTTTTGTTTGTTTTGAACCCCAAACTTTATACTGGTGCAAAAACTTAACGATAAATAAAGTGTGTTGTATATACAAAATGGAATAAATTTAGTCATGGAAAGGATAAAATCCTATTATTTGTGCTGATAAACTAGTCTGAATAAAATAATGCTAAGTGAAATAAGCCAGGCACTAAAAGACAAATTTTATATATATATATATATATATATATATATATATATATATATATATACATACACACACACACACACACATATATATATATTTGTATGTATATATATGTATATATATATATTTTTATGTATATATATATTCTTGCTTATTAGTGGAAGCTGAAAGATTTGGTTGCATACATGTGGAGATTGAATAGGAAGGGAAGGAGTTTGGAGAGGTAGAGAGAAAATGGTTAACAGATAAGTAAAACTAGCTCTAGAATAACTACAGTAACTAGTAACTAATAACACAGAAGAATAACTATACTTGGTGACAACTCAATAAATATTTCAAAATATAATGGCTAGAAGAGAAGATTTTGAATGTTCACAACCCAATATAATCATAAATGTGGGAGATGCATTTATTTATTGCTCTGCTTTGATCATTGTGTATTGTAATATGCAATGAAAAATCACACTGTACCTTGTAAATATGTATGTCATTTAAAATTATAATTAAGAGGGAACCAGCAGTTAGCGTAATGGCTATGTTGCTGGACTCCCACGTAGTCGACCGCGGTTCGTGTCCGGGACCCGGTGGCTTAAAACTCATGCAGGGCGCGTGTGTGTGCATGCCCAAGATCCTGAGAGGAGATGGAGGAGAAGGGATTGCGGCATGACCATCCCCCCGGGGGGTGATTTCTCGCTTTCTGTCTCTATGTCTCTCCCTGTCTGGCGAGTGCATGTACCCTATAGCAAAAAGCCTGTCCAAAAAAAATTATAATTAAGAAAGAAAACTTTATATCAGATTTATCACGAAAATTTTCCCATACTAAATACCATCATTTTGAATAATCAAAACCTAAAACAAAGTTTGCTTTAAAGTCTAATTAAATATAATGCCAATACAGAAATTTGAGAAACATTTTTTAGTCTCTTAAAGAGTAGTTTAAGTAGAGAAGAAAAATTGTATTAAATTGGAGAAAATAATTTTATAAGTATGGTCTTACGAATGCATCGACTACTACTGTCAAGGGTGGAAGGAAGCTTGGACTATCATTTTGGTATTTCTTATACATCTTATGTTATTAGAAGAAAAAATGGGTTCAGAAATAAGATGATTAATATTACCTAATTAATACTTTCAGAAATAATTATAAAAATGGTATTTAACATTTATTGGACCCCTTCAATATACCTAACTCTAGGCTAAACATTTTACATGGATTATTCTGTTAATCCTCTCAGCACCCCAGGATGTAAATTCTTAATATAATGCTGATTTTATATATCAGGAAACTGAGACTTATTTGAATAGAATGATATGGCTAAATAAGCTGAGGAGTTAAAATTCAGACTAAGGCGATATAGAAGCGTTTAATTGAAAAATTAATGTGACTTCATTTTGCTATTGCAGGTAAATGTTATTTTGAGTTTATGTACAGAAAAAAATAGTCCATTCTTTAGACAAATATACATGTGGTTCTTTTTGAATTGGTGTTTATTTTTCCTATACTCACCCCAGCATATTTTCTTGACCTGCTATGATTTAGTAAAACATGGAAATAAGTATATTCTCTTCCTATTCATTTTCTGTATTAACTGATTTGCAGAGTCATTACATTATTTAGAAGTATTTACTAAATAATTTACTTACTTAAATAAAATACTGACAGAAAATTTCTTTCTCAGTGAGAGAATCATGCTATTTGAAGTGGGCTAGATGAAGTGGTGCTAATTAAACATCTGGCATTCAACCTTGCTTTGCTATTCTCCCTTATCCAAAGGACAGTTTCATAAGGGAATTGAGTACTTTAAAAGATTAAAAGATTGATGAGCAAAGGAAACATCCCCAAACACGAATATTTCAGTATAAAACAACTTCACCACAAACGTAAAGTTAGTATCATTATTAGTCAGATTAACTTACAAGGTCTTACTCTTGAAAAAGAAAATATATTTCAAATTTAACAGCACATTGTTAAGCTGATATTGTTATCTTTGAAAATGTAGCAAAAGTTATTTATAAGACATTGAACCATGGTCTTCCTTTCAAGACCGTATAAATATTAAAATAAAACATCATAAGATTACTTACTCAGGTATTTGTACATATACTTATCATATGCACATGAGTAACATAGAAAATCCTATAAATGTATAGCTAGTCATGGAATACTGTGACCAGAGAGTGCATGCGAAGACTGAACACAATTGAAGATATTTATAGACTGTGACAAAATTATTTAAGATAAAGTCATTATCTCTAGGATAATGACATGGTGCTAAAAATTGTATTTCCTTTAGCATTATTGTCTGGTGTGGGATTTAAAATTAGTTAATTAGTGAGATCTCTCCACTATCAGTTCTAAACCAAGTGAAAATAGACAAAGGAGTCCAGAATAATAGATTAGGCAAATCAATGTATATGCTATATGTTCATGCCAGTGACCATAGGCAGCCCTCTGGCCTTTGCCCTGTAGGGCCTAGGACTCAGAGTCAAACATAGGATACATTGCAGTGCTCAGTGTCCTCTCGGCCAGATATCTTCATACAGAGCAAATGGTGCAGTCATACATGACTGTTCTACTTTGTCTTGAGGTCAACATGGATGTTCTATTACTCCCTACCCTTTAATAAATGAACTTCTATGATCGAGCTACAGATATCTCAAAGGGAGGATTTCAGGAAATCCAAGCTTTCCCAGAAGAATGGACAAGTCATTGCCACTGACAGCAATACTGGGAAAAATAACAATGTTCTTTAGGTAGGCAGATCCTTGTGAATGCAGTGGAAAAAGAGCCTGAACACAAGGGAACACTAGATCTCAGATGCACTTGAAGTATAAGCATTCCTCCAGCTTAGAGAGGAATAAATTAGGAATGTGGAAAAAAAGTAAGGTGGGTAATAATTTTCCCATACTGTTCTCTGAAGACATATTTAACTAATTACCCCTCTAAAAAGAAAAAAAATATATAAACATCCATGTATCTGAAAATATGTATGCAAGTATGAAGGATGACTTAATATTTTCCAAAAAAGATATAGTTTCAAGTGAATAATATGCCCTTTAACTAAATAAGGAAAATCGTTATCAGTGCCAAATATAGACAATTACTTCTAATGAGCTTTCAGTAGAAGGGCAAATTGCTAGGGTGTAGTGAAGAACTCTAGGTTAATCTTCAATGGAAAAATAATTTTACCAAAAGGAGAATGATCTTTCATTAATACATTCGGTAATCATAAATTCTCCTTAAGAATTTATTGCAAAATGCAATCCCATTATTCTGATATTCATTGAAAAGAGTCCTTTGCTTTTTTCTATGCCTAGGAATGATTTACAGTTTTGCCTTCAAAGAACTTATATCCATAGATGTGGGAACAGGCATGTTGATAATTACCCGATGACATTGGATGGAAATAAATCACACCGTGTGGGAAAATATAAATGGAGTACCTGAAATAAATGGAGACCTGGTGGTTCAGACAGGATTGTAGAAGAGACAATCGATGTGATGCATTGTGAATGGTATGGAGAAATTAGGCAGGTGAAATGAGAAGGTCCAGACAAAGGGCATCACATTTCCATGCACATCGAGACACGAAAGCACCACCAATATGGAAACATAAAATAAACTCAGGATACTTCAAGAAGAAAAATTGGTGAAGGGGTAGTAATAAAGAATAGAATTCAAGAAGGGAGAGTCAGAATCATGAGACTGTATTAATTTTATATTATTACTGTGACAAATCATCACAAATTTGGTGATATAAAACAACACAAATTTATTAACCCATAGTTTGTAGGTTAGAAATTTACATTGGCTTAATTTATTTCTCTGCTCTGGGTTTTATAAGTCCAAAACCAAGATTTTAGCTTTCTGGACTTATCAGAGAATAAATAGAACCAAGGATGACTCCCATCTCTAGTTTAAGTAATAAGAGCAATAAGATCATCATTTACCAAAACAGAAATAATATTCGGAAAAACAGATTGAGTAAGAAAGAAATATTGCAGTTTTCTCCTGGTTTAGAGAAACCTGATACAATCTTGTTTAAGAATGTTGGTCTTCAGGGACCAGCAGGTGGTGTGATAGTTAACGTGGCTGGACTTCCACATGGCTGACTACGGTTCGAGTCCCAGACTTGGCAGCTTGCTTTCTCACTTTCCTTCTCTCTCTTTATCTCTCTCTGGTCAACTTGAAAAAAATAAAATGACAATGAACAAAATTAAATAAAACAATTATTTTTAAAAAAGAATGTTGATTTTTCATATTATGCCTGTGGGATAAGTCTACCTGTCAGCAGCGATTAGATAAAATAAAATTTTAGCACAAAAGGTAGATTGAACTATCATTGCAGATTTGTGAATGATCAGTAGTTTATACTTGAGAAAAAGTACATCTATTGAGAATAGGATTCAAAATAAGAATTTTCTGAAACATTAGCAGAATGGTACAGGGACAGTGAGTTATAAAGAATAAATACAGCAGAGCAAAGGAAACTAAAACAGGCAAAAAGTTAACAAAGTATGATATAGTTTCAGAATATTATACAGACATTCGGAAATACCAGTCATTTTGCACATGTTAGCATGTAAAATAATCAAAGAAGATAACTTAATTGAAAACAGCCATGTTGCAAATGTAGCATATGTTCCTCTATTTGTGCAAATAAAGAGGTTATATGAACATATATGCACACATATTGATAAGATACTTAGTTCCTTAGGGTGGGAAGAAAAGTTGCTTTTCATTAGTCTTACTTGTGACCATTTGAAAGAAAACATAAGTGCTTGCATTATTCCCAAAATATTATCAAACAAAGGGATTATAGGGCCCCATGATGTAAGTCTCCATAGAAGTGTTAGAAGAATATTTGATGGCATGTGCTATGTTCATAATCTGGTAAAAATGTATGTAATAAACTGTAAGATTACTTAGAATATAATATAAACTGTGTGAGACATTATATCAAACCTATAACAAAGAGAGAAACATCAATTTTTAAAATGATCTATTTTGTTTGTATCCCTAAGATACATTGTTTATAATAGAAACTAATTTTGTTATCAAACAAAGACATAAGATCTTTTCAGTAGAAGGTAGCCTATGGAAAGAGAGGGAGAGTGACGGTATAAGGTTTTTGACAGGATGGAAGATACTGCGACTGGGACAACAACTGCAGCATTGCAATTCCACAGCAGTAACATCTCCTCTACCAAATCTGGAAGGAAAGCTATAAGGATGATTGATGACGCTGATCAGTGTGTAGGTGGAAGGCCTGGAAACCATTATATTCTCTATTAAGTAGGACTCGAGGTGTTCTGTTGAGTGTAATGGAGAATGGCCAGCACAAGAGCGTTGAGGAATATATAGTAAAGTTTAGAAATAACTATTGTGTGAGCTGGGAGAAGAAGGTGATGAGAGAAGGAGAACTGACTGTCCTCTGAGAGTTTTGTAAGGCATCCAGAATCATTATGAAGTGATACAGTTAATTCACTTTGAAAATGATTTAAGAGTAGACAAGCAAAAGAGTGTTACGTAACAGAGAGCCCAGAACAGACCCATAAACTTAAATACCACCCATGAGAGAGGTGCCACTACACAATGCGTTAAGTCTAAGCTCTTGGATAAATGATATGGGGAGAAGTAGTTATATATATTATTGAGAAAATAAAATTGCATCAGATTCAGAGATTTCAAAGATTTAAATTCAAGAAGAAAGTTGTAAAGAATTTGTGTTACTATGAAAGAATAGCTTCCTAACTTCAGGGTAAAAAAATGATTTGTTTAATATTTTAATTGAAAGATAAGTAAGAAAATGTAAAGTTAATAGAGTCCTAGCTTAATTCTCTCGTAATGAACAGAGAATTAGTTTAAGCTCTATTTAATAGAAAATATAGATTTTAAATGTTCAATATGTTTTTGCAATCATATATACCTAGGTAATCATCATAATGATCAAATTGTAGTAAACTTTTTGCCACTGAAGGAAATTATCCTGGGCTTCTTGCCCACCAATTGATACTAACAGTCTGACTAGCAACTGTTTTCTGATCTCAAACACTAATATTCTACCTTAGCCCGACTTCCTCTTGGACTTACAGAAAGGAAATCATAGATTATGTAACCATTTGAGTTTGACTTCCTTTTTGGCAGTAGTTAATTAATCTTTGCTAATATTATAGTATACAAACATGTCATAATTTTTTAACCCATTACATATCACAATTTTTTAACTCATTCTTTCCTTGAACTTTCCTCTGATCATCTTTTGGTGAATAAATACTTTTATTGCTCTTGGGTAGACAACTAGGAATAGAACAACTGAATGAATGGGTAGATATTTGTATACATTTACTAGATACTATTGGATGGTTTGACAAAGTGGGTGACAAGTTTACACAACCACTAATGAAATATAAAAGATCCAGCTCCTCTCATCCTTGCCAGAATTTACATTTAGCTCATTACTGGACTGAAATCTTTTGACCATGGTATCAGTATGCTCCAATGAACAGTTCCTGGATGGACAATTTATGGGATTCCTGTGATATTCTCCATGTGTGAACTCTCAGGTTTCAAAGCTTGCTGATATTTCCCCACTTTGAAAACTGGTTACCAAATCTGGGGAATGCTGTGGGGTTTCTCGGCTCTTCAGTTGAAGCACCATTGATTGCATGTTGGTCCAGTTACCTTGCTTAGCTTGTTTTCCAACCTTTGCAGGCAAGCTGCCCTCTCCTTTATGAAGACTGTGAGTGTTTTTCTTTACCATCTTCTCACCTCCACATTTTAAAGGAGTCTTCTGCCTGTAAGAAAAAGCCTTTTTCTGAAAGATTTCCTGAAGTATATTCCTAAGGCTCTGCTTGAGGATGTATCACTCTTTTCACATACAAGTCCATAGTGGTTTTCTTGGTTCATTTCTGGTTTTCCTTTGCCTGTAAGTAGATAATGCACCAAAAACATTCCTAACTTTTAATAAAAACAACTTTCAAGCTGGAATCTTTATTTTCAAACCCTTTAAGGAGCTTGTTGAGGTCTACAAAATCTTCTGCTAAACCCTTTACTATACCTTTTCTTGGGAGTTATTTATTTTTTCCTCCTAAATTTATTTGACTCTTACATCTTCAGCTAGGCATTTCTGTTTCTGTTCCAGCAACTTCCCATTCATCATTTCCTAACTTCATTCTGACTTGGGTTAGCTGGTATCTGATTGTACTTTTGATTTGCATCTTATGATAAGTGATGTTGAGCATTTGTTATATGATTAATGGCTGTTCATATGTCTTCCTTAGACAATTATCTGTTCAGCTCATTTGCCCAGGAGCTGCTCAAAGGCAGCTTGCTCACACACAGGTTAAAGTTGATTACCATCTCAGCCACAGTCTTGGTGATTTTCACAAACTCCTCATACTTAGAAAGTCATTTGAGGCCCTATGTAAATGGTTTGAGCGTCTTTTTTTTAAATGTCATGAATAGAATCTTTGCTGACATCACCTCAAGCCCAAGATAGTGTTTTTGTTTAGCTTACTTTTGTCTTGTTTTTAATTTGCAATAGGATGTGTGTGCTTGAGAGAGGGAGAGAGATAGAAGTAGAGAAAGAGTATGAAAGCACCCTTAATGAGGTATCTAGTTCGCAATCCCTTCTCCTCCATTCTCCTCTCAGGATTTTGGGCATGCTTGCACATGGGTCATGCATGTTTTCTAAACCTATGGGTAAGGGGTTTGACTGCGTAGTTGGCCATGTGGAATTCAACCACCTTAACCACTCCACCACTTGCTGGCTGAAGGTAGGTTCTTAATGTAATCATAGATGTAATTCTTCTAGCATTCTTCTTGCATCAATGTTTTCTTAGTGTCTTTCTCAATTACAGAACTAGCCTGTGCAAAGCTCCTCTTCAGCTTGTAAGCCATAAAAGTTGCCATTTTTCCTCAATACTTTGGTTGAATCATATCAGTGGTATTTGGAGAGCAAAATACCACTTTGATATTGGGATGAAGATCATTAATAAAAGGAAGATGTGTAGGGGCATTATCAACAATAAGTAAATTTTTGAAAGGTATGTTATTCTCCAAACAGTACTTCTTCATTTCACTGAAAATAAGAATTCAAAAACACATCTTAGAAGAGATACTGGATATTACTTCTTATATCTCCCACAGTAGTAAACCAACAGTGTGTGCTTAAGATGGAAGGCCCAGATTACAAGAGGCTGTGATCCCAAAGGATCACAAAGAGTTTCAATTTAAGGCTGCAACATTGCCTCCAACAAAGACGGTTATCTTGTGCTTAAACATTTTTTTAAACCTGGTATCGACTAGGCCTCCTTATAGATGAAAGTATCCTAAGACCTTTGTTTGCAGAATAAGAAGTTTTCTTCCATATTGAAGATTTATTCTGGCAAATGATTTTCCTCCACATTCAGCTTGCCTAGAGTTTTAAAAATGTCTTTAGGGCCTTCACATCAGCACTTGCAGACTCACCCTCACTTTCACTTTATATAATGAATAATGATTTCTGTATCATTTCAACCACTCAAAGCTAGCAGTAAATTCATCATTGCATTTGGAGCCAGACTTTAAGTTCAACACTACAAATACTTGATTTGGCCATGATGAACATGATCTAAAAGGAAAATTCTTCTGTGCCATCTTTAACCTCAGCCTTTAGAAGTTTCTACTTAGCTCATACAGATCCTCCTTGAATTTTACTTTTCTTATTGCCTTCAAGGAATTAGACCCTTTTACAGCTTCCATCACTATATTCTTTTCATTTTTTTTCTTCAGTTTCATAGGTATGGTTGAATTGGACATGCCTGACTATAGAATAATAACTATCACTGATTTATTTATTTATTTAATTTAGGGAGATTTTAGCTATAGGGCATGTGTGCTTGCCAGAGAGAGGCAGGGAGACAGAAATCATCCCCCAGGGGTGTGGCCATGACATTCCATCTCCATTCTCTTCTCAGGAGTTTTGGGCACACACACACATGTGCCCCGTATGAGATTAAGCCACAGGTCTGGGACTCAAACTGTGGTTGACCACCTAGGAGTCCAGCAACATAACCATTATGCCATCTACTGGTCCAAACTATCATGAGTTTTAACCCTCATATTACTTAATTACATTTAAAGCTCCAAGTCAGTTATTTGACATGATCTCTTTTTTTCGGAAAGGTTTTCACTATAGGCACGTGTGCTCACCAGAAAGACAGAGTCAGAGAGACAGAAAGTGAGAAATCACCCTCCAGGGGTGATGGCCATGCCACAATCCCTTCTCCTCCATTCTCCTCTCTGGATCTTGGGCACACACGCACATGCACCTGGCCTGAGTTTAAGCCACCGGGTCCGGGACTCAAACCGCGGTTGACTACGTGGGAGTCCAGTGACGTAGCCATTATACCAACTGCTGGTCCCAACATGACATCTTATTGGCAACATTAGCAGTGATTTTATGCTGTTAAAGCTCATGATAAACAAGAGATTAAATCAAGCTCATGAGAAAATGATGCAATCAAAATATATGTGTTTGGTACCAGGTAACACGGCACACTGTTTTACAGAAAACTTTTTTTCCCCAGTAAGTAGAAAGAATACACTCTAAAATGATCATTAAAAGTGTAGACTAGGGGACAGCCATGGTGGTGCAGCAATAATGCAAAGCTCTCCTATGCTGAATCTAATGGAAAAGTCCTGAATGTGCATCCCCAGATCTCCCTATACTTGCTGCTTGTGATCATGGTGTGATAAGCCTGTTGGGTGTGCCTGTATCTCTCTGTCTCTCTCCTGTGGAAGAAATACATATTTTTTAAACATAAATTCATAAACTACTAATTGTTTATTTTAGTCATATTAGGCACGATTCAAAATTGTATGTGTCATACATTTTTATAACTGGCTGTGAAATAGGTTTGTATCACTACAATCACATGAGTAATGCATAGTGTTGTGACTTTTTTTTTTTTTTAGAGGTTTTTGCTATAGGGCGCGTGCGCTCGCCAGACAGAGAGAGAGAGAGACAGAGAGATAGCCGTGAGTTTAAGCCACCGGGTCCGGGACTTGAACCGCAGTCGACTACGTGGGAGTCCAGCGACATAGCCATTACGCTAACTGCTGGTCCCAGTGCTATGACTTTAAAAGAGTTATGGTATCACTAGGAGCTAGAACATTTTCAGCTCCATTATAATCTTAGGGAACCCCTCATGTACTCTGTCCATTATTAACCAAAACAGCATTATGTAGTGCAGGATTGTCTTACTTAATCTCTCAGTTTGATTGTGCATGAAAAAATATCGACAATTGTTGAATAATTAGTAGGTATGTAGGAGATTGTTCATCTATATAGGGTTAGAGTTAGGATTTTGTTTCTATTTGAAAAATTTTATTATAAGAAGTTTAAAAAGTTTGCTTCTTAATAAAACCTAAGTTTTAAAAAAATGTGAGTATTTATACTTCAATCTGAATTTATGCATCTCTCTTTCTTCTTTGTTCCTGATTTTGGTCCTCCTCCTTTCCTTTCCTTCTTTAAAGTTTATTTTGATTTATGTCATGAGGAGGGAGAGAATATCTAACAAGTTTCTCACGCTGTAATCTACCCAGTCTCAGCCAGCCTAGACAATGGGCACCCTTGTGCCTGCAGTGGACAGAGAAGGCTTGGTTGTGTTCTGGGACTTCTACATGTGGGTCCAGCATTACAGAGAAGTCATTACCACTGTGCCACCACTGCCAGCCCTGCATCTCTTTCTTTAAACTTGTGTCCACAGATTTATGTCGTATAGTCTGCACAGGATATAGATGTAGAGTCTAAATGGCACTACAACCTACCTACATGAGAAACTGAGTATCCAGAATACCCCACATGAAAACGCTTAGCAAGGCAACCTGAGTGTCAATGATGCTGGATGTAACGACTAGTCCTCTGGTTCCCTGGAATATCCACCGTGGAAAGGTCCATCTTGAAAAGTTGTGTACATCTTGAGCAGTCCCTGCTATTTAAAAAAATGTCAAGTGACAAGCTAAATGAGAAATTGTTTTTCAATACTTTCATTCATATTCTTGATGTTTACTAATTTAAACCACTTGTTGATTCTTATAAAGAATAATTTGAATTTATAAGTATTCTTGGTTTGGAGCTGGCAGATGGTGTGGTGGTTAAAGGCAATGGATTCCAACATGGCCTACTGTGGTTCAAGTCTTGGACCTGGTGGCTCGCTTTCTCTCTGTCTCTCTCTGTCTCTGTCTCTCTCTCTCTCTCTGTCCCTCTCTGGTCAAATCTCTCTCTCTTCTTCTCTGGTCAAATTGAAATAAATAAATGAATAAATAAATAAAGCTAAACAAAATAATTCTTTTAAAAAAAGGAATTCTTGGTTATTTTGGTTGTTTTCTAGGAATTCCCTAGAAACAATTACTAAACAATTACTAAATAATGATTCTAAATGTTTACATAACTGAAGGCCTCTCATCAGTGTCCTTATTTAGATTCCTTCAAATTAGGCTGGATTGCATCCTTAATTTAGTTATTAGAATGTGATCTTTTAAAAAACAATTATCTCATAATTGATGAAAATTACTGTACTTCAAAACTCAACGCGAAAGATATAGAGGTTGAATACACACACACACACACACACACACACACACCTTGAACTAATTAGTAGAGCAGAAGTTTTCAGTCATTCGATGGTGGTGTTGCATATGATAATACTCTCTAAACTTGAGAATTGTGATTACTCTAGATACTCCTTCTTTTAACTTGCTATAAGGTGTGTGCACTCACTAGAGAGACAGGGAAAGTGTGAAATACCTCCCAGTGGGGATGGCCATACTGCAACCTCTTCTCTATTCTCCTCTCAGGATTTTGGACATACGTACATATATGTCCAGTGTATTTTCAAGCCTCCAGGTCCAGGACTCTAACCTAGAATATAGCCATGTGGGATCTAGCAGCCTTAACAACCATTTCTTTGAATGATCTATCTTTCCATTTTTAAGGTTATTTTCAATGAAAACCTCTTTCTTTTCTTTCCTTCCCCTTCCTTCTTTCCTTCCTTCCTTCCTTCCTTCCTTCCTTCCTTCCTTCCTTCTTTCTTTTCCTTTTCCTTTTTTTGTCTCATTATTTCTCTCTCTCTCTCTCTCTCTCTCTCTCTCTCTCTCTCTCTTTTTCTTTCTTTCTCTCTTCTTTCTTTTCTTTATTTAAGATTTTTTGCCATAGGGTACATGCACTAGCCTAAGAGAGACAGCAAGAGAAGGAAAATAAGAAATCACCCGCTCCAAGAGGGATGGCCACTTTCTTTTCTACCATTCTCCTTTTGGGATTTTGGGCATGCCCACACACATACCCGGTATAATTTTCCATCTGCCAGGTCTAGGACTCAAACCATGCAGTTGAGTATGTGGACCCACCACCTTAACTACCATATCACCTGCTGGCCCTGAGAGTGTTTTTATTCTTTATGAGTCCTTTGTTAAAATAGAAGATTTCCAGGAAGAACATTACACCTTAACCAATTATTGTCCCCCATAAAAATAGATGTGTTTATATCTCCTCACCTCCCTTTTAGCTCTCCTGAAGTGAAAAGAAAATCCTAATATCATGACCTTTTATTTCATGGTGATACCAGTTCATGTTAAAAGTTCACATAAATATACTTATCCTTTAATTGTCTCTTACCTAAATGGCTTGTTGTTCTTCCTTCCTTTTGCTCCCTTCTCTCTGTCACTTCCCTTCCCACATCATATCACCTTGCCCATTCTTCTCATCTACCTACTTAGAAGTTCCCATTCAATTTTTGAAGTTACTATTGCAGTGTATGACTTGCTAGTGGAGGGGCAGTCCTGTGGCCTAGTGGATGTTGGAGATGAATTTCACATGGTTGGCTATGGTTTGAATCCCAGCTTTGGAGGCCATGTGTATACATGACTGACAGGATGGAATAGGGAGAAGGGATTGTGGCATGACCACACCCCATTGGGAATACTTTTTCCCTTTCTGTCTTTGTCTCTGTCTCTCTCTTCAGAGGACATGCACTCTGGCAAATTTGTTTTAATTTGTTCATAGAGTGTATAGTCTCAGATTATGAGCTCAAGTTGTCTGGTCAGTCTAACATACAGTCCTGGTGCATCAGTCATGGAAGCACTTCATTTGTCTTCAGTTCTTGCTCTCTGTGCATAAAGATCCCACAGAAAAATAATTGGTCAGGTGTTTGGATTTTGTTGGTGTTGCAGAATAAAAACTACTAGCAACATTTTTATATTTTCTCTGTCAATCTCTCACATAAGTGTCTCTGTTGGTAGAATAAACCTATATGCTTGCTCTTCTAGAAAGTTAACATTTATTTCCTTTTATTCCCTATTGTATTATACATAAAGGTAGATTAAGGGTGAAATTGCAAGTGAATATGATAATATGCAGAACATTTCATTGTCGGCAGGGTAAGATACAGACCTCCTTGTGTTCCTTTACTGAATATGATAAAAATTTCATTAACAATTCTATTATATAATTATAATCTCAGAATTTATGAACAAGGCATAGCGCTTGGGAGTAAAGTTATATTCTTATTTATCCCAGTACAAAGTGCATCCCAGATCATGTAGTGAGGCAGGATGGAAATAACCCCTCAGAGTCATGTTGTAGAATTTAGGCACTCAAAATATATATTCAGCTATAGGGCATATTTTTAATAAATGGATAAGGAAACATGAGAGTTCTTATATAAGCCAGTATCATTTTCTCAGATGAATATAGAAAATAAAATGGTTAATGAAAATATAATTCTTAAGGCAAGGGAAAAATAGGAAGACGAAAAATAAAACAACGTTCTTAAAATATTATAGCTTTAAGAATAGAGTTAGAGTAATAGCTTAGATGAAAAAGAATGTTTTCTAGTTAAAATAGTAAGATTTGCAATGTAATTGGAAAATTAAGAATGACTCTTCATGACAGAAGTAAAGATTGGAAATAATTTTTTTAGGAGAAATACATGTTCAATCTTTGAGACTAATCTTTTTTATCTAACATCATTTTTTAAAAAATTCAGTAATAATCAAAATACTTCTCTATACTATGTCCATCTGTAAACAGAACTAACAATAGGTATGTATTTATGCTTTTTTTCCCTCCAAAAACACTTAAAAGACTTTTAAACATTAAGATAGGAATGAATGATGTTTTTGCATTCATTTTAGGTCATGGAAGGGAACTAGTGCTTAGATTTTTTTCTCTTTAAGAGAGAAAAGAGGATATATTGCATGAAAATTTTGAATAAACCTCAGAAGAGACTTGAAAATAGAGAGTGGTATTTGCTGAATTGTGAAGAAGAAAAATTGATAACATTAAGAATATTAGGAATTCTCTTACTACAGGACCTATACTTATAAGTAAATAAACATTATTATTATTGCTCTTCTTAAATCAACAAAAGGTGCATGTGTTTGTGAGAGAGAGAGAGAGAGAGAGAGAGAGAGAGAAAGAGACAGAAAGCATCCTCAAATGGGGTGTGTTCACTCTGTAATCCCTTTTCCTCTAGTCTCACTTTATGTGGGATCCAGCATACTTAATGCTAAGCTACAGGGCCATTCCCAATAAATAAAACTTCAAATATATTTGAAATAAACATGAAAAGGGGTTGGTCTTGTGGTCTAGTAGTTAAGGAAGATGGATTCCACATGACTGAATCAGGTTTGAACTCCAGCACAGGCAGTTTGAAAGACATGCCAGGCACACATGCGTGCAAGACCAAAAGCCTATAGGATGAAAAAATGGAGGAGAAGGAATTGCACAATTATTATATCACATTAAGAGATGCTTTTTCCTTCTCCCTTTCTCTCTTGTTCTGTCTCTTTCTGACAAACTCACATGACTTCTGGCAAAATAAAAATGAATAAATAATTAAATTTTAAAAACACATAAGAAATATATTTCAATAAACACGAGAAATTTTAACATAAAAACTAAATAACATTGTAGCAATTATTTGACTTTCTAAACCATGCAGGTTGCGGGAGATTGGTAAGATACTCAGGTGAAGGTAACCAGTTGTTCTAGCATGGAATTTGACATAGTTTACAAAAAAGGGGGCCAGATGTGGAGTTATGGTCTGGATCCCACATGGTGGACTACGTAGTTCAAGTCCAGACCCAACAGCTTGAAAAATGTCGTGTGTGTGTATGTACCTGTGTGTGTGTGTGTGTGTGTGTGTGTGTATGTATATGTGTTCCCAAAATCCTCAAAGAAGGAATAAATGGAGAAGAAGGCATTGTGGTATGACCAGGCCCCATGAAGGTAACAGTCTCACTTTCCTCCTGTCTTCTCTCTGTCTCCCTCTGATGGACAAATGTACCCGCTGTCAAAATTAAGGAAAAAAAGAGAGAGAGAAATGTTATTTTGCTTTCCATTACTATTTTGCCTTTATTCTGTAACTCCTACCAAAAGTTTATTTGACATTCTAGAAATGAGATGGGGAAAGAGTAGAGCCAACAAATAGAATAGTGATTAAAGTGCTGGACTTTCCCATAGCCAACCACGGTTCAAGTCCCAGACCTAGTGGCTTGAAACTAATGCTGGTTGCTTATGCCCACGTGCTCAAAGTCTGGACGGGAGGATGAAGGAGAAGGGATTGTGGTGTGGCCCTCACTTCTGGAGAGTGATTTCTTGTTTTGTTTTCTCTCTCTTTGGTGAGCACATGCACCCTGTAGCAAAAATCTCTCAAGAAAAAGAAAAAAAAAATGGAAGAGTGAGTAGAAGATTATGATTTCTATATTTCTTTAGTTCCTCTAGCTACTTTATTACAACTGCTACAGCAACTACTGCCTTAATCAGTGTCTTGATAAATCAATTTAAACTCTTTTGATTAAAGTAATTAATATCAGCTTAAAATGAATTGAAAAGTAAAAAAGTTATTTTAACCAAAATTACTGGTTGATCAAATAGCAGGAGATGTTAGATGCTCCAACCCACCACTACCCTGCCCCAAAACGCTGCTGCACTGAATAACTGCAATGCAGTAGGATGGACAGATGGAATAGCTATCTCTCTCCATATATAAAGGACTATCATAGGGTTGTTATGAGAAAGTGAATAGCAGAAACCAGAAACCACCGTACAATTGAACCTAAATCATGATAGCATTTTTAATTCAGAATTTTGTTTAAAGTCTATTTGGATCATATTCTGAACAGAGTACTTTTAACTGCATTCAAATAAAGTCTTGAGGCTTTTATTTTGTTTTGTCTTTGTTTTTGCTTTTCAGAACTTATCTCTCAGTCTGTTTATTAATTCAACTTTTTTCACAGATACAAATTGGACAATCTAAGCATTGTTGTCATGGCAAATGTATAGGAAGGAAAATCTATTTCAAGTCACAATAACCGATTTGTATTAATTTTAGCAGGTCACTTGGCAAAGAAGTGTAAGAATAAGGAAATGATATGAAAAAAAAAAGAGGTTGAATGGAACACTCTATACCCCCACCTACATATAAAATACATACCCTCAGATTTTTATATGTATATATGTACATATAAATCTATAAAAAATCTCTTAGATTATATAATGTAAGTTAGTCATCTCTTCCCAAAGCAAACACACTGAAAACAAATACAAAGCAAGAAAATTGTCTTGTAAAAGCTGATGAATAAAAGTTAAGTTTTAATATCATTAGACTTTTTGTCATTTTAAAATTTTATTGTGTGTCTTTGGCTTCTTTTTTCATCTAGATAATTTCCAGAGCTCTCAGCATTTTCTTCTTAAAATATTGTTGAAAGCAACAGTAAATCTGAAAAATGCTTTTAGAAAGCCTGGAAGTTCATCGTTCTCTTTTGTGCATTGGGAAAGACAAATGCTCAGCAAGACAATTTTTAAGAGCAATATAAAATCTTCGTTCGTGATTTTCTTCTATTACTGGCCCATAGATACCAGTAAACATATGGTTTAGAAAACCCAGTGGGCTTAACCACTTCTCCCATCATCACCACTACACAAAACGAGTAAAAGATTATGGGGGCATTATGCACTTCAGCATTTTAAACCATTAAAACCAAAGAGGAGGTAGGGGGAAAAAAATGCCAAAACAAAAACAAACTCATGTTTCCCAAACTTACAAGTGTTTGGGTGTGACAGAACTGACTGATTTTTGACATCACAATGCTATAATGTCCAAATGCAGTTTGACAGTTGGTTTTCCCCAGGCATTCCACTTGTGCATTCATCATATACTTCAGTGCAGCATAAATAAACCACAGCATTCAGAAACAAGCAAACAGGAAAGGCAGTCCTTGTAATGAAAAATTTAAACAGAAACTGTCAACCAATTATTTGCAAGCATATTTTCCCAGAGTTTGACACAGACTGAAGTGTAAAAATATTTTTCCATTAATTTTGACTTCACATTTACCATAGCTGGAGTTCTGATTTAAAACCTAAACATAGCTCCTTTGTTTGCAACTTGAAACTTTTACCTGTAAGATCTATTTATCTCTATATGTCTATGTACCTATCCATGTTTATCTTTTGATAGATGAAACAGAGATAGAGACAGACAGAGGGAGAAGGAGAGAGGCAGTAGGAAAGACAGAAATAGGAGTTTTGGGCCTGCTAGAGTAGCTTTGATTAGGTACAGGCCTATATGATTGATGTTACGTGACTCAGCGTTTTAGTGAATAAGAGGATACAGAAAGTGCAAGTCCTAGGACTGATTTTGAAATTGTGGAATTCTATCTTCTTATTTTACTGCAAACAATAAAACAAAGGTGATGTTGAATAAGACTGTGAAAGTGTTAAAACTTGTGTAATATTAACACCAGAAATTTCCTAACAGCCCATGTTAAATAATATCATTTTGTGCCTTATTTACAAAACTATGAGAAATGGAGTTGCTGAGGTCAATTAGATCACCTAGTCATTTATTGTCCTATTTTTAAGTAGTGAGTGTAGCTAAACTAATTTATATGAAAATTATCTTTTCAGGTTTTATAATCATCTAACATTGATGTGGAAAATATCTGAATATGTTAAATATACTGAACACCTAAAAACAGCCAACATTATCAACACTATATGGGATATATATATATATATATATATATATATATATATATTACATGTGTACTCGCTGGAGAAAGAGGGTGACAGAGAGAGGGAAAGTGAAAAACCATCTGTCTTCCCAGGCTATGGTCAGGCTACAAACCTTTCTTCACCATTCTCTTGGGATTTTGGGCATGCACAGACACGTACCTGGTATCATAATCAAGACTCTAGGTCTGGGATTTGAACTGTATTAAACCATGTGGGATTCTAGTGCCTTAACTACCATGTCACCTGCTGGTTTCCACACATATGTTTTTAATAATATGTCATTAAATATTTATCTTAGTGAAATTAAATATATATATATGTGTGTGTGTGTGTGTGTGTGTGTGTGTTTATATATATATGTGTGTGTGTGTGTATATATATATATATATATATATATATATATATATATTCGACTATAGTTTGCATTTTTTCCTTTGGACTAAACTGTAGTTATTTTGCAACTATAGTTTGCATTTCTTCCTATGATTATTTTTTTAATGGTACTCAGAAAACACCCATGTGCTCACTTGTCTATAGACTCATTCAAATGAAAGGTTTCACAGCATAGCTTACTAACTGAAAAAGAAAAAAATTCTCACATGAAACCGAGTAGAAAGGAATGAAAAGTAGTGTGGGTGACAAGAGGGATGAGCAGTCAGATGTGTGGAGTTTGAAGTACAATGTGGAATGACATGAATTTATATTACACACATGTCAAAATATAATCCCCCTCCAACCCTCTGCACAGTGTGGATTACTGTTCTCTAATATTCTATGTACCCCCATGTAGGAGGATAATATTTTTTTTGGGGGGGAGAGGTTTTCGCTATATGGCGCGTGCACTCGCCAGACAGACAGAGAGAGACATAGAGACAGAAAGCGAGAAATCACCCCCCAGGGGGGATGGTCATGCCGCAATCCCTTCTCCTCCAGTCTCCTCTCGGGATCTTGGGCACACACGCACACGCGCCCTGTGTGAGTTTTAAGCCACTGGGTCCAGGATGCGAACCGCGGTCGACTACGTGGGAGTCCAGCAACATAGCCATTACGCTAACTACTGGTTCCTGGAGGATAATATTTTCCAACACTGTTAATCTCGGCTGTGGTCAAATGTCTCAGCTTGCTTTGGACCATGCAGAATGATCAAAGTGCGATGTGTCATTTCTTACTAGAAATTGTACAAGCCAAGATAAGCTTCACCTATATCTTGCCCCTCCTGCTACAATAAAATATTCTAAGTAGCCATACGTTCATGGGCTTGAGGAAAAATAAAGTTTAGAATAGAGTTGTCACTCTTATGAAATGGGTGTTCAGCAAGAATTAGAAATAACTTTATTATAAGCCAGAGTTTTGAGGACCACTTTTTACTATAGTGTAACCTATAATATAGAACACAAAGATTAAATGTATACTTTACTTACTAGTGTTTTTTCTTGCTTCACATTGGTTGAAATGAACTAAATAGACTGAGTACCATTTGTGAAATGGTAGATAAGATGTATATAGAATAAGCAGAATGAGGAGATCACCTCTAAGTACAGTAAACCCTTCAAGAGTACAGAACCCAACATAATCATAAGAATATAAGCACCCAATGACTTACAGAGTTATCAGAAAAGAATAAAAAAAGTTTGCAATTTTTGAATTGGAGTTGGAGTCATCATTAGTAATAAAGATTATTAAATAATCATAGATGATTAATTATAGGTTATTAATTAATTATGTAAAATAATTATGTCAGCTCAATTTGGATGCAAATATCTCTGGCATATTTATTTTAAAAAAACCCTTAAGATTGCAATTTTGCCTGAGTATTCTTCTTTCTTATTTAATTGTCTGATCATTGAAGCAATGAAAAAATGTCTTCCTTTTTAGTCAAATTTGGGGTTTATCATATTTGTTTATTCTCTCTGGTAAACTGTTTTTGGCAGAATTTTGGATATTAAGCCATGAGTCATGCTAGATTTAAGATGTTCTTTCAGGATTCTAGCTAAGTTTATTAAAAATATTTTTGATTTGATTGTAATCCTCAGAGGAGATGCAAAGCATAAAATAAAAGGTGAAAAAAAATTCCTTAGGAATGAATTTTATTATTTGTTTCAATTATGTTTTTGTTTCTCTTACTTCATAAAAATGTTTTACAAAAATAGAAAGATTAAAGTGATAAAATATCAGGGAAATTTAGATAAGTTTTTGCTAGAAGAGCTTTCAGTTGCTATTAATTTTACTTGAGTGCTTTTTGGTCTCATATATAAAGTGAAATTATATTTTAAACATCAGATCACATTGTAACTTACACAACTGCTCTAACCATTTTAAAGCACCAACAAGGATATAAAAGTAAATCAAGAATACTTACAGCCAAATACAAAACTTAACTAAAATTCGCTATAAGTGGTAGGATAAATCCACCTACGATAGCTGTTTTTACTCTGGATGGTAACTGTGAAGCATATGCCTGGGTTACCACATGTTCTGATTACAATCTCCCCAAAGGAATATGGTCCTCTAATATACCCCAAAGCTAAAGTGAAAATCCAGGGGAGGAGAAGTCTGTGAACTGCCTCACCAAGTCTGCTGAGCAGGTTGGAGGTAGCCGTGATACAGGGAGCCAGGGCACCGTGTCTCAGGATTGAGTACTAGGTAGAAAGATGAGAAAAAAAAACAATGTTTTTGACAAATCAGACATGCATATTACAGAAAATAGAAACGCTTTAAAAACATTCAAATTTACACGTTATGACATTTATGTTAAGACAAAACCAAATAGGTAGAAAGTGAGTTTAAAGGCAAGTTTGAAGTAATGGACATCATTAAAAAAGAAAGGACGTATTTGACTTGATCAACATAAAATTATCTTTTATGGGAATCTTTGGAGAGTCAAACAATTAAATACAACTGCTGGTTAGGGTGCCAGTTAAAGAGTAATTTTTTAACTGAATATTTTTATTACATTCCTGCTCATTTTAAGCTTCCTTGCTTCTTCTTTGTCTTTATTTTTCCAATCTTGCCTGGAAACTTCACCATTATCTCTTCAATTACATTCTCAAACATTAAAAATTTGTCTTTCCAAATGGAAAGGTAGTTCCAGGAGCATAGAGTTTTCAAATTCTAGTGGCTCTGTCCGAATCTCATACTGTCTAAAATAGAATTTGTATTTATTTTCTGTGTGTGCTATACACAGCAATTAATTCTGATTTAAGAAAAGTTTAATACTCGTTCACCTGGAGAGCATGTAAATGAAAATTAGTGACTATATTAACATAAAAATCAATATTGCAATGCTTTTAGATATATTGCTTCTTAAAATAATTGTTATGCTGTATTAAAATTTAAATAATTGCTATAAATATGCAGATAATTTTTGTTTCCTTACTCAACACTCTGCTATAAGATAAATATTAAACTTTAATGAAAAGTCACATTGGAAACTATAAACATAGAGGCCAGTTAAAACTGTGCAAATTCCTAGTGGCACAAAAATTATGCCATACAATTCTTAATCTGAAGATTATTTCTGTATTAATATTTCATATGTTTTCTATATAACAATATGTTTAAAACAACTAATCTAATAAATTATGTCCAAAAATATTCCATTTGTCTTTGTTAGATGTGTATTTTTATGGTCGTTACTGATTCTTTTCCATATAATCAAGAACAATGTTAATGGTGATGGTGAGGGGACCAACAGATGGTGTAATGGTTAGGTTCATAGACTCCCATGTAGTCAACCACGGTTTGAATCCTTGGACCCAATGACTTATATTCACACTGGGCACGTGCATGTGCATGCCCAAGATCTCAAGAGGAGGATGGAGGAGAAGCAATTGGGCATGGATACTCCTGTGGAGTGATTTCTTGCTTTCTTTCTCTCTTTCTCTGTCTTTCCAGTGAGCACACATGCCCTACAGCAAAAACCTCTCCAAAAAAAATGGTAATGGTGAGTTCATTAATGTAGCTAAGGTTTCATTATTACTGGTTTATTCCAAGACTTTCTCTACACTAAGCACCGAACCTCCAAATTTTTATATCCTCTCTCACATCTGTTCTAAACTTGGGTTTTCTATGAATATTATTTATTAAAAATCACAGACAAAAAACCTAACAATCAGATCAGAACATCTGGAAGTGTCCCAAAGTACCAATTAAAGTGTTACTTACATTTTCACAAAGATGTTTCCTGAACTCATGAAGAATTTTGGGAAAAAGTTTGCCTTTCTCTTTGATATTGTTCTCCTGTATTCATATTTAATTTATTCAGTTGTTGGGAAAGTCATGATGCAGTTTTGCATAGAAAAATATAGAAAAATATGTTTTAATTTTTCTGATGACCCAATATATCTTATTTTATATTTTATATTTTTTATGTTTAGTTTTTATCATTCTCCTTTCTCTACGCTCCCCTATTAAGTTTCCATTTATTTTATCTTTAAGTAATTATTTTATTTAACTTTATTTATTTATTTATTTAAATTTGACCAGAGAGGAAAAGAATAAGAGAGAGAGAAGTGAAAAAGCAAGCCACCAGGTCTGGGACTCAAACCACGGTCGGCCTGTGGGACTCCAGAGCCCTTAACCACCACACCACCTGTCAGCCCCAAGTTTCCATTTATAATCTTGAAGATTTCTTTAACAGTCAAGAGGAAAATCCTACTGCCAAATCACATAACTGTGTTACCTTATTTAGTCTCTATAGCTGGAAACAGATGTGAGTAATCGAGGCAGGTATATTAATAGTACAAACATGTTTTGCTTCTGTTAATAATCATATTGTCAAACCTAAGTTTAACCTCTCTCTGGGTGTTTTGTTGTTGCAGTGGATATATTGGGGCAATACTGAAAACAAAATCTTTTGTTTCTGATTATTAACCACTTTGTTGATTCCATTAGTTTGTGGCAAAATCCCCAGTTCTTCAATTACTGTTTCTATTTTGTACTGAATTCAGAGCAGTTAGCGGCAGGACATTTTCTTATGTGCATGCACGAATGAAATACATGGCAAAATATAGACGGCTCTCATAAAAATGTGATACATCAGTGACTCCCACTATAAACAGTAGTTTCGTCTTCTTTTATCTTAAAATACTTGTACCAGACCCAAAGGAATACATTGGTGGACCAGAGGGCTGAGGGTGTGGAGTTTATTGAGTAACAATGACCTGAAGATTGTGGGAGAATTTTTCTTGATACACACACACACACACACACACACACACACACACACACACACAGATAGATAGATGCATTCTCCATATATAAAGTGCATGCATTCTTGAGAGAGACGGAGAGACAGGAAGTGAGAAAGCACGCCGCAGTGCAATCCGTTTTCCACTCTCCTCTAGCGACATTGAGCATACATGTGTTCACGTGCATGTGGCCAGACTGATTTTCAAGCTGGCACGTTGGGACTCAAACTGCACAGTCGGCCATGTGGGTCCTTTACCTTAGAAACAAGATCCTTGTTACAGTCCGAATCATGTTTATATAGACTTGCATACATATACATGAACTGATGATCCCTCTTACTGTCCTATATATGTACTCTTTAAGAACTGTTAAGAATTATGCCTTATGAATAAAGTAGATGAATCGTTTGTTCACAATTTCAATGACAATATATCTTGGGAAACCATACTTGCCACATAGAAAATAAGGCCATGAAGATGCCATAAAATAAGTATATAACATTATATATACATTATAGAATATAAAATAAATATCTAAATTTAAATTTACAAATATATATATATATATATATATATATATATATATATATAACTATATCCAAATACTAGCTAGCTATATAAGTTAATGTGTGTATACACACACACACACACACACATATATATACACATAAAATATGAAGAGAAATAAATTGTGTGACCTTTATATTTTTGACATTTTGTTTACCTACCTTTTATCAGTTTTGCATTTATCACAAGAAGGGGTTGTATTTTTCTTGAAATGCAATATGATATTCTATTTAAAATTAAATTCAACTTGACATTTCTATGCACAGCCCTTTTCGGGTGTTTATGGGATGTGCTGATCTCATTATATTTGGAGCAGCTGCCACTACACAGCGGCAAAAGTATGTGAAGCCCTGACTGCGAGGGGGAGAACTCTGCCAGTCTGAATGCACTGTACCTGATGTCCACAGCCACCATCTGGGCAGCAAGGGCATGGCTCCAGATCCTTGATATTGTGCACATTAACAGCCTTGTGAACTATAAGCTGACTAGGCAGCAGAAAAATGAGCCCCTGGGAATAGGGGCAGGTGGCAACCATTTCCACCAAAGCATGTTGATGGAATATGCTCCTTCATTCAAATCCCTTTTGCATCTGAGCCAAGAACTGCTTCTTCCTTTTGCCAGCTAGCCACTCACTATTCCATCTCCTCACCTGCTTTGCTCTCCTGGGAGCTGTACAAGCAATCCGCACCACCTGCCCTGCTGGAGATGGCTCTACTGTGACACCACAGAGAAGGTGGATGGAGAAAGCAGTGCATGTGAACAACCAGGTAAATCATTGTAGATGCAAACTAAAGCTTCTCTGTTATTTGCTTTTTACACTTTTCTAGAAAGCAGTAAGTGGATGCAATGTATGTAAGCAAATGTCCTGTAGGCAAATTGATTTTTCAAGAACTTTACTGTACATATAAAAAATGCAGCAAAAGTTGATTAGGATAATTAACCTTCACACACAGAGTAAGCATTCATTAAATACAGTTGGCAAATCTCAAGACTAATACTAATCAGTTTTCTTTACAGATTATTTCTGTCTCTGCTAGCTTCTGCTACCCTCCCCTCCTTTTTTTCTGGATTGCATATAGACCACAAATGACTTCCATAAGTTACTTCACTTCTCAATAGCCATCTGTTTTCTACACCATTACTGTGTAAAATTTGGTCCATAGACCGGGGCAACCAGTGATGCTTCACCTGGAGACAGTTTAGAAAATATAAAATCTCAGGCCCATCCTTACACATGCTAAATAAAATTCTGAATTTTTATGAAAGACTTACCCGAGGTATTTTCACTCACCATAGACAGGCAGAGAGAGGGAGGGGGGGAAGTGAGAAAGCAACCCTCCTCACCTCCACCACCCACAAACACATAAGAGATGGTCAATCTCTTCTCCTTTTCTCATTTTGGAATTTTGGGCATTCACTCACATGGGATGTTTCTCAACTTGCCGGATTCAGGACTCCAACAGCACAGTCAACCACTTAAAATTTAGCTGCCTTAACTACCATGCTGCCATCTGTCCCACAAAACTGCATTTTTGATAAGATGTTCAAATAATTCTTTTATTGTGAGAAGGAAAGTGAGAAATCACCTCCCCAGGGAGCATGGCCATGCCACAATCCCTTCTCTATTTTCCTCCCAGGATTTGGGTAAACATGCACATGTACGCACCCAGCACGATTTTCAAACTACCAGGTCTTGGACTCCAACCATAGTCCAACATGTGGGAGTCCAGCGATTTAAACACTTTGTCACCTGCTGGCCCTCAGTGATTCTGATTCATGTTAAATGTTGACTAGTAATCTTCTGTGTCAGTGATTCTCACAGGAGGTTCATATTAGAATCAACTGAAGAGTTCTAAAACATCCAGCGGTGTACAGGAAGTATCACTGCTTGGGAGACTGGAAATCACATAGGAGGTCTGGAGTGTGTTCCCTAGTGACCCTGAATGTGGTTAGTATAGTTGCTCAAGCCTGTAGCCCTAGCTATTGGGAGGCTTAGGACATGAGGATCATAACACAGCAGAATCTTATCAAAAACACCAATCTCTGTCTCTTTCCTTCTCTCTCTCCCCCCCTTCTCTCTCTTTTTAAAGAACAAAAGAAAAAGAACTATATTAATGGCTAGGACACACTGTCAGATTCTGATTTAAATAGTCTGCGAAAGTGCTCAGAATCAGTGTTTCTTTTTTTTTTTTTTTTTGGAGAGGTTTTTTGCTATAGGGTGCGTACGCTCGCCAGACAGACAGAGAGAGACAGAGAGATAGAAAGCGAGAAATCACCCCCCAGAGGGGATGGCCACGCCGCAATCCCTTCTCCTCCATTCTCCTCTCGGGATCTTGGGCACGCACGCACACGCGCCCGGTGTGAGTTTAAGCCACCGGGTCCGGGATTCGAACCACGGTTGACTACGTGGGAGTCCAGCGACATAGCCATTACACTAACTGCTGGTCCCAGGATCAGTGCTTTTCAAAAGCCCCTCAGGTGGCTCTAACCACATCTGAGAAACAAAGCTGTACGTGATTCCAAAGATGTATTTTGAAAAGCTTAAATTTAAGCCTACAACAAGACATTCAGTTTATAGTTGTGAAAATAATGTCTATACCTACAATAAAATTATGAGAAAGAGGAATTGATTTTAGTAGAGGAAAATATACCTGCTGTAGATTATAGAACTATTGTATCACAAGAGTGTTTTTTTTTAGTGACTATGAATAATGATACATGTTAGAAATCAACCATGCTGTAAACTTGGATTTTAAGAGAAGATATCACTGAATTGATAAGAATTTTACATCTTATTAATGGCCATAACAAGTGGATTTCTTTTTTCTTTCTTTTTCCTTCCATATACTCTTCCTTCCCTTTCTTTTTCTTTTCTTTCTCTTCCTTTATTTCTTCCTTTATTTTTCTTTCTTGCCTTCTTTCTGTTTCTTTTTCTTTTCCTTTTGTTTTCTTCTTCCTTTCTTTCTTTGCAAGAGAAAAAGAGACAGAAAAAAGTGTGTGAGAGAGACTAATACCCTCAACAGGATCTTATGCTTTGAACCTCCCTGTAGCTTTCTTAGCCTACCAGAATTACAGACACAACATGCATGGTGTGTACAGATTGACCTGGAAACTACACCTCAATCTTCCATGTGGCTTCCAGCATAAGATGGCAGCGTGCTACTACTACACTGGCACAGCTGGGCCAAAAATGGCTTTCTTATGCTCAACTTTTAAAGTGATGAGATTTCCTCACTCTTTGGTAAAATATTATACAAATAAGTAAAACATTGTTATGTTTTCTAGCTTACCAGATATGAAACCACTAAATGTGATTAAAGTAAAAATGAGATCACTCAGCCTAACACTCTCCAGGTTCATCCCTATGCTTTATACTAAATGAAATATCCAGAAACTGAAATATAATTACTTCATGATTATGTAGATCGATAGATATAGATAGATAGATAGATAGATAGATAGATAGATAGATAGAATTTCAAATAATCAAACTCATACGTACAGAACATAGAATGCTAATACTCAGGGGCAGGAAGCAGGGGGAAATGGGGAGATGTTGGTCGAAGAGTACAAAGTTTCCGTTATGCAACTGTGACTAGGTTTTGGAGAGCGAATGTACAGCCTTTGACTACAGTTAACCATACTGTATTTTACATATGGGATTTGCTGAGAGGGTAGATATTAAATGTTTTACCACCACTATGGGAGAACAAGGAAGAGAAAGAAAGAAAAGAAGAAAGAAAGGAAGAAAATGAAAGGAGTAGGAAATAAGGAGGGAAGGAAAGAAGCAGGAAGGAAGAAAATAGCAACTATGGTAACTATGAAAGATGATTGATATGATAATAAGCTTGAGTATGGTGATCTCACTATATATACATACACATGCAAACATCAAGTTTAAAATATATATGTGTATATATATATATATATATGTGTGTGTGTGTGTGTGTGTATATATATATATATAAACATCAAGTCATATACCTTTAATATGTATAGTATCATATGTATAGTATCAATTTGTCAATTATACTTCAATAAATATGGACAAAAATTTAAATGAAAGTAACCAAAAAAATAAGATGAGCCAGCTGCAGTGGCTCAGCAATAATGTAGTTCTCTGCAATGCTGAGGTCCTGGGTTGGTGTCCCAGCTCTCCTTGTACAGGTGCCCATGACCTTGATTGCCTGAGGCTAGGGGTGCATGGCAACATGAAGACCCTGTTGTGGTGCCTGTCTTTTCTTTTCATAGAAGAAATAAATACTCTTGAAAGAAGAGATCACTTACTAAAAAATCAGGAAAAAATCTATTAAAAATAAGATTTTCAAGAATCTGTTGAATTTAATTCTAAACAAATCATGATGTGATTCTTCACATTTTAGAAGGCAAATGTATTTAGAAAATAAAAGATTGGAAGACAGAATGAGCAATTGCACCATTCCAATTTTTGTTGTTTATTTCTTTATTTCCTTCATTAGAGAGTAAGAGGTATTTTGATGGGATCTTCATGCCAAAATTCTTCCTGAGTTTTAGGACCACTGGATCAGGGGAAGCCTGACTTTTCAGGTAGAACCAGAACTCAAAGCTGGAGCCTCCTCACATGGCCTTGAACTTCGCATAGCAGCACCCCTGCTGGCTGCACCATTGTGGCTGAGAAGGTGCCATCCTTTCAATAATTTTATTTTACCTTGCAAACTTCTGGATATGCTTATACAACATATGATAGAATTACTGGCGTATATTATTTAAAGTTAACGTAAAAGTAGAAAGTATTTAGCACAGGTGGCACTATGTATATCAAAACTGTGTCCATTTGTGAAACAATCCTGGGTTGGTATAAAATATGACAATAAAAAGAACATATTAGTGTAAATGTTGATGGGAAATATTCTTACTTAACATGTATCATTATTCATAGTTACAAGGAAGAGTGCTCATTTCCTATTAATGAATTAGAAAATATATTTAGGAACCAGCAGATGGTTACATCACTAAACTCCCACATGGTCGACCACAGTTCAAGTCCTGGACCAAGTGGCTTAAAACTCCTGCTAGGCACTTGTGTGTCCATGCCCAAAATCCCGAGAGAAGAATGGAGGAGACAGGATTGTGGCATGGCCATTATCCTTGGGGGATGATTTTTCACTATCTGTCTCTCTATCTCCCTCTGTCTCTCAAGTGAGCACACATGCCTTATAGCAAAAATCTCTCTTTAAAAAAGAAAGAGAGAAAAAGAAGATACATTTATAAATTTTGAATATAAGACTTTGGTTAAAATACATAATATGAATACTTTACGCCAACTAATTCTCCACTTTTCACTTCCTTAGTATTGTAATTTGTTTATGACCAAAAGTTTTAAGTATTCACTAACTCCAATACATCAGTATTTCATGACTTACTCTTGTGTTACAACTAAGAACGTTGTAAAATTTGTTCTACATACTGTAAGCGTTCTAAAAATCTTAGCTTTTACATTTTACCATGATCTATTTCAGCTAATTTTTATGTGTGGTATGAGACAGACACTGATATTCACTTTTTCCATAATCATATCCATTTCTAGCACTATTTGTTGAAAATTCTTGATTGCACCCTTTTAATTGTCCTGGAAATTTGGTTGGAATTCAATTGTGTATCTCTTTCTAATGTCTCTGCTAATTGTATATATTGCAAAACCAGTACTGTTTGTACATCTTATCTCTACAGTCAATATGCCTTCCTTTCATCAGTACCACAGCTCCTCTATTATTACAACATCATGGCAAGTCTTCAGGGGAGGTAGTAATACATACTCATGGTGTTGTGGATTTACTTGTGTAGCCTATGGCACCACTGTTATGTATTTTGTTAGAACATTAGTTACCATGGGACGAGAGTGTTCTGGGCCAGTTTCAGCCTAGTCCTATTGTATGTAAAAAGGTTATTTATATTAAATGTGTCTTGAAGGGCCTTCCAAAGGTCAAGAAGAACTTCAGCACACCCTCCATTGTAACCGCAGGGATGAAGCGTTGTAATTAACAGTAGGTGGTCAGGGTAAAGGGGAGTGGTCGGGGGACTTTTCGGGAAATCTTACCACACACTCAAGATTTATGAGGGAGCTATGTAATTCTTTTATAGTAGTATATCAGGGAGTTGGAGGGGGGTCACTTCCCAGCAAGGCTACTGCAGTTTCTGGAGCATATTGACCCAAGCTTTTGCTCATAGGTGTGGGGGAGGGGTGTACAACAGCGGCCTTGCCAACGTGCTGAACCGACCAAAGCTATGCTCAAAGGTCGGGGGGCTCAGACAGATCCTGGAGCCCCACCGGATCAGACTCCTCCAAAAGAATAGAATACTTTTTAGATTTGAGAGACATAAAAGAATAACATTGCTCAATAAATCAGATGAGTAAAGTGATAAAAAGTATTCTATATCAGGTGATATTTTTCAAAGAAATAAAAGACAATTTTCATTCCAAGGAGCATACTTTCAATGTACAAGTGAAAGCTGAAGACAAAACTTCAACTAAGAGTTGAGTGATTTCATTTAAATATACACAACAACATTAATAAGAACCTTTAGACTATATTAAATATTATTTTTGAAGAAACATGGACATGTGTTGTCATTCAGACTTGTTAGAGAATCAGTGCCATTTTCATTCTAAGAGACATCACAAGATGATTTAATGTTCTATTATCTTGATAATTATAACTAATTATAAATTAAATTACAAATATTATGTTTTATTTTATTTTTGTATAATTTTATTTTAGTGATAGATAAAAGATTTATAAAAGTTCTAATAGGTTTTCTTAAATATTGTAAACCTTTACCATGACTTTTTCTCACCAAAAATTTTAAAACTATACAATATTACTGTAACTTATGTTATTAGAATTTTTATGTTATACTTTGAAAGAGAAAAATTAGCTTTTTCTTTTCTTTTTTTTTGTTTCTTTCTTTCTTCGTTTTAGATTTTTGCACTTTTCAGAGGGAGACAGAGAGGAACAGAGAGAAAGAAAGAAATCATCCCCCAGAAGAGGTGGCCACACCACAATCCCTTCTCCTCCATTCTCTGGGATTTGGGGCATGCATGAACATGCACCTAGCATGTTTTTCTTTTCCTTTTCTCTACTTTTTTTCTGAGAGAGATTTTTGCTATAGAACGCATGCACTTTCTGGAGAGAGACAATGAGACAGAAAGGGAGTAATCACCCCCAAGGGGGATGGCCATGCTCCAACCTCTTCTCCTCCATTCTCCTCTTGGGATTTTTGGGCATGCACGCATATGCACCTGGTGTGAGTTTCAAGCTGCAAAGTCTGGGACTCAAACCACAGCCAGCCACATGGGAGAGCAGTGGTGTAACCATGATGGCATCTGTTTATCCCACCTAGCGTGTCTTTTGAGATGACAGTTCCGAGACTTGAACCATGCAGTTGGCCATGTGAGATCTAGCTCCTTAGCCACCTGCCACTTGCTGGCCCAACATTAACTTTATCAAGTGTTGAAGACAAGTGTGCCATTGTGCATGTCTTAAGAAAGTAAAAGATCATTATAATGATCATAGAATATAATAAAGGGATACTGAGACTGAAAAAAATTCTATTGTATTTTTGGAAAAGCTCTTGACACCACAGCTATTGCCATGCAGGCTGTAGCGTGCTGCTCTGTGATGCTAGAGCCACATGGCACACCAGGGTTCAGTTTCTGGATTGGCCTACAACACTCCAGACACGTGTCTGCATGCCTATGATCCTAGCTGGCTGGAAGGCTAGTAAGGCCATTGCAGCATGATCAGACTCTGTTGAAGGTGTCTGTTTTTCTCTTTCCCACTTTACCTATGATGAAAGAAAAAAAAAAACTTAAAAAATATATCTCTTGTGTATGTAAATGCTTTGATGAACATCTAAGAACTTCCTTGGAAGAAGTAGCAAAAAGCACAAAGCCCTCTTCAGGACAGGTTTACTGTGCTGTCACAGTGGACTGTGAAGCTTTCTTAATGACAAAAGAGAAGAAACTTTGGACATTCAAGCAAACTCATTTTTATTGTTTGTTTTTAATTTAATCAGTGTTGGAATGTTCTGGGAAGGGATCTCATTAGGGGTCCAATATTTCTCTTTTACGTTCAACTTGATTTATTGAGTTTCTTGCATTCCAGGAGTGTACAGTTTTCTGACAGGAAAAAAAAAAATCACGAAAACACCCACAAGTGCTTTCATGTTGAATTGTTTGAGTTCTTACCTTTTTCTTTGTAAGAGGAGTTCTTTAGCCAATTAGACTTCTTTAGATTATTGGGAAAAATGACATCAGTGATTCTGGCCATGGTTCTTCAGAGTCAGATCAATGCTACAAGTTTGAAGTGCTTGTGAAATTATAGTCATTGTGTAGATTTAAAAGTTTGCTTCACTTTCCTACCTCATTGACATTTGCCCAATTACAAGCAGATCATTCTACTACCAATAGAAAGTCTTAAAAAAAACCCTGAAAGCTTGAAATATTTAGCAGACATTATATTCTAAGCTATTTGTAATGTAGTATTTGTTCAGATCACCCAGTTTTTTTAAAACTGAAAAACAACAGCAAAATCTTTTCAAAGTTATCATTTATTATTGACATATGCAACTAAAAATAAATTTCATCAATATTATGTGCTAAGAACATGGATTTAAATCTTGTTTATTCTATTGAAAACTGTACTGTACCAATTTATTTGAAAATTCTATTTTGACATAATATGGATCACACAATTATGATTTTTCGAAAAATTAGACTGGGTAAAATGAAATAAGACAGAGTACAGAGATTATATTGAGAAAGAAAGATGATGTTAGAGTTATTTTAAAGTAAAAATCAACATAAATTAGTAACCAATGAATCATAGTGTTTAAAAGAAAATACTGTTTAATATTCAAAGAATGAACAGTAATCATCAGAGCACTGGCTAAAAATTATAATTCTCAGATGTAGTTCCATTTTGCAAAAGAGATTGAGAGGTTCATTTTGGTGTGATAAGTTAGAAATAAGGAAATCTTAGGGTCAGTGTTGAGGTAGGAGATAGTCCCAGACTCATATATTGGGTTGTTGGAAAAGTCAAGATGATTTGTTGCATAGAAAAATACAGAAAAATATGTCATTTCTGACCACCCAATAGTTGGGGTATAGTCCCATTAGGTGACTCCAACTGTGATCAAGATGGAGTCACTCTAGTCAAGCTTTTAATGGAAATCATTCACTGCTCTCACTAGAAATCAAGTATTAGCCCTCACCACCTGTTCACAGTTTGCTTACACGAAAAAGTGCATGCACACAGGTCACAGTGTACAGCAGTGAGTATTATGGTCTTGTGGCTCAAAGGTGCCAAAGTATGCAGACTCTCAAGGTCAGTTAGCCCCACAGAAAATTTTAGCAATAAAGTACCTCAAATATCAGTTTAAAAAGTAAACAAAAAATGCTGACTTCATAGACAATTTTTAGCTATTTTTAAGCCCATTTTCTTTTCAGAAAGCTTTCCCTTCCTTGGACTGCAGATGAAACCCCTGATGAAAGGCCCAAGTCCACAACCCCTCTGGGCCCCTTTCCACTGCACTGGAAACTTCTTTTCCTTCCCTAATAAACTTGGCTTACTATACTCTCCATTTGTCAACCTTTCTAATTCCTTCTGAATGTTGTTCAAGAACCAGCAAGAGTGTTGGGCCTAATTGCCCAAGACCCCCCTCTTCAGTACTATAGCCTAGAGGTTAAAGAAGAGGGATCACACATGGTCAATCACGGTTCAAATCTCAGCCACAGTGCCTTGAAAAACATGGTGAGCATCATGACCAAAATCCTGACATGATATAAATTGAAGAAGGGACTGTGATATGACCACGGTCCACTGGGGGGTGCTTTCTCTCTTTTCCTCTCTTACTCTGTCTCTCTGTCTCTCTCTGGCAAGAGCATGTGTCCTCTGATAATAAAAGTCTAGAAATAAGAAAATTTTGCACTAAAGAAATGTCTGTGTTTATGTATATACGTGTGTGTACATATGTATCATACATATGAGTTCAAAGGTAGCAGTAAAAATATAAAATTAGGAATCAAAAGTGAGGTAAATGTTAAAAATATGACATGTCTTGGGCCAGCACGTGGTGTGATAGTTAAGATGCTGGATTCCTACACAGCTTAACACAGTTCAAGTCCGAGACCTGGATTGCTTTCATACTTTCTCTCTCGCATGGGCACACGTGATCTACAACAAACTAAAAATAAATACTAATAATAAATAAAATCAAATAACAATTATTTAAAACATTTTTAAAAGATGACATGTAATTTACTTTTGTTTCAGTTTTTTAAAAAATAAAGTACAGGAATATAGCATAAAATTCTAAATTATATTTAGTAGCTCAAACAGCAAGCTTGAGAAGCTTCACTGTTATCCTTGTGAATAACTCTACTGTAGGGCCCAGCATTTACATTTCAGCATAGTTTTGTTGTTCTTTGCTTGTCATCACTTAAATAGAACTTTATATCAAATTATTAAAACTAGGGACCAGCAGTTGGCGTAATGGCTATGTCGCTGGACTCCCATGTAGTCGACCGCAGTTCGAGTCTCGGACCCGGTGGCTTAAACTCACGCCGGGCGCGTGTGCGTGCGTGCCCAGGATCCCGAGAGGAGAATGGAGGAGAAGGGATTGCGGCGTGGCCATCCCCCCTGGGGGGTGATTTCTCGCTTTCTATCTCTCTGTCTCTCTCTGTCTGTCTGGCGAGCGCACGCGCCCTATAGCAAAAACCTCTCCCAAAAAAAAAAAAAAAAAAAAAAAAAAAATTATTAAAACTATTTCTCTGTGGCAAGTAGCCTAAGGGAGAATATAAAATAATAGTAATAATGATACAAACAATTCTTTCCATTGTACAAGTCACGGAAAGATGGCTAAATTAGTAGTAGATAATTGTTCTACATACATTAAAGATGGAATGCCTTCAATGTATCTAAAGTCATTCTATAATGATAAATTAATAGATGCCGTAGAGATACGAAGAAACTCCTCAAGCATGAAAATTAAATGCTGAATAATGGAGAAATTTTAGTACAAGTTGATAAAGCATTTATCATGAAATAAGAGCCCATATACATAGAAACTAGAACCAATATGATAGTAATTTGAAAAAAAAAATTAGAAATCTTAGATCCATGAAAATTTAAGCAGAGAGAAAACCACCAAAGCAAACATTATTTTGACTCAGTGTTGATTTACATGCATTAAGGAAGATGTTTCTATCTTTAAAGTCTAAAATATAAGGGGAATGATTTTTAACTAACTCATAGGCTAAAAATTTGTAGGCTGAGATAAAAAATATTAGCCTTATGGAATATAATGGCCTCTTGAATATATATAAATACAAGGAAGGGAGGTGAATGTTAAGATTTAAGTTGGCTAATGCCATTTTAAGCAGTTACAACCTATTAAGTAAAACATTCATGAAATGATACTGCCCTGAATCTGTAATGCATATTTTGTAGAACAGCTGTAGATCATCATTCTTTAAGAAAGAAACAACAGAACCAGCTGGTGGAGTGGTGGTTAAGGCAGCTCGATCCCATGAGGTCAACTGAATGATTCGACTCCTAGATATGATGACTTGAAAAACACGCCAGGCACATGTGCATGTGGACCCCAAATCTTTACTAGAGGGGAAAATGGAGGGGAAGGGATCTCAGTGTGATCCCCCCATGATGGGGCCTTTCTAAGTTTTTTCTCTCTCTTTCTCTTTGTTCAATGAGCACATGCATCTTCTGGAAAAACTTTTTTTTAAAAAAAGTAAGAAAGAACCTGTGATGTGCAAGTAATTACCTTCTCATCCTTCTGATCAGTCAGAAAGTAAAGAGAGTGAGCACTTTGCCACCTAGGTGAAATCATCTGTGTTCTGAGGTTAATGTTCGTCATGACATTAATTCCAACCATTGATTGTTCTACACCTTTTACTTTCATCTTTAGATGGTCAGATATAGAATTTCACAGTTGATAGAATTAGAACTATTTTACAATGTCTTTCTGTTGATTACATTTAGAATCTTTCAATATCTAAAAATTTTATCTTAAATTTTATTTAGAGATGCACTTAGTATATGTTATGTTTTGTTTTGTTTTTAATAAGGGAAAATTATAAATATGTGGTTGGAAGTATTTGTGGTTTTTGGAAATGTCTGTAAGGTTATAAATTCAATGAGCTAAGGGGTAAAGTGAAAGATACAAAATCTGTGTAAGTTTCAAAGTAAGGGGGATTTAATTAATAGAATCATGATAAGTAGTTAAGAAAAAGGAAGAAAACAAACAAACAATTAAGCTACTCAGATTGCCAAAGTCAATACGACTGCTGGCAAAACATAATAGTATCATAAAATTATCTTCTATACTAGTTTTTTGCATTAAAGGCTAAATGTTATATTTAGATCATAATTTGGTACTCTCTCTGCATTTAAAGGATTCATGGAGGATAACTGCTATAATTTACATGCTTATCCTGAGGAGCTGTAAACACAATAAAAATCATTGATTAAAATTACATAACTATGTGCACCTGAAAGAAAATAGAACAAAGCATTGGTCTGAAAATGGAAAAGCGACTTTACTGTCAGCAATTAGTGTTAATTTTGAAGCCTGGTTGTTCTAGGGTTCATAACAAAAATTAAAAAATGGCACATTCTGCCAAGACCAATATTCTTGCCTTCAGCTTTACTTGGTAAATATTCCTAAGTGCCAGAGAGAGGAGACATAAAGGAATTATCTTTTATTTTCTTAAAGAATTATTTATTCATTTAATTCCATTTGTTATTATGTTTTAATTTGACCAGAGAGAGAAAAAAGGAAAGCGAGGAAGCAAGCCACCCGGTCTGGCACTCGAACCATGGTCCACAATGTGGGAATCCAGTATCTTTAACCACCACACCATCTGCCAGACAAGGAATTATCTTTTGACTCTAAATACCATTGGGTTGTCTAGAAAGTCATGATTCATTTTGTGTAGAAAAATCTAGATAAATATGTGCTGGCTTTTCTAACATCTCAATATTCACAGGGTTATTGATATCATAGATGACAGACTCAAAGGGTTTCCAGTCCAGGATAGCTTTTCCACATCACTTAGAGCTGGAGTTAAGGTACATGTGTTGTCCTTTTGACACAGAGGTGTGACTACTCATACACTGAAAAAGTCACTTCAAATAGAATTTTCTGAACAAAACACTGGCAGATTAGAATTATGGTGATTTTTAAAATGTATTATGACTTCTTAAAAGCTTAAGTATATCAATTTACTCTGAAAGATCAAACACCTTTTTCACATAAAGCAAGCAATTTTGATAGGAATATTCTTAAGTGTCCTGGTAGTTATGAGTATAATTTGCCTGGAACTTCCAACGTAAATATATATTAAGATAATTATGAGATAACTTTATGAATTCTATGTGTGATTAAATTTTTTAAGAGAGGTTTTTGCTATAAGGCACGTGCACTTGCCGGAACGACAGAGAGAGACAGAGAAACAGAAAGTGAGAAATCACCCCCCCCCCCCCCAGAATGCCAGAATCCCTTCTCCTCCATTCTCTTCTTGGGATTGTGGGCATGCACACATAGGTGCCGATGTATGTGTATTTCTAGTATTGTGTTGTTACCCATCTAGACAGATAGATGATAAAGATAGATAGGTAGATAGATAGATAGATAGATATAGATATAGATATAGATATAGTTAGATAGATATAGATAGATAGATAAAGATAGATGCATTCCTCAAAATTATTATTTTTGAAACTGTAGCAGGAATTATATTGCGTCCCTTTCTCAGGAATTCTGAGGCTTCCATACTGGCTAACAGAAGTTATAATTATATTTTGCTTCTAGGCTTCTTGGGAAAATCTTTGAAGGAGGATTTGGGATTGACAGTACCCAGAGCAAAGAGATTAAAAGTATGGAGGAATTAAGAGTCAGAAAAAAATAATGGGTACTGCAGAAATCGCCCTTACAGGCATATCAGAAATGATGATTTTCAGTTGCACACGGGCAAAGGTTATTCAAATTTTTTGTTCTGTAAAATAAAATAGAAAAATTTGAAGTTTTCTGGGAATAGCTCAAAGAATGTGAGGTCATAGCCTAGAGAAAATGAGGAAAAATGACCCTGTAGCTTTGATGGATAAAGAACTACTGTACTCAGAATCAGAGTGATGCTTGGAGGTTTGGTTGTTAAAAATAAAATCCAGACTGTAAAAATTACTCTAGAAAAAATGGTCACTGGATCTTCTGTTTGTTTTGGATATTCAACTGTAAAATAATGTTACCTCTATTGGTTTATGCTGTAATCTCTAATTATTTCAACAACTGATGTTAAATAGTAGTGCCTTTTGTTTGATTAATTTGGTTAAATGAACATATATACACACTACATTTCAGGTTTATGGCAGCACATGCTGAAAAAGGAGGGTGAAAAAGCCAAAGATGAGATGAAATGAAGAATTCAGTTGAAATGGAGCAAAAGCACATGAGAAAAATAGACCATTCCCAAGATCTGAAATCACTGACATTTTCACAGGGTTTGCCTCCAGTACTGGACCTGGGAGGTTTTGTCATCAGTGCACTCATTGGGATTGTATTTTTTGTTTGTTTGTTTGTTTGTTTGTTTCAAAGATATATTTATTCAGCATCATGATCAGACTATTACATTTAGCAACTGACAGCATGGGTGCAAAAAAAAAAAAAAAAACTACATTAATACCCTTTGTTGGAATGCTTTATACTTTCCACAGAACAGAAACTAAAATAACCTGTTATACAATTAGTCACAAATGCAGTCCTCGTAGTTTTTGCCCATACACATGAGTATTGTCTAAAACATGTCTTCTTTGTAGCAGCTGGGCCCGGCCACCACCGTGCTTGACTGAGTTCACAAATCTGTTGTAACCTGAAGTTTCCCTGTCCCTTCTCGGGCTCTCAAGGGACCCATCAGAAAACTGGAAATTTGGAAGACACCTAAGAAGTTGAAAGGTTAAAGTGTTTAGAAGGTGCAGTATAGACATATCGTGGAATACAAGTGAAGCTACTACAATGGTTCTTCAGAGAACTAAGGCTATCACTTATTGTGTATTTTTTTTTTCTTTCTCACCATCCTTTGTTCTCCCATATTCTGAAGAGCCTCTGTTTTTAAAACTCCTGTCACAGTTTTTGTCTCTGTCTTTGATCTATGTTTTGCAATCTTCTCCCTCTTTCCTTCTTTCTCTGTTTTCCTTTTTACTCTTGTCTCTGTATGATTGTGCTTCTTCTGTCTGTGGTTTCTATCACCTGAATTTCTGCAAATTAGCTGTTTGATATGTGGACCGGTGGTTTTCAGTGTCTACACCCATCTAACCCCAGCAGGGCATTGTTTTGCATTACTATGGCTCCAATTACCACCTCAGGGATACATGAATTGTAATTTGGTGACTTGCAGCTAACTGAAATACTTTTTAAGTGTTTCAATTCCAGATCCTCACACAGAATGCTGACAAGCAGCCAGGCAGTGGCACAGCAGTCACACAATGTTTTATGGGGCTGGACTCTCATGGGAAGGTAAGGGGTTTGAATCTTAGACCCTCCCTGTGTAAACTGGGTGCATGTGTATGCATGGTCATGCATGACCATGATCTAGGCTGGCAGAGGCATAGGGGTGAATCACAGCATGAAGATTCTGTTGAAAGGGGACCAGCAGTTAGAGTGATGGCTATGTCGCTGGACTCCCATGTAGTCAACTGCAGTTCGAGTCCTGGACCTGGCACCTTAAACTCACGGCAGGCGCGTGTGTGTGTGTGTGTGTGTCTAAGATCCTGAGAGGAGAATGGAGGAGAAGGGATTGCAGCGTGGTCATCCCTCCCTGAGGGGTGATTTCTCACTTTCTGTTTCTCTGTCTCTCTCTGTCTTTCTGGCTTGCACATGTGCCTGTTGGAAGTACAGGTCTCTCTCTCTCTCTCTCTCTCTCACTTGCAAGTAATAAACAAATCAACAAAACCCAAAAACATTTGACTAAATCAACTTTAGTTTGGTGTTCATGTCTGTTTTTATCAAGTGTAAACAGGGAGACAAGGTCACTGATTCATACATGGACATCCCTTAGGAGCAACCATGAATGAAACATCATTTATAGAAATGTATGATTGGGGAAGCAGTATCCAGCATCATTAGTATAGCATGATATTTAATAGAAATTTTGGGGTGGGATTTCAAAAGCTCAGAAAAATGTTGGATTTGGATATATTTTTCTTTATGTAAAGACTGAATTCACACAAAATTTTAAGATATTACTTATGAATTTGGAAAATCAGAAACAAAAATTGCCATGCTAATTGCTCATTTGATTTCCAGTCAATCTTATGATTAGTTCTGAAAGTGACATGAACAGGAAAAACAAAACAAAGACTCTCACATATTACCTAAGTCTATAATTAAGAAAAATAAATTACCTGCTCTTCTATGCCCTTCTCCTGGTTAGTCCTAAATCTAAGATCATAAGGAGAAACAACAAGGCCAGAGAGCAGACCTATCTAGATCACTAACTCTTCTACATACTGGAGATAATCTTAGAAAAATAAAGATTATTTATCAGGGAAAGTGTTACAATCCTTGATTTATTGACAAAAAGAAAACACACACACACAAAAAAAACAAACAACAACAAAATAACAGAAAAAGCCATTTGTGATAGTTTCTATTATTATATTCTTAGATTATTACATAAATATAATAGCGCCCATATTGCCAACTATCATGTAAGTACAAAAATCATGAACTAAACTTTTCCTCTAACTAATTCTGTGTTAAAGTTGCATTGTTTTGTTCTGATTATAACTGAAAATGCCACTTGGGGGTAGGATGAAGAAAATGGGCTACACTGGGATTCAAGGAGACTTTGAAATACGTGGACGGAATCGTTAATTAATCAGCTCGCACTTGCGATTTTATTCTCAGACTACGTGGGAATAACTGATGATCGTGCTATTATCTTTTCCGCAATCAGCTGCCTGGCCACTTGACCTCCTTCACCTTTGCTCACATGCCAGGTTGAAACGATAGGAAGAACATCTGGGCATCTTGCCTACCCAAAGTCTCCTGAGCTCTTGTGGCTGCTCTGAGCTTAATCTTTATTTAACCTTTGTTTTAATGATGAAAGATGGTCTCTCTGTCAGCAGTTCTTCACCTACAGTGCTTTTTCGTCACTAGCTCCCAATTCAAACACTTAAGGATCAGGAAGCATGACTTTTCCAAACTTTGTCATTTTTTCCCCCTGTTTCTTCCTCAAATTCCAGAATAGCTTAATCTCTTGACCTTAAACACGGGATTGTCGAGTCAGATTCTCCTTTTGCATAAGAGACTCCCTGAGCGTAGGTTTGGTACCTTAGGAAGCTGCATTAACTTTTAGAGCCTCAGCATTTCTGTTATCAAATCACACCTCACCAGTGGTGAATGTTTCCACTTCCAAACATGCTGACTTGGATCGTTGTGAGAAGCCTGACTCACTGTTTTAGTGAGACCATCATTCTATTTAATAACATTTTAAAAGCATGAATAAGGGAAACAAAACATTTCTGGTGCGTGTACCATAAAGTGTAGCTATTAGATACATTTCTACAAGCCAAATGATACAGAAGCTAGGGAAACTGCTAACGGGGGAAACATAAGGAGCCAACTTGGTAAATCATGTTTGTAGATACTGGGTTTTGTGAGGTATTCTTCAGTGTGATGTGAACACATGCTGGGTTTTGTAGCTCAGGTAAAGAATATAATTCCTATTAGTTAGCATTAAGGAAACTAAACGCAGTTAAAAAAAATGGAAAAAGCAAAAATAATTTCCATTATAGAGTTCAAAATCATTGTACATCGTTATACATATGTTTTTCTTATTACGTGAACTGTCAGAATATCAGCTGGAAGAAATAAACAGCACTGGGGTATGTTTACCTTGGGTAGAGTGCATACTTCCTCCGCAATGATAAAATCTCCTGAGAAAATAATTACTTCAAGCTAGCTAATGCACAAGTGTCAGGCTGCTTAGCGCTCAGACATAAAAGTCATAACCTCTATTGATTAATGTCAGCTCACATTATCACCAGCGGTTAAACAAAAGCTATTTTCAAATTCATGCATATTAACAACATGAAATGAAAAGTCTCTAATCAGAATTTCCATAACAATAGTAGAAACACAAGCGCCTCTGCATAGAAGAGCTATGGTAAGTAGGAAAAGCACATGGGGGGAGGACAGAAATGCCGGCTGAGAGAGAAATGATGACAGCGAGCAGTCCTACACCTGCAAGACTGTCAAAGGAGCCTCAACGTGATTCTATAATATATCTCATTTCTTTTTGATCCAGATTATTCCCCCTTTCATCCTCCCTGATAGAACAACTGACTCTGCCTGTAGCTTAGCACCTTTATTAGCCCTTTGAAGATCTATCTGGACATTTCCTGGCTTTTTTTTTTTTTTTTTTTTTTTTTTTTTTCCCAGTGATCTACTCTTCTAGCCTCAGGATCTCATTTATTATCAGGCAATTTCTCCCTGATTCAGCTACTAATCTTGCCAAACCACATAGTCCATCTTCTCTGTTGGTAAACAGCCATGCCAACCCAGCCTCTAAAAAAAAATTAGTAATTTAAACAGATAAATTTTTTGACAGAAAATTAGGAAAAGATTAGAAAATTCTGAGAGCTAGAGGAGCTGTAGCCTTTTTCACTGCTTGAGGATGGTGAATTTTCTGTGATAGTGGGCCTGGTTTGGTTCCTAAGGGTTCTTACATTACCTGTCCTAGTATGTGTTATGGTATTTTAGAATTTTAATAACTGAACTATGGTTAAGGACTTGCTCTGGTGTTTACAAAGTATCATGAGCATTATAGATAATGAATTAACACGGGAGCACCAAAACTAAAGACCAGGTGCCCAACCTTGGTGCACCTAATAACATGGCACTACATAACCACTTTAGGACGTAGATGTTGTCCTGAAGAAGAAGATATGTGGAATCCAAATCTGCACTGAATCAAGGTTTTGAATGTGTTGAAATTTAAGTTTGGCCAGTGATGTGCTTGCTTTTTTTTTTGTTGCTGTTGAAGTTTTATTGTGATTTCTGTTTTCTATACAGTGATTGTACATCTTTGTAGGATACAGTATGGTTTTTGAAAGCATGTATACAGAATATAATAATTAAATGAAGGATACAGTGATATTCAACTTATTCAACACTGAACATTACAGTACTTGTACATAATCAATTAAAAAATCTAGTGGGGCCAAGGGTCGTAGAGTGGTTAAGGCGCTGGGCTCCCACATGGCCAACGGTGGTTTGAGTGCTGGACTTGGCAGCTTGAAAATCACAGTGGAGGGAATCAGCAGTTAGCATAATGGCTATGTCGCTGGACTCCCATGTAGTCGACCGTAGTTCGCGTCCTGGACCCGGTGGCTTAAAACTCACACCAGGCGCGTGTGCGTGTGTGCCCAAGATCCCGAGAGGAGAAGGGATTGCTGCGTGACCATCTCCTCTGGGGGGTGATTTCTCGCTTTCTTCTCCATGTCTCTCTCTGTCTGTCTGGCAAGCGCACACGCCCTATAACACACCCTATAGCAAAAACCTCTCCAAAAAAAAAAAAAAAAAAAAAATCACAGTGGATGCCTGTTCGTGCATGCCCAAAATCTCAGGAGGAGAATGATGGAGAAGGGATTGCCATGTGACTATCCCCCTTAGGGGGTGATTTTTCACTTTCCTTCTCACTGTCTTGCTTTCTTTTTCCAGTAGGTGCCCACACCCTATGGCAAAAACCTTAAAAACAAAAACAAAACAAAATAAAAAAAAAAACACAAAAAAACAGCTTGTAGATGTGAAGTGCTTTAAAAAGTTAATAAATGAAAAAAGTATCACCTCTTGCATACTTAGATTTTCCAGTTGCAGCTTATGTTCTACAAAAATCAATAAAAATTAAGATATATCACTTATAATTCATGTATTTGTATTTTCCTTGCTTTAAAAACTATATTAGGTTTTAATACTAATTTTAACAATAAACATTTTTTTGAGTATTAACACCTTTTTTTCTTTTTTTTTTTAAAGACACATTTATTCATATCATGATCAGACTATTACATTTAGCAATCAACAGCATGGGTGCAAAAAGAAAGATCTACATTAAAGATCTACATGTTGGAATGCTTTACACTTTCTAGAGAACAGAAGCTAAAATAGCCTGTTAGACAATTAGTCACAAATACAGTCCTCGTATTGTTTGCCCATACACGTGAGCACTGTCTAAAACATGCGTTCTTTGTAACAGCTGGGCCCTGCCACCACTGTGCTTGGCTGAGTTCACAAATCTGTTGTAACCTGTAGCTTCCCTGTCCCTTCTCTGGCTCTCCTCTCCTGCTTAGCTTGGTTTCCTGGCAGTTAATTAATCCCTCTGCCACTGCCATAGCTTCTGCTGCTGCTGGAACCGCCATAGCCACCTTGATTTCGTGGTTTGGCAAACTATTGGCCTCCACCTCCATAAGGGCCAGAACTTCTGCCTCCAAAGTTTCCGCCTTTTTTTTTTTTTTTTGAGAGATTTTCACTATAGGGTGCGTGCTCTCGCCAGACAGATAGAGAGAGACATTAGAGACAGAAAGCGAGAAATCACCCCCCAGGGGGGATGGTCACGCCGCAATCCCTTCTTCTCCATTCTCCTCTCGGGATCTTGGGCACGTACGCACACGTGCCCGGCGTGAGTTTTAAGCCACCGGGTCTGGGACGCGAACCGCGGTCGACTACGTGGGAGTCCAGCGACATAGCCATTACGCTAACTGCTGGTTCCCTAAAGTTTCCGCCTTTTATGAGTCCAAAATTTGAAGACTGATTGTTGTAATGCCCCAAATCATTGTAGCTTCCACCACCTCCAAAATTGCTTCCATCATTACCAAATCCATTATAGCCATCCCCACTTCCACCGTATCTGCCACTACCACAGCTGCCACCAAAGCCACCACAACCACTGAAGTTTCCTCCACAACCAAAATTGTCATTGCCACCAAAACCACCCCCTCATCTGCCACCGAAGTTTCCAAAACCACTTTGACCTCTAGGGCTGGAGGAAGCACCAGTCATTTCTTGTTTGGACAGGGCTTTCCTTACTTCACAGTTGTGGCCATTCACAGTATGGTGTTTCTGAGTGACAGTCTTATCCACAGACCTATGATCATGAAAGGTTACAAAAGCAAAGCCCCTCTTCTTGCCACTGCCTCGGTCAGTCATGATTTCAATCACTTCAATTTTACCATACTGTTCAAAATAATCTCTTAGGTGATGTTCTTCAGTGGCTTCTTTAATGCCACCAACAAATACCTTTTTCACAGTTAAGTGGGCACCCGTTCTTTGAGAATCTTCTCCTGAGACAGCGCTCTTTGTTTCCACAACTCTTCATCCATCTTGTATGGCCTTGCATTCATGGCTGCATCACCTCCTCCATAGTGGCACATGTGACAAACCCAAAGCCCCTGGAGCACTTGGTGTTTGGGTTTCGCATTACCATGCAGTCCATGAGCACTCCCCATTGCTCAAAATGTTTCCCCAGGCTCTCATCAGTTGTTTCAAAGCTCAATCATCCGGTAAAGAGTTTCCACAGCTGTTCTAGCTCTTTGGTAGGCTACGACTTAGACATGACAGCAGTGGGAAGAGAGAGTTCACCGATGCTTCCCCAGCAGTGTCCATAGGCAGAAAGTGAGTATTGATACCTTTTTATGTATTATTATTTTTTTTAACTATTTAAACAATTAATTATTTAATTTTATTTATTATTATTATTTTTTAATTTGCTATAAGACCTGTATGCTCCCTAGAGAGAAACAGAGAAAGAGAAAGGGAAAGTGAGAAAGCAAGCCACCAGGTCTGAGACTCGAACTATGTCGACCATGTGGGAGTCCAGTGCCTTAACCAACACACCTCCTATTGGCCTTTTGTAAATTTTTTAAAATTTTTATTTTTCTGTATATTTAGCACATACACTTCAAACCTGTTGGGTCGATATTTATATATTCAAAGATTTGTTTCAAGGTACATTTATGATTACATACTTCATTATACATATACATCTTATTCTCCTTAAATGGTGATCACTTCCTGCTTAGTTATGGCTCGTACGTTTTTCCTTTGGTGGTGAATACCTTTCTTTCACTTTCAGAGATGTGTTATTCTTATCTTCAAGACACATGGGTAATTTATGCTAGAGTGAAATATATGTATTTATATATGCAAACACATTCATATCTATCCCTATAATTATTTTTTTCTCTCAAAGAGCTTACACTGATATCTCAAATTCTAATCCAATTCTGCAGAATTTTATGATAGCTTCTATTTATTTTTAACTCCATTTTCTAAAAGTGAGAAAACTGGTCTTATGATCACAATAGATTTACTTATTTTCTGTTCAATTTGTTCATTATGACATTCATTTGTTCATTTGTATCAATATGGGTTGAATTATGTCCCCCCAAATTCATATTTTTTAAAGAATTATTGTATTTATATTTATTTATTTATTTAAATTCGACCAGAGAGAGACAGAGTGAGAAAGAGAGAGAGAGAGAGAGAGAGAGAGAAAGAAAGCAAGCCACCAGGTCAGGGACTTGAACCCCCTTCAGCCATGTGGGAGGCCAGTGACATAATCACTATGCCATCTGCTGGTCCCCCAAATTTATATTTTGAATTCCTAAGTCATAATACCTAAGAATATTTTTATTTTATTTGAGGATACAGTTTTAACGGTATGATTAAATTCAAGGTAGGTCCTAATCCAGTCTGACAGATATCACAAAAAGACGGAAATTGTGTCAGCTTCATGGTAACACACCGAGTGCTCACGGAGAGCTGGATCTCACATGGTGACCTCAATTCTAATCCCCAGTGGGACCAGCTTGCCACACATCAGGCAGATGTGTGAGTGCCCAGGAGCCACTCTGCTGGAGGACTGGAGGGAGCAGAAGGCAGTGAAGCCCTGTGGAGGGTGCTCATCTCTTTCTCTATTACTGTTGCACTTGGGCTCTATCTTGAAAGGGAGAATTAAAAGAAAAAAAAGTGGAAATGTGAGTAGCCACATAGATATCATATGTACAGAGAAAAGGTCAAGTGAGAACAGGGAGTAGGTGGCCGTATACAGGTCAAGGAAAGAGACCTCTGCAGAAACCAAACCCACCACTATTTGGATTTTGGACTTACAGTCCCTAGAACTACGAGAAAATAACATGTTGTTCAAGATATCTAGTTTGTAGTGTTTTGTTACAGCAGTCCCAGCAGACGAAAACATTAGCTCCTCAAAATTTTACTTAATTTTAATTATTTATTTTTAAAATCTATTAAATATTCATGTGGTTCTAAAAAGTTGTAACTATACAAAGATATTTTAAAAATGTAACTCCACATCATCTCTTTTACTTTATTTTCCCTTATTTTCCCAGCATCCTTCCATTTCTAGCCATCATTTCTACCCACTCTGCAGACCTACAGTCTCACTAGTTTTTTGTTTGTTTGTTTGTTTGTTTTTTCTTTATTTTTATTTTTTTGGAGAGTTTTTTGCTACAGGGCATGTGCGCTCACGAGAAAGACAGAGACAGAGAGACAAAAAGTGACGAATCACCCCCCCCAAGGGGGATGGCCACGCCGCAGTCCCTTCTCCTCCATTCTCCTCTCAGGATCATGGGTATGCACGCACATGTGCCTGGCGTGAGTTTAAGCCACCGGGTCCGGGACTCGAACTGCGGTTGACTACATGGGAGTCCAGCGACATAGCCATTACGCTAACTGCTGGTCCCCAGTCTCATTAGTTTTCAGTTTATCTTTCCTCATTTGCCTGTAACTCCTTGTCCCCCATTCCCACTTACTTTTTCTCTTACTTCTATCAAATTTCAATAAATGGTGAAGATGAATATAAAATATAAATTGTCAGATATGATGGTGTGGGCCTGAGGCAGGAGCATTGGGAGGGAGTTTGAGGCCAACTCGGGCAAGGTAGTGAGACTATGAAATTTCAGAAAAATATACTCCAGTATTATTTAGACTTGGCTGCTTTCCAAAAGAGATCTCCATTTAAAGGATACCTATTGTTCAAATAAAAATAGAAATTAACAAATAGAGACAGTACTCTACTCTGCTATGGTGGTGAAATACTCTTTCCTTTGCAATAACATGACGTTAAGGCTGTGTACGTCCAGAATTTACATTTAGCAGAATTTTCATGGTTGTCTTCAAGCCAGCAGCAAAATAATCTGACAGGGTCATTTTAAAAAGGGCTAGAAGTAGATGGTATGACAGCAATTTGCTAAATTTCAAATAGTTTCATGATTATTGGTCTGGAAAAAAAGTGCTAATAAGGTGCCTGCTATCTGACTCTGTGCCTTATTTTCAGTGATCTATGGTTAGATTCATTATAAGCCTCAAACAGTGATGAACATGGTGGTACATTTATGAATAAAATGTCCAAACTGGACCCATTAAGCAAAGTGACTTTAGAGGCTAAAGTGCTAAATCAAATGAAAGGATCTTATTTGGACTGAAAAAATAGCATTAAATGGGACTGCAGCTGTCATATAAAAGAATGTGGCTGAGCGCAAGACTATAATAGACACTAATTCTTGTATTTTTTTTTAAAAAAAATACTTCCCCGGTGTGTGGAATTTGCTAGCAAGCTGAAGTAGAGTATAAATTAAATCCAACTTAAAAAAAAAAGTGCAGTAATAAATATAAGCAACTGAGAAGACATAAAAAGAAACTTTCAATAATGGGAGTTAAAATGACATTCACATTTGCTATTCTGATTGAATAAATGCAATAATTTATTTATTTATTTTTATTTGCCCAGAGAGGGACAGAAAGAGAGAGAGAGAAAAATGGAGAGAAAAAGTGAGAAAGCAAATCACCAGGTCCGAGACTAGAACCATGGTTGAACATATGATTGAGAGTCCAGCATCTTTAACAAAGATCCACCTGGGTGGCCCCAAATAAATATAATAATTTGATAAAATGTCAAAAACAGATATTTAGTTGAATTTAAGACAAAAATACCAGTATCATAACTTTACACTCGACATTTTATGTATCTGTTAAACTTTGTAGAAAGTATAACTTTATCATTTGGTTTTGACTTTAATTTTACATGATGTTAATTTAATAGAAATTTTTAAAAGTAAAATAAATCTAGATTTTCAACGTCAAATAAATTATTTTCTATAAATGTAAAGAGAAAAACAGATTTTTACAAATACCAAAATAAAATATTATAAAATTGAAAAATATACAGAAAAATACTTCATTATTTGATTGACTTCTTTTTAAAGTGTGTATATATATATATATATATACATATATGTAATAGATGTGTGTATATATATATATATTATACTTTTTTTCTGTTACTGTATTTGAGGGAAAATGAGTTGTTACAGTTTAAGGTCAATATATAAGATCCTATTCTTTAACTGGTGTTCTTTTTTCTATTTCTATCCTTGTTAATTGCTTTGTAACTTTCATTTTATAGTTTATTAATTTTTTCAAACACAGAATAGTTTAATAAATCTTCTTAACAAATGCTAACTGATTTAATTACTTTTTTTTGAACTACATGTAGAATATTTTCTACTGCAATGTTTACATCTATCTAATAACCTTTAGCGTCACTACATCTATTAACACATAAGCACTGAGTTATGATAGTCATCTTTTTTAAAAGTATTGTCATTTATTTATTTTTAAAATCTTTTTTGTATATTTTATTTCAATTTCTTTTGTACATTCAATCACATATGTCACTTAGCTTGTAAAATGAATATTACGACATGTATACATTTCTCACCAATCCAGTTGAGAATACTATATACATCACCCTCAACCTACAATAACCCATCTTTCTGTCCCACAAATGCCTTGCTCCTCCATTTCTCTCTCCAACGTCCCTCCTCTGACTCTCCTCCTTGACCCACCCTCTTCCCACACTGTATCCAGTATTTCTAACATTGGGGGAGGCAAAGACTTCGTAGATAGTCATCATTTTTAAAGGAAATGTAGTGAGACCTGCAGGTGGCATAGGGATGACGGGGCTGGACTCCCACATGGCTCACTGCCATTTGAATCCCTGAGCAGCAGGGATTGAAATTCATGCCAGGTGGATGTGTGTGTGTGTGTGTGTGTGTGTGTGTGTGCCCAAGATCATAAAAGGAGAATAGAAGAGAAGGGATTTCAGCATGGCTATCCTCTCTGGGGAGTGATTCCTCATGTTTTTCTCTCTGACTCTGTCTCTGAACACATATGCCCTATAGCAAAAATCTCTCAAATAAATAAAGTCAAATGTAGTAATAGCCATCATATGTATGTATTGGGTTTTCAGAAAAGTCATGACATATTTTTCTATGTTTTCCTATGCAAAAAACATGCCATGACTTTTCTGACAACCCAATATATCTTTAAATATCTATTTATATTTTATAGACTTTTGCAGAGATTGTGAACTACTAGATGAACCCAATTAGGCGTAATATCATATTTCTGCTATATTAAACTTTAAAATATTTTAGAATTTTATGTTTCAAAAAAAAGAAGGAAAGTCATATTTGGTCAAATAGACAAGCACTACAAGGTCAAATTGTTTAAGCATTAAAAGGTGAGATGTGGACATTTGAAAACACAGATTTATTGAAAATAATATGACAATAGGAGAAAACATAAATCCACTGAGAGCCATAATGCAGAAAAACTGATATCAATACGGATAAACCACCACAGTCATATTGACTATACTTATGCTTAATACAGAAGTATACTTGGTACTGATATTCTCAGTATATCCCTGATTTGAAAGAAGTAAAAACTGAGTAGATTTTAGCTAGAATGCATTGAAATAAAGGTTGTTCTGAGTTTTAAGGCTGTGTAAAGATATTCTCAGGAAAAAGTCCTTGACTTAAGTGTCTGAGAAAGGACTGCATTGAAAGTGTGTGTGAAAGAGGAGGGTCTGAGGGAGGACATTTGGGAGAGGGACAGGGAGGCAAAGCATTAATGGCACAAAGAGGTGTGGTATTATCTGTTGAAGATATTTTGTAGTTTTATCAACAGTACTAGGGAGAAATGTTCACCTGTTGAAATACCCATCTTGTAAGACAAATAATAATGTGATTGAATGTATGGAAGAAAATGAAATGAAAAAAAAAGAAAGTTTTCTGTCTATACAAAATGAGAAAACAGAATTGTTTTCAACATATAAGAATTACTTATTAAAACAAAGAAGTAATAGTATTTTTAAAATCCAAAATGGTCGAAGACCCTTTATCCTCAAAATTAATGAAACAAGGAAGCATTTAAAATTGAAACTTGGGACTGACTGTAATGCTGATTCAAATTGAGAGCCAGAGGGGATTGCCTGCTGATATTACCAAAACTTTCCTCACAGTCTTAGCCAGTGGTTCTCAAACTAGAACCGTATTAGAACACATGGAGGACTTATCACACATGATAACTGGGGCTCAATACCACAGTTTCTGGGGTCAGAAATGGGACTAGAGAATTTGCATTTCTAGTAAGGCCCCAGGTGAGGCTGATATGGCTGATACGGATGGAAAATATACTTTGACAACCTTTAATTTAGACCTTGGTCAGCACACTTCAGGAAATATTTAATGATGACAATTTTTTTCATAAGCAATTCTAATATTCGGGCTATATCCCATATGAATTAAATCAGAACTTCTAGGGATTATAACTCAGACATCATATGTTATGGCACACTTAATTAGGTAGAGTACTCATATTTGTGCTAGGTAGAAAAGGAAAGATGCACACCCACCTGCTACTGTCATACTTAAGAGTGTATACACACACAATTTCAAGATTTGAGAAGTTAAGTCTACTTGTCTGAAAAATGTGGCCCAATAATTATTAGTCACTGGAAAGAAAGGAACTAAAAATCACTAACTTGAGACCCAGGTATTCCTAATATTCTGTGTTGGCAGACAGATGATTCCCTAAAACAAAAACAAAAAAGGAAACAGGTGACCCAGGCTAAATGCCTTACACATATGCTGGTAACTCGCTTTCTGGCAGAGCATACAGACTAATAAAATGAGAAGGAAGTCCATATCTTAGGAATTATTTTAGTAATTAGGAGATCTCCAATTCCGAATTGCTTAAGTTACACAAATCTACAACTTATGGATTTATGGACTGAATCCATGGGAAAGGTCACATATATTAAGTGATCATCTAGAGTATGTTACAGAGATGTTTCATTACCCAAGTTTTCCTTTTTCTATGTGAGTGAGAAGAGACCTCGTCAGACACCATGTCTTTAGCCCTGGGCTTCTGATTGAAAAGAATGGGCCTGCCGAGACACATGCCTTCCCCCAAGTCCTTCCTTTCCATCTTACAGATCTTACTCGCTAGGAAGCTTCAAAACAATTTCAAACATACACACAAAGCAGCACCGATGTTAGGAAAGTTCCACAGTGAATAAGATCTGCTTTGTGTGATTCTGATGTAATAATCCAGTTCTTTATTCTAGCTCACTCACAAAAAAGTAATTCAACTCAGCAATTTCACTTGTACATACATGTCCTAGCTATAAGCCCAAACCTGCACACAAAATTTACACATGAGTAAGTAAAAAACAATGTAAAAAAAGAAAGTTGTGCATGAATGTTCAAGGTAGCATTATACACAATAAACATCCAACGTATCCAAACAGTCCAAATGTTTATCAATTCATAAGTTAACACATTATGGATTATGAGACGTGCCAAACCAAGGAACCTGTGAATGTGACCTTATTTTGAAATAAGGTCTTTGCAGATGTGATCAAGTAAAGACGAGATCAGTATGCAGCCCAAATTGCAATAAGCGATATGAGGCCCTCATAAGGAAAGAAAAACTCAAGGTAAAGACAGAGATACACAAGGAGAAGGCCATGTGATACCAGAGGCAGAGATTGCAGTGATGCAACTGCAAGTCAAGGGAAATTAAGGAAGCTGGAAAAGCAAGGTTTCTCCCAACTCCAGGGAGCATGGCCCAACTGATACCTTATTTCAGACTTTCTGGCTCCAGAACTGAGAGAGAATACATTTCCATTGTTTAAAGCTGCCTATGTTGTTTGGTTAGAGCATGCCTGAATGAATACATCATAAAACAGAAAATATTCAGTCATAGAAAGAAATGAAATGATGATTGATACCTACTATAACATGAATGAATTTTATGCTAACTGAAATAAGCCAGACACAAAGGCAAATAATCTGGGATTCTGCTGATAGGAATTTTCATAAAATAGGTACATTTATGGAAAGAGACAGTAGATTAGTGGTTCCTAGGAGTCAGACTCTAGAAGGAATCAGAAATGATTTGCTAATCAATATGAGATTTCTTTTGATGGTGATGAAAATATTCAGTAATTAGAATATCTAGTAATAGTTGCACAACCATGTGACTAAACCACAGTTAATTTATACTTCAGATTGATTACTATAGTGGCCAGATGATGGCTCATGTATTTTTCAGAAGTGTGCTTAGAACAACTCTTTTATACTATTTATACCTCTCAAAACATGCTAATTAAGTGCCCTCAAATGCTTACACTTACCTGAAATTTGTCTTCTTCAAAGAATTGTACTTCTTTTGTAGTATGTCATGATGAGTATGCTCTTCAGTCCTTGCATTAGGAAAAAAAAGATTTTTATTCTCCCTATTCCTGTCATGTCCAAGATGTCAATATTACCCTGCCATATAATGGAAACCGTATCTGCCCCAATGAGCTCTTTCTCTCTGTGTGGAGTTCCTTGAAGCCACCTCCTTGTACTCAGTCATAAAAATTCCTTAATTCATTGAAGGCCTAGCTTTATGTTATCTTCCAATACAAACCATTTCGGTTTTTCCCCCACCTTAAATTTCTTAAGTAATATTTTTTTTTTAGGTTAAACTAGTGACATTTTGGACCAACAGATGGAGTAACAGTTACATTGCTGAACTCTCCCACATGGTTGACTGTGGTTTGAGTCCAAGACCCAGTGGCTTCAGACTCATTCCAGGTACATGTGTATGTATGCCCAAGATCCCGAGAAGAGAATGGAAGAAAAGTGATTGTGGCATGGACATCCCCCACCCCAGGGAGTGGTTTCTCACTTTCTCTCTCTCTCTCTCCAGTGAGAAAATGCCCAAACCATGGGGCCGGCAGGTGGAGTGGTGGTTAAGGGCGCTGGACTCCCACATGGCTGACTGTGGTCCAAGTCCTGGACCTGGCAGACTTCTCTCTCTCTCTCTCTCTCTCTCTCTCTCTCTCTCTCTCTCTCTCTCTCTTTCTCTCTCTCACTGTTCCTTTCTGGTCAAATTAAAATAAATAAATAAACAAACAAACAAACAAATAAAGTTTAATAAAATAATTCTTTAAAAAAACTAAAAAAACTAATGATATTTATTTTTTTAAAATGAGCTTTGTTTGGTTTAAAATCTTTGTCATGTTTGTTTTTCTATCTTGTAGAAAACAAATATTATAAAAATATAATAGAGAACTCATTATTATAAACATGATGCATATTATAAATCTGTGGCTCTAATTTTGAGAACTCCAGCAATTGCTCTCAAAGACAGGGCATTTATTTACCAATTAACCCAACTAATACCACCATATTTTCTAATTAAATATCAATCCTAGACAGTGATGGGACCAATAACAAATACAGGTTAGAAATGACTACAAACTCTGCTCTATTTAACCAAATTACACAGTGCCTTGAAACTTTAATCAGCCATATTTGAGTACAAGAAAGAGACTCCTCAAACAACCTCAAGTAAGGGATTTTATTTTTATTTGGATAAACGTAAAATCAGAAATGTGAGATCAACTTTATAAAAATGTAAGCTGACATATAATTGCCTGGCAGTTGTAGCTGTGTGTTGGCACTGGAATCAATGTGACTCCAGGGGGCCTCATCATTGACTCTTAGCTCTTCACCCCCGTGTTCTGCTACTTTGAGATAAGCTAGTTCAATAATGGTTCTCTGTGTGTGTGCCTACATCACTTCAGTTTGCTCATCATGGCCCCTAAACATGGCATCTTGCATTTATACACCATGATACTTGGCTAATCCTTTGGTTACATGATTCTTGTTACAAATCCTGAAAGAGTGTTAACAGATGGGAGAGTGTCGAGCTGCATTGTGAAGTCCTTGGTTCTTTGGGTCCAGATCACTAAAATTAGAGATCTGTCCCTAGGTGCAAAATGAAACTGCAACCATGAATGAAGTAGGTAGAAAAGAAGATTTAATAGAAAGAAAAGGAAAGGAAAGAAAGGAAAGGAAGGAAGTACACCCAAAAAGGTTGTTGGGCAGGCAGATTGCCAAGTGGCAACCGTGCTTGGTACTAGTTAACCGTTATCTTTATTACTAGAGGTCATGAATATTCATTTGTGGAAGGCCCCTTACACTGCCTATGTCCTTCCTTTAAATTTGAATCCACACGTTCCTTTCCTGTACCTGTGCACCTTCCTCACAGGTAAAGAAGGAGGAACTTGATCACCTAATCACCCCCACCCAATGTGAGCCAGGTCGCCCCAATTAGACTGCCTAATTAGTCCATCGTCCTAATGGGAATTAGGGAATTGACCAAAATGCTTACTTAGGTTTTTTTGATAAGAGAAATATCTACGAATCATCCCTTTGTGCTTCCCTCAGGTGCCAAGGAAGGAAGATGGCAAATTGCCTCACCCTCCTGGTGCCTGGAGCTAGATGAGCCTTTTGCTTTTCTCTTAGGGCTGCCCACTCACGACTACCTACCTACCTATCACAAGAGTACAATTGGTTCAACTCCTATAGTAGAATAAGTTCACATATACATGTGTAATAGTTGTCCTCGGCTCAGCAGCAAACCTCTTGAACTGTTACTAGTTATTCCTGTTACCAAGAGAAGTACAGTTGGGTTGTGAGTGAAGCAGCAATCTTGAGAAGATGGTATAAACAGAATAACTAAACTGAATGACATAATTAGTACCCTTATTACTTCTTGAATGCCATGTCGAATATTATATTTCCTATATACACAGTATTAAACAACTTCAGTTAAAATGTTCTGACTCTTAAATGGAAAATATCAAAAAGCTCTCTTTTCTTCCCTTACTAGGAAATACTCAAAGTTGTGGCTGAAATTTTATCTATAGAGGCTCTTTCAGGTTCCTTTCAGACAGTAGTTCTCAACCCTGGTTAGTACATTAGAGTTCCCTGGGGAGATATCACAACGTATTGATGTCTAGATCCTATCCCAAACTAATAAATTAAAGTCTCTTAGAGTGAAGCACAGGTATTGATATATTTTTTTAAAAATTCCCCTGATGATATGGATCTTTAAGCGTTGTCAATCTCCAACTTTATAATCTGCTGATAATGACCATTTCTTTTCAAAGCCTGGGGGAACTTATTCCAGGGTTTTATTTGTTCATTTATTTATTTACTTATTTTTTATGATAGTACTTTTGCATACATGAGAGGGAAAGAAGGGCACCATTATGGCATACTATGATCCCTTTCCCTAGGTAGAACTTCACCTCCTAAGAATTCTGGATACATGTGCACCCAGTGTGTTTTCAGGCCAACCCAGGGACCCAAACCTGCAGTCAGTCATATGGCTTCCAGCACTATAGGGCACTTGTGTTACTGCTGACCTTCAACAGCCAGAGTTCCAGGGTTATGTTTATTGTAATTGGTAGCTTACAAAACCACCACGAAGTGGTGGATGTAGAGAAAGAAAACATGATTACACAGTTTCAATTTCACTCCAACATGGGAAGTTCTTGATCCATCATCATTCCTATTCACAGGGTAATAAAAAAGTTATGCAACTGAAAATAAATGACTTTTCTTGACCCCTTCAGATAACTGGGTTTCAGAGCAAACAAAACTACACAATCTATGGACATAAGTAAATCTAGAGAGTTAGAACAACTGAGATATGATTACCCAGGGCAGAAACTATAGGATCCATAAACTGGCAGAAAATAAGGATTGTGGTGAGTTGCTATTAATAGAAGCAGAATGTGGAATAGAGGAAAAGTGAGTAACATCTGAGAGTCATCATCTTATGCATTCCTAAATCTTTCATGAGCTTTCTCTCCATCAGCCTGAGCAGGATCCCAATGCCAGGATGCAGTTAAATCCCCTCAAAGCTCTGTAAGTGGAAGGGAGGAGTAACAGCGAGCATTCTCTGTATAAAGGAACTTGTCTCTGGGTGAGAGGGATTTGCCAGACATCAAGAAGGAAATTTCTCCCCATTCTAACCCTTTTCAACTTTCTGTCACATTTAGGGGGTGAATAAACATCAGCAACAAGCCAAGGCTTGAAGAAAATAAACTAAGAATGCTTCATTCAGAGAAAGAGTAATGCATAGGGAAACATCAATACTCTGGGGGGCTAAGAAGCAACACCTGTAAAAGCCAAATTTCCAAGAAACAGGCCCACTGAAAGATGGGACATGACCATAATAATATAATTACATATACTCTGCCATGCCTGATCACCACATCAAGTGGATGCCAATAAAATAACAGTAGTTTATAGATAAAAGATTTGTAATATTTAGAATCCCTGAGGAGAAACACATAGGCAAGCCCCCAAATCAAAAGAGAAACAGAGGAGTTTGAAGCCTCTGGTATCATTAAACAATCCAACTTCTAGACAGATAAATACAAATTTTGCAATAAAGGTCTATTAATTTGGGACCAGCAGTTAGCATAATGGCTATGTTGCTGGACTCCCATGTAGCCGACGGCGGTTCACGTCCCGGACCCGGTGGCTTAAAACTCACGCCAGGCGTGTGTGCGTGCGTGCCCAGGATCCCGAGAGGAGAACGGAAGAGAAAGGATTGCAGCGTGGCCATCCCCCCTGGGGGGTGATTTCTCGCTTTCTGTCTCTCTGTCTCTGTCTGGCGAGCACACGCACCCTATAGCAAAACCTCTCCAAAAAGAAAAGAAAAGAAAAGAAAAGGTCTATTAATTATTAATTTTATTTCTCATTATCCCAAATCTATTATGTTCAACTCTCAACTAAAACTTAAGAGGTATGTCAAAAGTCAAAAAAAAATAAAAAAACAAAGTCAGTAAATCCAGATTCAGTTATGATATAGATGCCGGGATTATCAAGAGTATTTAAAGTAACCATGATTAGAATATTAAGATCTCTAATGGAAAAGATAGGCAAAATGCAAGAGTAAAGGATAATATAAGCGGGAGATAACAAAGAATTAAATGGAAATGATAGAAATAAAAATATCAGCACAAACAATATCTTCAATAGGTTCATCACTATATAAAAAAATGGCTGAACTAGGAAGTGAATCTAGAGGTAGGTCAATGAAAATATCCATACTTGAGCAAATGCGGAAAAGGAGATACATGACCTAGAAATAGACAATAATTACAGGTGTAGCATATAAGGTAGTAAAAGAGTGGAAGGAAAAGAGACAGAAAATTAAAAAAGTACTAACAGTTAAAAAATTTCCAAAACTGATGGCAGACACAGAACTCCATATATTCAGGAAGTAAAGAGAACATCAAACATAATAAATTCTAGAACACAGACAAACACACCCACACACAAACACACACACACTCTGACACATATCACATTCAAACTATGGGAAACCAATACAATGAGAAATTCATGAAATAAGACAGAAAGGAAAGTAGGTAAACATTTTTAAAATTTTAATATCATTATTATTATTTTTTAATTTGCTACCAGGCACATGTACTCATCAGAGGGAGAGGAAAAGTGAAAAAGCAAGCTTCCAGGTCTGGGACTCCAAACGTGTTTGGCCACGTGAGAGTCTAGCACCTTACCATCACATCACCTGCTGGCCCTGTAGATACACATTTTATGTTCAATAAAACAAGAACAAAAATTAAATTTCTCACAAAAAATTAAAGGAAAAAGAAAGTGTATTAAAACACTTAAGAGTTTGAGGGAACCAGCAGTTAGCGTAATGGCTATGTCGCTGGACTCCCACGTAGTCAACCGCGGTTTGCAGCCCGGACCGGGTGCCTTAAAACTCACGCCGGGCGTGTGTGCGTGCGTGCCCAAGATCCTGAGAGGAGAATGGAGGAGAAGAGATTGTGGCGTGACCATCCCCCCTGGGGGGTGATTTCTCGCTTTCTGTTTCTATGTCTCTCTGTATGGCAAGCGCACGTGCCCTATAGTGAAAAACCTCTCCCCCCCCAAAAAAAAAAAAAAACACTTAAGAGTTTGAAGTAAAAATGTTAAAGTAGATTAAGGTGAAATAAAATATTTTATTTTCTTATTCTTAAATGACCTAAAGATACTTGTTTATTTGGGCCAACCAGTGGTATGGAGGTTAAAGCAGCTGGATCCCACATGGTCAGCTGTGCACTTTGAATCTAGACCCTGTAGCTTGGAAAACATGGTAGGCAAGTGTGTGTGCATGTCCAAAATCCCGAGAGGAGACTGGAGGACTGAAAAATGGTACAGCCATTTTGAAAGATCACTTCATCATTTTACTCATAATTCAGCAACCAGATATACACAAGTATCATTATTTGTCCAATGCTTTTGCAAATTTAGCTCCACACACAAACCTTCACATAAATGCTTATACAAACTTTATTCATGATTGGCAAACCTGGAAGCAACAATGATTTCCTTCATAAGTGAGTAAATAAACAAACTGGCAGCTCCAAACTATAGAAGACTATTGTGTGATTAAAAAAAAAAGTTTGTTAAGTCATAGAGAAACAAAGATAAATGTGAAATTCATATTGCTAAGTGAAAGAAAATGGTCTAAAAAGACTGTATAATACATGATTCCATTTATTTGACATTCTGATAAAGGGAAACCTACAGAGATAATAAACAGATAAATGGTTGCAGTGAGTTTATGAAGGGGAGGGATTAAATAGGAGAAATGTAAGAGATTTTTCAGGGTAGTGTATTCTGTATGTATTATACTATAATGACATATTCATGACATTATGCATATGTCAAAACCTATAGAATTTTACAGTGCAAAAACTGAACTGTGTACATGCAATTAATAATTTTCTAGTTCAGAAAATACCATGAAGGAATGTATACAAGAGATTTTTTAAAAATCTAATCTTTATAACAAATGGTTAGGGTCTCTTCTTTATGGCTGAGTAGTATTCCATAGCATCTGTATGCCACATTTTTTTCATCCATTCATTGGTAGATAGAAATTGTGTGTTCTTGGGAACCAGCAGTTTGCGTAATGGCTATGTCGCTGGACTCCCACGTAGTCGACCGTGGTTCGCGTCCCGGACCCGGTGGCTTAAAACTCACACTGGGCGCGTGTGCGTGCGTGCCCAAGATCCCGAGAGGAGAATGGAGGAGAAGGGATTGCGGTGTGACCATCCCCCCTGGGGGGTGATTTCTCGCTTTCTGTCTCTCTGTCTCTCTCTCTGTCTCGCGAGCGCACACGCCCTATAGCGAAAACCTCTCCAAAAAAAAAAAAAAAAAGAAATTGTGTGTTCTTACTTAATGTATACTAAATGTTTGCATTCTATGGCAGAAACTGAAATACTGAAAGCAGGAAAGGCAACTGAAGATACTAGAAACAGTATATGGAGAGGTGGGTAACAGGGAGGGAGGGAGGGGATCAGGGCCAAAAAAAAAAAAAAAAAAAAAAACCAAACCAAAAAACAAAAAAAAAAATTAACAGAAACAAAACTGAAAATGTGCTGATAATTTTTGAAAAAAATTGTCATAGTTGAAAAGATAGAAAATATGTTACCAATATCTCTCAGTTTTATCAAATCTTTCAGTATGATTTTTTTTGTCTGAACATAGTCTTAAGAAAGAAAATATAATAAAACATGTATCTTAATATGCTAACCTAAAAAAATCTAATTGTATTACAAATGTATGTAAGAACTTCACTGAAAGTAGAAGGGGAAAATGGTGCTGATTAATCGACTTTTGAAATGAGTGGAGATTTTAAGACTAAAGTCAGAAGGAACTGTAAATGCACACTGTGTTCTAATTGGTGAAATTATTTCCCATTGGGTATGAGCACGGCTATAATTATCTATATGGTAATATATTTGAGTTGGAGAGTTCAGTATGAACAAATTTTTAACTTAAAGTATAATTGATATGAATAAACACATACAAGTACGTATAGATATGTGTACAGTACTAAATGCACACATGTTTTGGCTCTGTCATCCAAGAGAGCCTCATGTAGACATCACAGTAGTAAGGAGAATATCAAGCACCCAGATCTTGGTTTCTAATAATATTCACCTGAAAAAGAAACTGTTGCTCAATTAAAAACTGAGTTATTCTACAGTTGGCCTGGAGCAGCTTATGTTAACATACAGCATGATAGTTCTCAGAAAACTAAATAATGGGGGTTTGTCGAATAAACAAAGTGAAGGGTGAAATGAAGAGAAGCGAGGGAGGAAACAAAAGAAGCAAAATATATTTAAACACACACACACACAGACAAAAAACAAAAGCAAAATCTAGAACGTGGGAGCCAATGGAAAGAGTTCTCAATGTTCAAAGTTGACACAACTTCAGCAATTCAGTAAATAAAGTAGTATTAGTTTATAACTCAAAATGTAAAATCAGTATTTATGAGCCCATAATGATATAAATTGTATAAAATTGGTAAATCTGTGCATAATAAGTCCAAATAATGTATGTAACACTTGCTGTTTAAAAGTTTCCCAGTTTTCTGAGGACAGCAGAAAGCTTGGTGGTTAAGGGCATTGGACTCCCATATGGCTGAATGGGGTTCAAGTCCCAGACCTAGTAGCTTGCTTTCCCACTTTCCCTTTCTCTGTCTCTCTCACTCGTCTCTCTCTGGTCAAATTAAAATAAATAAATAAATAAATAAATAAATAAATAAATAAATAAATAAATAAAATAATTGTTAAAAAACCTAAAAGCTTCCCAGTTATCTAAGAGTATAGGTTCATGCTACTGCACCTAGCTCATTTATATTGGTCCAGGATTTGTACCAGGCCCTGCATCATAGTGCTTTATTGCTTGTACTACCATGGCAGAGTCTTGGTTCACTATTTTTGTTTCTTCTTTTTTAACCTAATTTTAAAAATTCAGTTTAATTTTTAAATATTTAATTCAATTTTATTATTTAATTTTAATTTAATTTTGAGGCCATCCTTTTCTAATTAAAAATTTCACCACCTAGTATTTTCATTTGTTGAAATTAAACAGCTTTTGTATATAAACTGTTGAACAACTTTTCTCACCCATATATAGATTTTTGATAATTAGTAACAAACCTAATTTATGAGAATTTAAATGAGCTGTTTCAAAAATATTGCCCTAATTATTACCACCTTAAAAATGTTATTTTATCAGGAAATGTAAAGAATAATGTATTTAATGGAATCAATAATCTTGAAAACTAGATTTGCGATAATTTCCATGGTTTGTGCAGAAGTGGGAGAGTAAAATGTAATATAAATCCTATCTTTGAAATCACTTCTCTGAATATGTAACAGTAGGAAATTTGCACATACTAAGTTTTTTAATATTTATATAGAAATATGTTTAAAATGTAAAATGTGATCTATGTTCTGCCTCATAAACTATTGTAAACTTTAGGGATATTTATGGTTCTACACACAGGTTATTACAACAATTATTTTGTTGAAATTTAAAAATTACTTTAGCATGAACGAGTGTTAGATACTTTTTTGAGATGTGCAATGTTCTTGTGCCACATAGTTTTCAAATGAGATCCCATTTATTAATACAAAATTATTCAAAATTGAGACATGGCATTGGCTAAATGCATATTTGTATGAAATTAAAATCAAATAAATAAGAATAGCTCACGTGTGTTAGAATTTTTTAGACCTTATAGTTCTCTCACAGAGTTGCTTCTCAGGTAAAATACTTCATAAAGTAATTTCTTTAAAGACTTTGCTAAAATAATTTTTTAATAAAAGTATTAGCAGGAACCTTGTGTAATGTGAGCGGAATGTACTCAGTAGGTGGGAGAATGAAAACTAGGTGACACTGAAGTATACACAGAGCAATGTCACTTAACGGTTATCCCCAGACAGGTTTTGCTTTCTCTGCCTGAGCTAGTGACCCATGTTATGGACAGCTGGAAGTCAAAAAGAGTTTCCCTCTGTATTACTAAGAATAAAAGTTACTCTAAGGAAATGGAAGCTCAGCACTTTACAGTAGAGGTTTTCAACTTGATCCTGAAATACTATTATTATTTTCAATCGACAGATAAAGAGAGCTCCCAGCAGTTGGCACCCTAAAACGGAGTAGGAAGGAAAATGGGAAGAGTTGGAAGAAAAAATTAGTATTTCTAGAGGAAGAATAATAGACTCGGGCATTTGTCTAGTGACCTTATAAAACTTTCATTGTTAGACTTGTAAGTTGGGACGAAAACAGGCATTAATATTCTAAGGCTTACCTGATGCCAGATACTTAAGATAAAATCCTGCCATAAGTCCTATGTGAAACCCAGTACCCTCTCATTGTTTCTCAAGGATTCACATTTGAATGCTACTTTCTACTCACATCTATCTCTGATTCTCAGCTTTTGCTGAATTCTCAAATGGCATCTGTGTGTAATGACCTAATGCTAATTTTACTTGGACACAAAGTTCGCATTATTTTCTTTACCCTATGTCACAAAAAACACTAATGATAGATATAGATATAGATAGATATAGAGATATAGATATGGTACTGGTTGTGCAATTGTAACTTGTATGAAGTACTATATGACAGTACTATACAGAAAATAGTTTCCAAATGATATTAAATGTCCACGTTTTTCTTTTTTTTTTTTTTTTTTTTTGAGAGATTTTTGCTATATGGCGGCGTGTGTGCTCGTCAGAGAGACATAGAGATAGAAAGCTAGAAGTCACCCACCCCCCCAGGGGGATAACCACACCACAATCTTTTCTCCTCCATTCTCCTCTCGGGATCTTGGGCACGCACGCACACACACCTGGCATGAGTTTAAGCTACTGGGTCCGGGACTCGAACCGTAGTCGGCTACATGGGAATTCAGCAACATAGTCATTACTCTAACTGCTGGTCCCCAAATGTCCATGTTCTTAAAAGAAAAAAAAAAAAAAAAAAAGCTTTATCCCAGGAGACAGCAGGTGGTGTGGTAGCTAAGGCACCCACATGACCAACTGGTGTTGGAGGTCCAGACCTAGTAGTTTGAAAATCATGTCAGGTGAATGTATGTGCATGCCCCAAATCCTAGAAGGTGAATGGAGAGGGGATTGCAGCACGGCCAGCCCCTCTGTGTAGTGATTTCACACTTAATCCTCTCACTGTCTGTCTCTGGCAAGTGTATGAACTTTATGACAAAACTTTATTTAAAAAATAAAAGCCTTGTCCCAGCCACAGTGCCACAGCCATCATGCACAGTTCTAAAGTGTTAGAGTCATACGGGAGATCAGGTTCAGTTCCTGGGCTGACTTGGATGGGCAGGGTGGTTCTGATGTTCATGCTCATGCCTGATCCTGGCTGGCTGTGAAGGCTGGGCAAAGGATAACAGTATGAGATGTTGCTGAGAGTACTGGTGCTCTCTTTTGCATGTGTGTGGCATGCACATGCTCTCTCTCTCTCTCAATAAATACACTTGTATAGAACAGACCTTAATTCCCTGTCTGCCAATAAAGGAAATAACCTCAAACTTTATTTCTCTACCTTTTCTTCCTTTCTCCGTGTCTCTCTCTTTTCTCATTTTATGTATAAATATATATGAGTATATATACATATGTATATTTATACACATACATACACACATATGTTCTTACTTTAAGAAAAAAACGAGTCTTTGTTGCCTGAGTAAGAGAGACAGAGAGAGAGAGAAAGACAAGCAGCTGAGATCTGGACACCATGACCCCACAATCCACCTCCAGCTTCAGCCAGTCCCAGCTCAGGAATACAGGCCTGGCATTGTCAGGGAACGTTCTAGACGTCAACTTGGAACTTTCCCTTGTGGGTCAGTCTCATAAGAGCCGTAGTGTTTTAGCACTGCGGTGCTCTTCAGCTCTCTCTTTTCTCATTTTTGATCTGTTACAGCCTGGGGATCCTGTTCATGTTCTAGCCATCAACTCGGCTAAACGTTTTAGAGTTTTCTCGCAATACACGTTCATGTATCTTTAATTCCTATTAGCAAGGGGCTTAGAAGATATTTTTCTAACCAAGAGGACTTAACAAAACATAAACTTTGATAGGAATTTGTTAAACCAGAGTAGTTTCCCCAGTAATCTAACCCTTATTCTGGTGGGCATACTTCATAACTCAGCTTTCTGATTCTATGAAAATTAGTTACAAAAAACCCTTCTCAATTCTGTCTGTTTCTATTTAATCAGAATATCACAATGCTTGGCATACAGTTGATGCTTTAAAAATGTTGGGACCAGCAGGTGGCATGATGGTTAAGGTGCTGGACACACCCAAGTGGCTGACCACAATTCGAGTTCTGGACCTAGTGGCTAGTTTTCTCACATTTCCTCTCTCTCTCTCTCTCTCCCTCTCTCTCCCTCTCCCTCTCCCTCTCCCTCTCCCTCTCCCTCTCCCTCTCCCTCTCCCTCTCCCTCTCCTTCTCTCTCTTTTCTCTCTGGTCAAAATTTAAAAACATAAATAAATTAATAAATAAAATGAAAAATAAATCTTTTTAAAAAAGTTAGGAAACTATATAGAAAAAAATTGTTAATGGACTAATAAGAGAAGAACTAATAAACGCTCCTTGGTGACATTACAGACAACCATGCAGTGTAAAAGATTATAGTACTATCTAGTTGCAATCCTTCCAGGAAGTAGAGAACAGCAGTTTTGCTAATAATATTAAATATTATTAAATATAGCCACAGCATAGAATGTCTCTTCCTACTGAAATATTTTTTGGAATAGGAACAAAAATGTTACCAAGCATGGAGAGTCAGCTCAGTTTTATGCTGATTAATTAATATTTTATGACGGATCCTCAAGAGTAGAAAAGCAAAATACTAGTTAGTCTATTTTGGTATAAAATAACTTTGAAATCCATGCTTAGTTTTTTCATGATATATATTTCCCATGAGTTTTTTTTTTTAAGGTAGCTTGATAATAAAGGGAAATAAAGCCCAGTGCTCATACTGTTGATAAAAGTGTTACTGATACCAATGCTCTACTTTAAAAACTCCTGAGTTTCTCAGAATTTTACAAGTGGAGGGTATTCGTGAACGTAAACAGACTATGTCTCATTATGAAAGTAAATAGGCACAGCTATTTTAGAACTGTACAGATAAAGCATTTGTCTTGTTATAAAAATACCAAAGGGTCCCTGAACTTGTTCAAGATGATATTTTAGGATAAAAGAATAGTAAAGTATCTCATGAATGCTTAGAAAAAGCTTTATGAGGAGTTTTATGAAACAACACCACAAATGACAAGGTTTCTCAAAGATTTTCTCAAGGGGATTGTAATTTATTATTGTAATTTTGTACATTATTGTTGTGTAATGAATGGTTTTGAGCTCCCAAGATTTCAGCTGCTAAACAGTACCACAGTTGCCACTCCAACTAAAATCCAACCTTATTATTTTTCTCAGATTTTTTTTTTAAATCAGAAATATTTTTCATTTCTGCATTTGTGGACAGAGCTGTCATTGCAATCTGTAACAACTGCTCCCAGAGACACAATCTCGGGACAGTAACATTAGAACACAAGCATTTTTTAACACTGCAGACACAATCAGAATATGCTAGGCAGAAATCACACTCTTAAGAGGTGTTTGACACAGTATGTAACCCTTACATCATGACATTTTACTTATCAGAATTAATAACACATAATCATAAGAGTCAGTTCACATAAGTGATTTCCATGAATAATGTATGAATATTACTTTGTAATAAGGGAAAACAGACAAAGAGGTTTACAATAATTAAATAGCAAAGCATCTGATTTTGGGGATAATGTAATAACAGCAGAGGGAAATTTACCCAACAAGAAATTTAGCATGGCATTGTATCTCACCTGTCTTTTATAACACTAAATGTATTTAGAAAATAATTCTAATCTTAAACAAAACTTCAAGGACATTAAAGGTTTTTAGTAGTTTGTTTACTATTTTAATAGTATTTTAATACAACAAAGTAAAGCAGGAACCACTTGAGAGTTTCTTTTTTAATCAAATCTTAGAAGCCTTATCTATTAAGAATAAAATTTGTCTCCACACTGTCTGATGATATTTTTCTGAGTAAAGTAAATCAAGTTTTGTCAATCAAAACTAATGCTTAATAACACTAAATACAGAATAGAGTGCATTAATTTTACCATTCAATAGTTGTTCAAAGGATTAAATGCTAAAATCCATACTTTGAAAGGTCATTGCATTAGTTGACCATGCACTTTACCTCACTCTGCCTATTCAGTCACGTGATGTTCGGTTCACTCTGAATTGTTTTCTAACAACTGTAGGCATACAGCATATATTAACTTTCTAGTTTTAGAGATTAAACACCTTTGAAAATTGAAGAAATGGTATGATATTCATAAAGCTACCATCTGACAGAGCTGAAAGTCAAGTTAGCCCATTTGAGGAAGAAACAAGTGCCTTACTTTCAACAGAGTGTTCTTCTTAAAACTCCATATTACATCTTTTTCAAAGTAAATATCACATTACTTTAATTAGCACTACTTATTTTTCTACCAATATATTGCAACCATACCAAAAAATAAATAATTACTATCATAACAGCCTCTTATTTAATAAATATTATTTAGATATAGCAATAATACACATTTAGTAAGGGTGATTTAATTTCCCACACACACACACACACAAAATCAAAATGGGAGGATTGTATTATTTTTGACAGAGATACAGGGTTAAAAACCAGCAATTGTTGTTTCTTTTATTTTAACTTAATTAGTTCTGTAGCTGCCATTAGATTTATTTGATCTCTTAAGAACAGCATCCCCTGGTGATAGCAAAACTGAATCCTTGGCATTTCTGTTGACAAAATCTTGTTGAATCATGTATATTAAAATAGAATTAAATCTGAACAAGTACTTTATTTCTAGTTGTTCTATTTTACTTATTTAATGGCTTAAAAGAAAACAAAGCAAGAAATTATTTTAGTATGCAATGACTAGGTACATAACTGAAGAAAGTGAATGGAGTATATTACATTTAGCTCTGAAGTCATTTATATGTGTATGATAAATAGAAAATATAAAATTAAGACTCTACATCAATGATTTTTTGGATGAAGAATTTGGCAAAGATCCAAAAGAAAAGTCAAATTACAATGACTCTTAGATGTTCATAATAGCTGCTATTCAGTTGCACAGCATTTAATTAGTCGTGTGATATGGAAAACAAAATCTGAAATCAAAGAATTTTACACTCAGAAGGTCACCTTTACATACTGCCTAGTAGTGACAATGTCAGGTGTTTCTCAGTAGAAGTGTATCTTGTTCAGCTGCCTCAGCTAAATTTTGTTGTTTGATTTTTATAATTTTAATACCACATATAAAATTTTGCTATAGGGCATATGAACTAAAGGAGAGAGACAAAAGAGGGAAGGAAAATGAGACAACAACCCCCATAGTGGGTGGCCACTCCACAATTACTTCTCCTCTAGTTTTCCTTTGGGGATTTTGGGCATGTAAGTACACCCACAAAATGTGTTTCAAGCCACCAGGTCTGGGACTCACAGTTCAATCATGTAGGATTCAGTCCCTTTATCCACCACACTACTAGGCGGCCCTACCATAGAATATTTTAACCTCCTAATTTGAATTTACATTATGCACACACATTGAATTACAAACACACACACACACACACACACACACATATACATATATATGTAGTTATATACATAGTATATACTGTATATGTATATATAGTACATGTACTATATATGTATATTATATATACTATATATACACACTATTTAATATATACACTATAGTATATATATTATATATACTATAGTACATGTACTATGTATGTATATTATATACGTATATACTATATATGTATATACGTATATAATATACATATATAGTACATGTACTATATATACATATATAGTATACAAATATATATACACACACATATATATACTATATAGCACATATATATATATAAAATAGTAAACTTCTTTATACTTCATTTTCTATAAAGTGTATATGATCATTTCTTTTATTTCCAGGGGGAAGAGTATGTAAATTTATTTTACATAAGTAACTGAAAAATAAATTCAAGAAATAGTAAGTAGAATTTAGTAAGGTCTCAAGTACCCTGAAGGAGATGGTGGGCAATTTGGAGGGGTAATTGCTATGACCAAGTAATCTATTTGGAACTTTCAGGATTGCAGGGTCAGGGAATCATCAGTCCCCTTTCTGCCGGACCTGGTGCTGCCAGTCTCAACTGGATAACCAGGTCTTTTAAGGTCTGTAAAACAACGGCAAAATTGAAGTGTGTGCCCTTCTTCCTAGCTTCTGGGTAGACTTCTTTTACTAAACTAGTCAGTTCATTCAAGGTTGCGTTCATCCAAGAGTAGATCTGCAGTTCTCTGGAGGGTACGTTTCTGGGGGAAACCTGTCCATTCGGTGGTTTTGACCGTTATTGGTGGTGAAAATCCGCAGCAAGAAAGAACAGATCTTCTTGTGATCTATCGACTTTTCGGACTCCTTCTTAATTTCCTCCTGGGTAAGGCGCGACTCCACCACCATCTTTCTCCTATAGCCGGGAAGGTGTTTGCCCTGACCTCAGACCCCTGCAGCGAGCATGAGCATGATCTTTTTTCATGACAGTAGGTACTCTTTGAATGTTCATGAGCTAGAGCCTCGGTTCTGTGGGAAATACACATGATATACTTTGTAAAACACTTTTCTTTTTTAGAGCGAGTTTTGCTATAGGGCATGAGAAATTGCCGGAGAGAGACAGAGAGACAGAAAGCAAGAACTCACCCCTAGGGGGGATGGCCACACCACAACCCTTCTCCTCCAGTCTCCTCTAAGGCAGCACACACACACACACACACACACATGCCCGGCGTGAGTTTTAAATCACCAGGTCCAAGACTTGAACTGCAGTCGACTACATAGGAGTCCAGCAGCACAATCATTATGCTATCTACTGGTCCCAGCATTCTATTTTCTAAAGTAATCATTCTTCTCAGGATGCCTTTAGTAATTATTTCCTGTAGCATTATTTTGATTCTTTCTTTTATTTTTATTTAACTATTAGAGTTTATAAATTACTTTACCTCCCTCAAACCCCAAACTTAAACCGTTGAAAAAAAATTTACTCACACATATTCTGTGTAAAATATACCTATCCTATAGTATCTTGTTGAGTATATTTCATGAAGTATATAATCCTTGCATGTTTATGCATGTTTTATCTTCATATTAAAACACCAGATTTCATGGTGACAATGTCTTTCATTTGCATGCTGAGTTGAAAATACTCACTATTGATCAATATTTATTTTCATAGTGAAATGGAAAGTTATTTTCCTGTGTTTTATAAATACAAAGCTTAATTGCCACTGCTATTTAGTTATAATTTACTGATCATTTCCTTTAAAATATCATAATGCTCATAATTATTTTCAGGATTATGCAGTTCAATGAAACAAAGCTGTGCTACTATAGAGAAAATTCAAACCATAAAAATTTAATCACATAACAACCTGGTAGAGATTTATAGAAGATAATTACATCAATTTCTATTGGCCCTGAGGTTGATAGAATAGGTTCTACAGGCATACAATTGTTTTTTATTGAACTGTGTATTTCTTCGATTAAAGAGTAGGGGTAATTCTCTTTTACCAAGTCTATTTATTTTTAATAATCCAACGGTAAGATCTTTGAATTTTGAATTTTTGATCTAATGGTCCATTTATTTGGTCCATGAAACCAAATAAATACTAATTTCACAGTAATGATTATATTTTCTCAGGAATAAAAATGTAAGAAGAAAAACACAGAAGGTCTAAGTGAGCCTGGGAATATTCTATGTTATCTGAACAACTAAATCTCTCCTCTAATTATTCTGACTTATATTGAGATAAAAGTCCTCCAGCTATGCACTCAGATGTGCTTTCTGTTTAATTAATGCTATAAACAGACTTCTTTTTAGGAAGAGATTTGTGATCAGATGGCTCATTACCATTAATGGATATAACAAGAGATTAATATTTCAAAATATGTCTCTTAGCAGGCCACAAAAATTATGCCTATAATGAGTACTGAGTAAAATGATTATAACTTTTCGCTGCATAGAAAACTAAAATCAAAATTTTTATTTTATCCTCATAATTCAAAAATTTTTATTAAAATTATTTTACTCAATGTATGTTTTCAAGGCAATTTTCTTTGTAAGGTAGATGTACATTTTGAGTTAATTTAGTACTATTTTCAGTATTTACTAGTATATTTACTAACATATGCTAGTGGGCACTAATGGTTTTATAAGTACCTGTTAAACTGTAGGCCTCAGATCAAGTCAGCTCACTTTCATGTTCTATGAGATTTTTTCTTAACACTAGAACTTACATATTTTCCCACTACTTGCCTTCTAAGTTATAAAGCAGAGGATCTAAGAATAAAAATTTTGTATAGAAGTCTCCTACCAATAGAACTACCACATGATCCAGCAATTCCAGTCTTTGGTATCTACCCAAAGGACAGAAGAATTCTTTATTGGAAGAGTGCTTGTGCATTGATGTTCATTGTGGCACCATTCACAAATGCTAAGACATGGAACTGACCCAAATGCCCCAGAACAGATGAATGGATTGAAAAACTGTGGCACATATACTCTATGGAATACTATGCAGCCATAAAAAAAAAAAAAAAAAAAAAAAAAAAAAAAAAAAAAAAAACCTGGCTTTTGACAGAAAATGGAAAAATATGGAAGATTTACTGCTGAGTGAAGCAAGCCAGGCTATGAAGGAGAGACATTGTATGTCCCCACTTAATATATACCGAGTGTCCACACTCTATGACTGAAACTGATTGGCTAAAGTGTATAGAAACACAATAAATGGGTGTAAAAACTAGATATAGTGTGTGTAGAAGAGTAGGGCCTGAGGAAGGACATTTAGAAGAAAAATTCAGACACAAAACATTAATGGGACAAAGAAATGTGGTATTATCTGTTGAAGATATTTTATAATTTAATAAACTGGACTAGGGAGAAATGTTCGCATATTGAAATATTCACTTTGTAAGCTAAAAAATGTGATTGAATGTATAAAAAAGGTGAAATAAAAAATAAATTAAAAAAAGTCTCCAGGGAAAAAGAAAAGTTTCTTAAATATAGCATTCTCTGTGTGGTTTTAATTTGCAACAAGACATCCATAGCATTTGTTTATTTAGGGTATTATTTTATGTACCTAGAGAGTTATAGTTGTATTATTTAATGTGTCTAAAACATATATTTGAGACACACTTAAAACAAATGCCAACATTCCAGAAAATATCTCTACAGTCTAATTCATCATCTCAAAATATTCTCCTCTTTCCTCTTAAAATTTGCAAAAGTGAATAAATTGTCAAATCATAATGACTCAGATATAAGCTCTTTAAATCTTGTTATTTATGTTTCCTTATCCTTATACATTTACCTTCTTGAAAGAAGTGTTTGAGTATAGTCATTGTCTCAGCCAACTGAAATCTACTTACTTCTCATAATATTCCAACAAAATAACCTTAATTTTGTTGTTGTTGTTGTTGAGAACACTATGACATTCAGTTGTGAAATATCTTTCTGACTTGGTGTTTCTAGAATGATATACATGATTCTCCTCTTTTCTGAAACTTTTTCTTTTCTTCTGTGACATCGACCTTTGTGACCATTCTAACCCACTCTCCACTCTGCCCTGCTTCATTTGCTATTATTGAAAGGTTAAACATATGAATAAGACAAAGATATTTGTTACAAATAGTTTTATAGGGTTCACAGATGTCACTGCCTTTCTCTAAAAAAGTAATAATTTCAATATTTTATTTATAATACCCATTCTCACTAATTTAATAAATATATATATTTAATAATATATAATATATTCTACTATTTTCTCTCTTTTCAAGTTTTTCTGAATTGCCAGAGAGCACATGTGCTCATCAAAGGGAGACAGGGATTTAAAAAAGAGAAGGAAAGAACACCTCTATGGGGGTGAGTTCACACCACAACCCCTTCTCTCTACCCATCTTCTACATCATTTCAGAGAATGAAGTGGTATTATTCAAAAACCAAAGGCAGAGGACGAGGAATCATCTTTCTCTCTCCCTACCTCTTGAAATTCCAGTTTCTTAAGTATATTACACTGATAGCTCCAAGCATAGTCACACTATAATTCTTTTCCAACATTCCGTCATTCCATCAGAATTTTGGGCATGCACACACTCCTGGTATAGTGGTATAATTTTTAAGAAACAAAGGCTTGGATTCAAACCAGTTAACCATATAAAGTATGGCTGTCATGCACAGGACTTAACCACTGTACCACAGGGTTGGCTTCAAAAGGAACTTCTTAAAATAGTATACACATAAAGTACTAGGCAAGCAAATAAAATAGTAATCAAATACATAAATTATATAAGCAGAGGTACAAAATGGGACCAAACAAAAATTTGGTCTAAGGATAAAAATGATCAAAAGATCAAAAAGTGATCAAAAAAACATGAATACACAGATAAAGAGTACAGGAATGAAGAAAAGGTTATGGATCAAAGAGAAAAGTAGGTAAAGAAGATGTTTTGCTGTTTTAATCTGCTAGAGGGTACATGTGTTCACCAGACAGAGAAAGAGTGAGAGAAAGCACTCCTCAAGGGTCGTGGTAACCTTGCAATCCTTCTCTATTTCTTCTTTCAGGATTTTGGGCATTCACCCACATGCACCTGGTGTGTTTCTCAAGCTCTCAAGCTGCCAGATCCAGAACCTATAGTGTGCAGTCAACCAGGTAGAATTCAGCTGCCTTAGCCACCATGCCACCACTGGCCTTGTTGTTTTTAATGCAGGCAAGTTAAAATTTTTCATTAATGACATAAGTTATTTTAGCATGATCAAAAATAAACATGAATGTCATGTTAATTATAGCTCTATAATTTTCTGTTTTCACTTTTGCAATATTTTTCTATGTGGTATACTTACCCTACTATATTTTATATTGCTTCAGAGTAGATAACTTTTATCTCATCACTTTTTCTTTCCTTATTTATTTATTTCTTTATTTTATAGAGAGAGGTTTTTTGCTATAGGGTGCATATACCCGCTGGAGAGACAGAGAGAGCCAGAAAATGCAAAAATCACCCCCAAGAGGGATGGCCATGCGGCAATCCTTTCTCCTCCATTCTCCTCTTGAGATCTTTGGCATGTGCATACACACTGCCCAGCTTGAGTTTCAAGCCACTGGGTCTGGGACTCAAACCTCGGTCAACTATATAGGAGTCCAGTGATTTAACCATTATGCCATCTGCTGGTCCCTATCCTGCCATTTTTATTGCCAAATTATCTATTGTGTTCCTTTTGTTTCTTGTAGTATTCCATTACTAGCATATGTACAAATGTGGATTATCTTGTGATTTTTTTATTGGTGTCCATAATTCTCAGTGAATTCTGTTATTGATTTTTTGTTCACAGCAGTTTTAGATTCATACCAAAATTGAGGGGAAAGTACAGAGAGTTCTCATATATCTTCTGTTCCCACACGTGTGCAATCCCTCTTACTATTGATATCTGTCTCACAGTTGTCTGTATGCCAGTGTAGCCGATGAATGTGCACTGACATGTCATTGTCACCTAAAGTCCACAGTTTAGGATCTAATCTTGGTGTTGTATAATGTATGGGTTTTAATAAATATGGAATGGGATAATTCCATCATTGAAGTATCTTACAAAATAGTTTCACTGCCCTAAAAATCCTGCGTTCTGCCTATTCATTTCTTCCACCTATTCATTTCTCCCACCTATTTAATCCCCAGCAACCACTGATCCTTTAATTGTTTCCATACTACAACATTTTCAAGAACATCTGTAATTGTAATCATATAGCAGCCTTTTCAGATTGTCTCTCTTCACTTAGCAATATGCGTTTCAGTTTCCTCCGTGTATTTCCATGGTTCAAAAGAACATTTCCTTTTAGCACAGGTTAATATTCCCCTGTCCATTTTTCCAGTCTTTTTCTCTGTTTGCTCACTGAAGGCTATCCTGGTTCTTCAAGTTTGGTGGTATGAATAATACTGCTATAAATATACATGTGCAGGTTTTTGTGAAGACATAAGTTTTCAACTCATATGAACAAATACCAAGGAGTGTGAACCCTAGATCATATGCTAAACTATGTTAGGTTTGTAAGAAACCGCTGAACTGTCTTCCAGAGGGGTACCCTCAGAGGCTAGAGTTTATATTTTATTTACCTTTATAATGTGGAGGAAAACCTTTGGTGCCCTATCCATCCTGAATGCTCTTAAATTTCCTGCCTTAGGTAAGCTTAATCTTTCTTTCTAGTCCTACTTCATTCTAAAATATTTATAGCAAAAGGCCAGTGTAACAGGGTTCAGCACATGGCTTCAAGTCAAATACTGTCTTTACTTTCTACCTATCATTAGGTCTTTCTTTTTAAAACATTTATTTATTTAATTTTATCTATTATCATTATTTTTTAATTTAGTGACAGAGATAGAAAGCAAGGAAAAGTGAGAAAGCAAGCGTCTGGGCCTGGGATTTGAACCATGGTTTACCATGTGGGAGTCCAGCACCTTAACCACCTGCAGGACCCACTTTATGTCTTTCAACTTCTACTCTATTTCTGGCTCCTAAGAACTGTTTTTTTTTTTTGTTTTTGTTTTTGTTTTTGTTTTTTTTTTTTTTTTTTAACTGTTTAAGCAGCTCAGCATTAGATTCTATATGCTAAATATTAACTATCTTATTCTTTATAATTGAGTTGTTTTCAGTGGGAGTTTTATTCATCATTTTCAATCTGTGATACTGCTGAAATTGAAATTTTATGTTGCCATTCATATTCTGAATAATGTAGCAGTTTCTGGCTCTAAAACTATAAAACTGATTTCTCCACACTTGTTTCTTATATCCCTTTAGCCACATTTTTTTTAGAGAAAATCTCCAATCAGAATAATTTGAATGAGCTAGCTGTCCTTTTATTTTTCCACAGATAAAAGATGGAAATTTCCTCAAAAAAGCTTTAAAGATATATTTTAGCTTTTATTTATATATTAAAAATATGAATACTTTATTTTAAAGTATTATCTAATTTCCTTCTTCCTATCTATTATAATTTGGTACATATGCTTATACATCTGACTGGGCATCTGTTTCCTGTAGAAAATCACTTTCTAATTTTCTGAGGGTATAACCCTCCTTTCTTTTGGCATTACCTAAACCTAAACCATATGGGAGAGGAGACGATGACTAAACCTAGAATGAGGCGACCTTCACATCAAGCTATAGCATCCATTTGTCAAAGCTTTGATATTCAAATCATCTTTTGAGGATTTTTTTTAAGTGAATCTAGAGTTGAAAGCTTTCTACGCTGTCATCTGAGATCTGATCTCTACAGTGAGATCACAGAAGGGCCCTAGTCCTGTACCATTATTAAACTGCTTTTGATTACATTAACAAAGTAGTTGTCCAGTAAGTACATTTTACTTATTTTAAGTTATTGTACTAATAAGGATTCTTTTTTTCCTTATTTTTTAAAAACTTATTTTGTACATTTAATCACTGTACATCAACACAGCTTGTAAAATAAATTTTCATGGCATAAACACACTGCACTAGTCCAGTTAAAGATATCATAGATGCCATTATCAACAGATAGTCCTCCACTTCTGTGTCCCCCAAATGTCCTGCCTCTCTATTTTTCCCTTGATTCTCTTTCTCTCGCCCTCCCCCCCCAAGCTGTTCCCACAATATATCCAGTATCTGCAACTGTTTTCTATGCTTCTATATCCTTCAATATTTCAGTTTCCACCATAGAGTGTGGACATTTGGTATATATATAAAGTGGTTACGTGCCACATCTCTCTTTCATAGACTGACTTGCTTCACTCAGAAGTAAATATTCCATGTTCATCCACTTTCTATCAAATGACAAGGTCTTGATTTTTTATTATTTATATATTATTATTATTATTCATACATTAAATCGCTATACATCATTTAGATTGTGAAGAGACTTTACCCAGCATGATATACACCTCAGTCCAGCCCAGTTGACACTACCATACACATCCTCATCAACAGATAATAGACCTTATCTGTGTCCCACATGTCTTACCTCTCCATTTCCCCCCCAAATTTCCTATGTTCTTCCCCTCTCACACTCTCTTTCCACTTTGTCTTTAGTGTCCATTATAATTTTTAATAATTTTATGTTCTCCAGTCTTTCAGTCTCTACCATAGAGTGCAGACAGTCTTGTGTGTTTTTTTTTTTTTTTATGACTGAGTAGTATTCCATAGTGTACATATGCCATAAGTTTCAAGTTTCAATCCATTAATCTTTTCATGGATATTTGGATTGGTTTCATATCTTAGCAATTGTTAATAATGTCAAGATAAACATGGATGTGTAAGCACTTTTCTGACTAAGTATTCTCTTGTCCTTTGGGTAGATACCCAGGAGTGGAATTTCAGGATCATGTGCTAGTTCTGTTTGTAAGTCTTTGAAGAATCTTGACATTGACAAAAAAAATAATAATAATCTGAAAATATTTTAAAAATAAAAGAAAAAGATGGAAGGAAGGAAAGAAAGGGGGGGGAGAGAAGAAGGAGAGAAGGAAGAAGGAAGGAAGGTAGGAAAGGAGACATTTATTTACTCGTTTGCATGAAAAGTCCAAAACATGGAAAGAACCAGGGCCTAAGATGATGGTAGTAAGACACAGATTATCTATTTCTCTGAGGGGTGACCTTTGCTATTCTAATTTTCTAGGCATCTCAAAACAAGTATTCATTATGAAATATGTGTACAGCCCTATGGCTATGTCATGACTTAATTCTCTGATAAACAGAATGCATCTTCCTGATTAATACCAAAAGTGTCCTGGGATGATTTTTTTTGTTTGAAAAAAATAAATTTATTTACATCTCTGAGCATGGGTGGAACAGAGGCCTGATAAGTCTGGGTTATGATCTTACTTCAGGAATTACATAGAATAATATGGGGTGAGGAGTGATTCTCCAAAAAGAAAAACCAATTCTGAGTGGATGAAGAAGACATAAATTCTAACAAAAAGATATGCCCATATACTTTCACTTGATTTTAACCAAAGAACAAACAATACCTAAAAAATACTTCACATTCATCTGTTGATTTTTAAATCTACCACATTAGCATATATGAAAAGTTTTATCTCTAATAAAATTTATTAATAAAATTTTAGGAAAGTAATAAAAAGATGATCATCCCAAATGAAAGTTATATCTTTATTTAGAGATATATGTTTTTTCCCTAAGAGATACTGTGTAATTAAACAAGCATTAGGGAAATGTGTATTTTTAGCTCAAAAGAAGACTAAAATAGTAACTAACTGAGTAGATCAACTGAAACCTATAATTTCTACATACAACACAATTCAATTTAGAAGAGTGCTTTTATCCTTGTATTTAGAGGCTAGTATGTTTTTGTCATCAAACCTGGTGTTAACTACCATGAATTTATGTTTGAAGGGCACATTACTATATGAGAGGGTCTTCAAAAAGTTTATGAAAATTGCATATTGTGAAAACACCAAGTGTGGATTCCAATTTTTTTACCAAAATAAATTTGCATTTTTATTACATTTTCACAATTTTTTTGTTTTTTGGAGAGGTTTTCGCTATAGGGCGCGTGCGGCTTGCCAGACAGACAGAGAGAGACATAGAGAGAGAAAGCGAGAAATCACCCCCCAGGGGGGATGGTCACGCCACAATGCCTTCTCCTCTATTCTCCTCTCGGGATCTTGGGCACGCACGCACACACGCCTGGCATGAGTTTTAAGCCAGCAGGTCCGGGATGCGAACCACGGTCGACTACGTGGGAGTCCAGCGACATAGCCATTATGCTAACTGTTGGTTCCCTCCACAAATTTTTGATGTTCTCTTTTATACAATAATGCTATCCATTTTCTCAGTGATTATGTTAAAGTTATCTATTGTGTTTTATTGTTCAATTGAAAAACTTTGAATCAATTTATTTTCTTGTCATAACAAGGAGCTGAGAGAGAAGTTATTTTTTTTTAACTTATTACCTAGAAGTGAAAACTATCTATGAAATCAGAGTGGGCCATATTATGGAGTTAAAAGCATGTGGACTTTGGAGACAGATTTATCTTTGAAACTTGAATCTGTCACTTGAAATTGTGTCCCGTTGGGCAGGAAATATAGTTCTCTGTACCTCAGTTTTTTCTTCTGTAAAATGAAGATCATACATCTATGTCATATCTGTCCGAATAAATTTGATAGAATATTTAAAACACCCAAAAATCTGTCTGAATAAAATTATTCTAAAAGGGTGTCCTTTGCTTAAACTTATTGTACCCTTGTTCCTTTTTCTCTACATGATATGCTCAACTGTACAAAGTTCAACAGCACCAGGTTACTTATTGTTATGTATAATTTCTGGTCTCTATGGTTTGGATCAAGACATTACCTTGTAACGAATACAGAGACAACAACTGCTTCTTCTTCAAGGACTAGTTTAAAAGTGTTTATGTAGCATTTCTACTCTCTACCCTTCAAATGAATTGAATTAATCACTTCCTCCTTTATTAACTCTATAATCATTTTTTACCACTTAACACCTTCTTGCTTCTATTATAATTATACTTATACATTTCTTTCTCACTCAGTGTATGGAATAACCAGAATTATTGTACAAAAGAATTAGATAACACACATGATTATACAGGAACATTTACTAATTTTAATTCTGTGCCCTCCCATGAAATCTTCCAATAAAAAGAGTTTACATTTTATTATTCTAAATAAATGACATAAAGAATTTGAGCACTGTACTTAGGATATAAAGGACATTCAGGATGAAAGTATGTCAGTTAAATAACCTTTCTAAAACAGCTTTTTTCATCTATAGTATGTGAACACTAGGCCATAATTTAACGTATTTGAGAATATTAGTTGAGATGCTACATTTGTGGAGTCCAGAATAAAGTGAGCCGTGAATACATAATTGGTATCATCATTTACCACTTCTAAAAATTCCTAAACTGCTCAACATTCTTTAATTTCACGACTGAACACTTGTAGCAAACATTTTAGATCATTGTGTCTTATCTTCCAGTCACCAGAGTATGTCCTTACATAGGAACTAAGATTCCTTTTGGAAGTGGCTACCTGTTTATATCTAAATTCAGATATTGAATCTGTACCCAAAAGTACATTTCATAGTTAACTCTCTTTAAAATAATTAAAGTAAGCTAAATACATTTATAGAAGAGATACTATTATCTCATTGTTGGTGAGGGCCAGAAAGTAGTTAAATAATGGCCTCCCATATGGCTGACTGTGATTTGAATCCCAGATCCTCTGGCTTGAAAATTATGCCGGGCACATGGGAATGCATGCCCAGAATTCTAGGAGGAGAATGGAGGAGAAGGGATTGCAGTGTGGCTATCCCTGCTGGTGCATGATTTCTCACTTTCCCTCTCACTGTCTGTCTCTTTCTGACCCTCCAGACAGTGCACGCACCTCACAGACAAAATGTTAAAAACAAAGAACAATCAAAAAAGAAAAAAAAGAGAAAATAGGCAATACATATATTCATCAAAATCAACTCCTCATTAACTTATTAGTAGGAATATGGTAAAAGAGTTGATGTTTGAATTACTTCAGGTTGCTGTCTAAGAAAAAAAATCAGAATAAAACTATAAATAATTTTTTTTTAGCTATAGGGTGCGTGCGCTCGCCAGACAGACAGAGAGAGACAGAGAGATAGAAAGTGAGAAATCACCCCCCAGGGGGGATGGCCATGCCACAATCCCTTCTCCTCCATTCTCCTCTTGGGATCTTGGGCACGCACGCACACGTGCCCGGCGTGAGTTTAAGGTACCCGGTCCGGGATGTGAACTGTGGTCGACTACATGGGAGTCCAGCGACATAGCCATTACGCTAACTGCTGGTCCCAAACTATAAATAATTTTGACATATGAACTTGAAATTTCAATCTGCACTAAAAATGGCAGGTTTTAGTTCCATCAATTTTTGCTTCATATATTTTGACAATCTGTCATTAGATGTGTAAATATTTATAATTATTATATCTTTTTATTGTATTGACTCTTTTGTTGATAAATAATATCCTAATCTCATTAACTTAATTTTATTTTGTCTGATATTAGACTATCTATTCCTGTTCTCTTTTGCTAATGGTTCATATGACATTTATTTTTCTAGCTTTTCAATTTCAATCTATTTTGTGTCTTTGGATCTAAAGTGAGATCTTACAGAAATATATAGTTGGAGTATTTTTTATTCATTCTGTCAATTTCTATTTTTTAATTAGAGTGCTTAACCCATTTACATTTTATATAAATAATGTATATGCAGTTGCTCATGCAGCTGATTATCTTAGCCTTTAATGTCTGGCTCTGACAGCATACTGTCTGCCTACCCAGGCTCCCATAAGCTATGTGTAGTTACTCTAGAAATAATGCCTAACTGCCTGCCCCATGGCTGAGAAAAGGGAAATAAAGGGAAGTTGCTAGGGGGCCTGCAGGTGGTGTGGTGGTTAAAGACACTGAATTCCCACATGGTAGACTGTGATTCCAATCTTGGACCTGGCGGCTTGCTTTCTTTGCCTTTCTCTCTCTGTCTTTTTTTCTCTGGGCAAATTAAATAATAATAATAACAACAAATGGTATTAAATGAATAAATAAATAATTCTTTGAAAAAAATAAAAATAAAGGTACTTCATAAAAAAAGGGGGGGGTAGTGGCTACTATGCTGAGATGTGATTGACTGAATTTCACTTAACTTATCATCCAAGTCTTCCACTAGAAGTTCCAAGACTACAACAGACTCTAATGTCCCAAAGTACCTGCATCAGACAGATTCTTCTCATGCAATAATCGTCTAGTTGGGAAAACAGGTTACTGGTCTTCCTATTCCATCTTTACACAATCCCCGTTGCTCTATTTTTATCTTTCCTTCAAGCTCTCCTATGCAAATTTCTTTTAAAATATTGAATCTTCGGGACCCGCAGGTGGTGTAGTGGTTAGGGTGCTGGACTCCCACATGGTCAACCATGGTTCAGGTCCTGGATCTGGCAGCTTACTTTCTCACTTTTCCTTTCTCTCTCTGTCTCTGTCTGGTCAAATTAATAATAATAATAATAGCAAGTAAAATTAAATAAATAATTCTTAAAAAATATTGAATCTGGGACCAGCAGTTAGCATAATGGCTATGTTGCTGGACTCCCATGTAGTCAATCGGAGTTCAAGGCTCAGACCCAGTGGCTTAAACTCACGCTGGGCATGTCTGTGTGCGTGCCCAAGATCCCAAGAGGAGAATGGAGGAGAAGGGATTGTGGCATGGCCAGCCCCCCTGGGGAGTGATTTCTCAGTTTCTATCTCTTTGTTTCTGTCTTTCTGGTGAGTGCACGTGCCCTATCGTAAAATTCTCTCTCTCTCAAAAAAAAAAAAATGTATATATATATATATATATATATATATATATATATACATATATGTGTGTGTGTGTGTGTGTGTGTGTGTGTGTGTGTATATATATATATATATGTATATATATATATATATATATATATATATATATATATATAATCCTCTATGACTACAGGTACCCTCTACGTACAATGACTAACATAGATTTATATCTCTAATTTATTCATCTCCTTTAATACTCCTTTAACAGCCATCTCCTTTAATAGTCACTACATTCGAGTTTTCTAGTACTATTTGTTGATGAATCTTTTCTTTTTAAGAGATTTTCCTGAGACCAATAAAAACAGTGGCATAGAGTGGACAAAGCTCTGCAAAGGATTTTTTTTTCCCTGCCGCAATCTAATTATGTGACCTTACCACAAGTCATTCAGCTTCTGCTGACCTTATCTGTTACCTCATCTGTATGCAAATGTGGGATCTACATTATTAAGTACTCTTTAAATTCTTCTTATTTCTCAAGTTTTATTATTCAATTTCAGTCTAGCTAGCTCAATGATTTTAATATTGATATTGATAAGTTAAAAAGTCACCCTTTATTGTAAAGATCCCTAAGGCATGGCATTTATATAAATAAGAGAAAATGCATTTAAGATCTATGTGATTGCTTGTAATAATCTATATATGCCTAAAAGTATGCTTAGACGTGGACTTGGAAAAACAGGTAGAGAGAAAGGAATGGAAGAAGGAAGGAAGGTAGCAAGGCAGGCAGGAAGAAAGGAAACAGAATGGGTTAGTGAATTAGAACAAAATAATGAAACAAAAATGTTGTTAAAACAAAAATACGGCCACCTATGAGAAATTTTAAAAGGTTTGTTGAAAAAATGGGATTAAAGAACAAGTTTATTTTGGTGCAGCAAAATTTCTAATCCACACATCTTTGTTTTCACATACTCAGTTTCCATAAACATTTTTGAAGACCCTTCGTATACCAGCAAACAATGTAAGTAGCCTAAAGTTCTGATGTAGGGAGAAGATGAAAGTGGAATACAGTCAGTCCTCCTTAGCAGGGGATTCTGCATAAATAAATTCAACTAACCACTGAAATTAAAATGTTACTTGGTTGCGGATTTGTATGGTGCAGATAGGCCACCATGACTGAGTCTGTACTGAGCATGCACAAATACTTCTTTTTTCTTTTAGTTATTCCCTAAACAATACAACATAATATTTATATAGCATATTAACTGTATTAGATATTATAAGTAGTCTAGAGATGATTTAAAGTATATAGAAGGATGTGTGTAGATTATATGTGCATGCACCATTTTATGTAAGGGATGTGAGCATCTGTAGAGTTGGTATCCATGAGAGTTTTAGAACTAATATCCCAAAGATTTCAAGGGACAGCTATATTAGGAATGAGGTAGGAAGATGAGGAAATTGATCAGGAATGGTCTGGAGCTGTGAAGACGGGGCTGACTTTTGCATGTGCCTATGCCAGAAGCAAGGATCGCTTATCTTGAAAAGACCATTGATGATAAAGTTCCTGGCTCCCTAATGCTCTCTACAATAGCTATTCCACAGCTATAAATTAAGATCTCCTGGTGGATATCATTTAGGATAAAAAGACTCTTTATATAGTATCATCCCAGTTATTGTTTCATGCTTTGACATTTTTCTCTAGACCCATATATAGAACTTTCTATACTAAACTCAAATTTAAAATAAGGCATATAACTACTTCCATGCCCTTAAATAAGTACAATCACCCAATAAGCACCCATTAAATGCACAATTGAGTAAATTATCCCTAACCATAACTAAATTTAGTAAATTAGATAGTACAATATTTTTGATATCATACAATAAAAATGCAGAACACGAAATTTAGGGACATCATTAGAATGTGGAAGAAAAGCAGAATCTAGTACAAAGTATTTATTTCATTCATTTATTCCTAGTTGCCTTAAATAAATAAATATACTAGTCATTGATTTCAAATACAACTGTCTTACAGTCCTGCCTTTAATAAATACGGTTGAATAGGGTATATAGATGTAGAACAACCAAGTACATTGCAATAGATTCACATACAAAAAATAGCAGAGGCCTATTTTAAAAGGTTTCACACAGGAGATGAGATTTTCTTTTTTAAAAAAATGCCATAGGACTTGAGTACTTACAGGGGAGAGTACTTACAGGGGAGAAACAGAAAGGGAGAAAGAGAGAGAAAGAGAGAGAAAGTGAGAAAGCACCCTCCCCATCCCGAGGAGTATAATTTTGCCAGAATCCTTTCTCCTCCATGCTTCTCTTGAGTTTTGGGCATGCACACAAATATACCCAGTGTGTCTTTTCCACCACCAGCTCTGGGATTCATACAGTTGGCTATGTGGGATTCAGCTATCTTAACCACCAGGCTACCTGGCTGGAGTAGGATATGAATTTTTTTTTTTTTAAGAGGTTTTCGCTATAGGGCGCGTGCACTCACCAGACAGACAGAGAGACATAGAGACAGAAAGCGAGAAATCACCCCCCAGGGGGGATGGTCACGCCGCAATCCCTTCTCCTCTACTCTCCTCTCGGGATCTTGGGCACGCACGCACATGCGCCCAGCGTGAGCTTTAAGCCACCGGGTCCGGGACGCGAATCACGGTCGACTACGTGGGAGTCCAGCGACTTAGCCATTATGCTAACTGCTGGTTCCCAACATTAGATATATTTCTGAAATGCTAATTTTCTATCGCTGTGTAACCAGTTACCACAAACTGAGCACTTCAAACAGAATCTTTGGGACAGGAGTTTGGCACATTGTAATCTGTATCTGTGCTCAGGGTTTCACAAGGCTGAGATGAAATTACCATTCAATTGTGTTCTCATCTAGAAACTGAACTATGGAAAGATCTGTTTCTGACCTGCTCCATATTATTGGCAGAATGCAATTGCTTGATGTTGTGTGACTCAGGTTCTCATTTTATTGCTGGCTTTTGGCCAGGGATTATGCTCAGTGGCTGAACACTGCACAGGTTCTTGCCATGTGGTCCATTCTGTTTTTAAAGTCAGCACAGAGAATCTCACTTCTGTCAAAAATCTGTCTCCTAGAAAAGACCAGTCCCTTTCCACACTCGCATGATTAGGTCAGGACTACAAGTGTGTGTGTGTGTGTGTGTGTGTGTGTGTGTGTATAGTATTTAATTCAACATCAACTGATTACTAACCTAGTCACATGAACGATGTTCTATTATATACAGAGGTTTTGTCTGCACTGCAAGGTAGAGAATTATATAAGGCATGTATGACCCAGGCCTTCTTAGAATTCTGTCTTCCAAGGCTAGATTGTAGATTTTAATAGGGTGGTTGTGGTGAGCAGTAATCGAATTATATGGTTTAACAGTTAATTGATGGTTTTAAGTAACTTTGTGCAGGTTTTTTTTTTTTTTTAAGAATTATTTTATTTAACTTTATTTATTTATTTATTTTAATTTGACTGGAGAGGGACAGAGCAAGAGAGAGGGAAAGTGAGAAAGCAAGTCGCCAGGTCTGGGACTTGAACCATGGTCACCTATGTGGAAGTCCACCTGCTGGCCCCTATGAAGGGTTTTAAAAGCCACAGTAAAAATCTGGAGCTTTACATTGTGAGTGATATGGAAATTCTAGGTGACTATAAGAATCAAACTAATATTGTACAGTTGTACTTTTCAAAGATAACTTTGGCAGAACAGAGGAAAATGCATTGAATTTAGGCCAGACCAGAGACAGGAAAATCAGAATTCATAAAATTTATAATAATTTATGTGAAGACTTCTCATCAGTTAAAATACCTGCCTGAAAATTATACTTACAATATTTGCAGGAATATTTTTGATTGCTTAATGTTTGGGATGGTACTACAGAAGAAAATTCTGGCCAATAGAAAAGTATGTGATTCTTAGAAAACTTTACATATTCTGTACAACATACATGTAATAAGAATTTTTTTTTTTGGAGTGGTTTTTGCTATAGGGCGCGTGCACTTGCCAGACAGACAGAGAGACAGAAAGCGAGAAATCACCCCCTGGGGTGATGGCCATGCCGCAATCCCTTCTCCTCCATTCTCCTCTCAGGATCTTGGGCACGCACGCACACACGCCCGGCGTGAGTTTTAAGCCACCGGGTCCGGGACGCGAACCGCGGTCGACTACGTGGGAGTCCAGCGACATAGCCATTACACTAACTGCTGGTCCCATGTAATAAGAATTTTAATTGTAATTATCAAAGTCTGTCATAATTATTTTACAAAATATATTTTTCTGAAATTGTTACTGCATGTGCAAAAGTAAACAGTTTGCATAGAATGAGCAGTGTGCTTTTTTTTATTTGCAACTGTATAATAAGTTGCTCACTACTTTGGAAATATGTCAGCAACAGCAATATTGCTCCTACTATTTCATCTGCCAATTCCACACCTTTGGAATAGTCTAGTTCTTTTATTATGATTCATCGCCATGTCTTCAATGTAGTAATTTCTCTGTACTTATTTACTGAAATACATGTCATTTTATTATTATTACATCTTATCTTTTGTTTTTCCTTTATGTTGTTAGTAAATTACATTAGTATTTTTAAAGTATTTTTTAGATTATAATAGCTATATGTTGTGTTTCAAAAGAGTGAAATGGATATTATTAAAAACCTACAATAAAAATGGAATTTCAGTCTAATGGGTTTGAGAATCATTGACTTAGTCTATGACAAAGTCTTACAAAGGAGCAATCACGGTATGAATACAGAAACGGGGCTTTGGATTAAATGTGTTGAGTAGATTTAGTCCCACTGATGACTTTTAGGTTGCACAGTGCTCAATCTACACCTTCCAAACATAGTTTGAGATTTAATTGCCGTTGTAAGGGTATTGAGAGGTGGGACCATTAATAGATATTTGGCCATGAGGACTCTGCCATTATCTCAGAACTGGGCTTATTATAAAAGGCAGAATTCATTCCTTCTCTCTCTCTCTCTCTCTCTCTCTCTCTCTCTCTCTCTCTTGCCCTTTCTTTACCCTTCTTCCATGTGATATCTTCTACCAAGTAATGACACAGCAAGAAGTCCCTCACTGAATATCAGACTGTCAAACTTAAGAGTTTTCGGCTTCCAGAACTGTGAGGAGTTAAATTGCTGTTCAGTTACATAGTCACAGGTATTCTGTGATAGTAGCACAAAAAGAACTAAGTCAAGGAGTAAGATCTGTAGATGTTGTTAAAGCCCATTCCTCATGCTGCATCTGAAAACTCACCTTTACTTACCCTAGACACTTCATATATACTCAGTTACTCCTATCTTCTAGCTTCATTGCCTGCAGAATTTTCCAGCCTATAAGAAATCAGGTCAGAGGTGTGATGCTTAAGGCAGCTGGATCCCACGTGGCCAACTGTGCAGTCTGAGTCCTGGACCAGCAGCTTGAAAAGAACACTGAGTATTGTGCTGGAAAAGAAATGTAATATGCTGTAAAGATACATGTGATTAAATGTAATATTTTTTTAAATTATAATAAATTAAAAACAAAGCAAAACAAAACAAAAAATACACTGAGTGCATGCACATGTGTACCCAAAATCCCTAAAGGGAAAGTCAGCAAGATGAAGTTGCAGCAAGACCATCCTGAGGGGGCTACTTCCTCACTTTTCGTCTCTCTTTCACTCTCTTTCTCTGGTGAGTGCAAATGTCCTCTAGTGAATTTAATACAAGAAAAGAAAAAGAAAAAAAAGCGAAGACAGGCCAAAGATGTCAGCAATTGAACAAGGTTTGCTGGGTAAATACCTAGGGTTTCTCTTTCCTCTGTAGGACAACTCTTACTTACGTCCTACCTAGTTACTGGGAGGTTCTCCACTTGCCCACAATGGCAACCTGCTCCATGTTTTACTTTTGTCTCTCATCCCTATGTCCTGATCCCTCTCCTAGCTCCTGCTTTCTGGCACTAGTTCTAAATAAAATTTCTGCATCCAGACAATTTATGAAGTCTGTTTGGAGTGGGAGTGGGGAAATACAAACTAAGGCAGAGAGAAACCCCTTTTAAGAACATCAACTCTTGGGACAAGCAGATGTCATAATGGTTATGTTGCTGGACTCATACATGGCAGACCATGGTTAGAGTCTCATACCCAGTGTCTTGAAACTCATTCCAGACACGTTTGCATGCGTGCCCAAAATCCCAAAAGGAGAATGGAGAACAAGGGATTGTGGCATGGCCATCTCTCTGGAGGGTGATTTTTTTGTCTCTTTCTGTCTCTCTGGTGAGCACAGTTGTCTTATAGCAAAAATCTCTCTAAAAAAATAAAATAAAGAAAAGAACGCCAACCCTTGGCAATTGTCATTCTTGTGCCTGTGAGAACATATCTCTCAGATAAGTGACACAGCTTCCTCCCTCTTCTCTTAATCGTTTCCTCAACTATAACTTTTCAAGGTGTATTTTCCTAACTACTCTAATTAAATTGTTGACATCCACCCACAACAAGCACTCCTCATCCTTCCACAATGTATTCAAGTGTTCTAGAGGACTTACAAGTGGGTACTTTCAAATGAAGTTGATTTTAGGACATCATGTTTAAAAGAGCGATCCAGGTGGAGATTGAGATCTGAGAGTCACTGGACTCTGGAAAGATAAAACTGTGCAGGAAGATGAGCAAAGTCTAGTGAATTCTATGATGTAAGGATTTCCTACATTAAGAAATGATGAAAAAAAAAATGAAAGAACTGAATTTACATATCAGTATCTCCTCAGGAAAAGAAAAAAAATAATAGAACAGTTACATGAGCATTTTAATGTTAGCTAATCTAAACTGACATTACAACCTAAATTTCCAACTGGTTTCTGATTCATGTTTCTATTAAAGATATATCTTGCTTTGTGTAGTTTTAGTTACTCAAAAAAACTTCATTTAATTTCTGTCACTACGGAGTAAATTTAGAGTCACATTAGCATCAGACTATTCAACTGAAAATACTAGTTTTCATTTCTCATAGCTAAAATGCATTTTCCACAACTGTTGCCATTAAAGAAAAGTTATCTTCAATACTTATTCATTTTTAAGACTTTTTCCCAATCATTTTTGAAGATAAGCCTGCTGTGAATAGCCTCCGCTTAATGCCTACTTCTAGAATATCAAAATACATTCTCTATAGATGTTTTTATTTCAGATATGCACATTGAATAAAAACTGGCTTTTGATTGTACTTCAGAAGATTAAATTCATCATATAAATGTAAGTATTAAGCCTTAGGAAATAAACTCATAGCTAAATTCTCAGAGTTTACAGTGAATACATTCTAGTTTTTAAAGAAAAAATTTTATTGCAAAAACACAAATAGGAAAATTCTTAGATATTAGTCCAAAAACATGTAAAACAAAAGTATACACAGTCAAATGAATCACAACTGGCTTTCTGTAAGATAAATTACAAAAAAGAAAATAAAGGATTATGTTATTGCTTTCTACATCTCTCTCTGTGTGTATAAATATATGTCTAATATGTCTATAATTACTATAAGTTTACTAGTAGCTGTATATATATATAGATAGATGGACAGAGAGTTTTATATTTTGTTTTGTTTTGTTTTGTTTTGTTTTATTGGAGGGCACATCTATCTGCCAGAGAGAGAGAAAAAGAACACCCAGTGGGGCATGAGTGCCCTGCAATCTCTATCCCTTTATCTTTCCCTCTTGTCAACATTTGGGCACACACATACCTGCATGGTATATTTTACAAGCCTCCAGAGTAAGATTTGAACCTCAGTTGGTCACATGCTGAGCTCCTAATGTAGCCGACTGAGGTTCAAATGTATGGTATCCAGAAACTGTGCTCCAGGGCTGGCCCAGTATGCATATGTATCTGTGTGTGTGTATATATACTTACATTAATAGTCATGTTTATAGCACCTATTAGTTCTGTTTTTCTAGAGAGCTTTGGCTAACAGAGTCAAAATTTTGTTCAAAATAACAAATTATGATCTAGCTAGTGGCGCGGTGAATAAAGCAGTTGGAGCCCATGTAGCTGACTGCACAGCTGGGAATACAGGACCCAGTTGTGTAGAAACCACAACAGGCACATGTACATGCATCTCAAAATGCTGAAAGGAAAAATGGAGTAGAAGGGACTGTGGTGTAACCATTTCCCTTAGGGAGTGCTTTCTCACGTTTCTTCTCTCTCTTTCTCTCTCTCTCTCTGTCTGAGGACCACACATGCCCCCTAGCAAGTAAAAAAATAACAAAACCAAACAACAATAAATTATTGTAAAATTTGTACGCATAATAGAATAAAAAACAAAAATTATAAATAAAGACTCTAAAATATGAATAGTATTAGAGTTCAAGACAAAATTATTTAACTCATGGGACCATCAGATGATGTAATGATTATGTCACTGGACTCCATGTAGTCTATCACTATTCAAGTCCTGGACCCAGAGGCTTAAGGCTCACACTGGGCACTTGTGTGTGCATGCCCAAAATCCCAAGAGGAGAAGAGAGGAGAAGGGATTGTGGCATGGCCATCTCCTCTGGGGTGTGTGTGTGTGTGGGTTATTTCTTTTTGTCTATCTGTCTCTCTGGCAAATGCATGTGCCCTTATAGCAAAAATCTCTCTCAAAAAAATGATTTGACTCAATTCATTTTAAATGACTTATCAAAAAAACCTTAACTATTTGGAAATCAACTAATTATCATGTATTTTTCAAACATTTACAGAATAATGGAAGTAATTAAAGGTATGCATAAATCAATTTTCTTATTTTACAATGAGAAAACTAAGACATTGAAAAAGTTTGTTCAAAATCATGTGTTTAAAAGAAAAGAGAGATCTGAAAAATACAAGATTGTGATTTTCATATTGATCAGAATAAAAAATGAATTCAAGAGCATAATGATGCTAGGCTAAGTGAAAATCTATAAGAATTCATTGTGTGAGTTCTCTTTCTTTTTTTTCTAAGAATTATTTTATGCAACTTCAACTTTTATTTACTTATTTTAAGTTGATGAGAAAAGAGAGAGAGAGAGAGAGAGAGAGAGAGAGAGAGAGAGAGAGAGAAAGCTACCAGGTCTGGGACTTGAACCATGATCAGCCAAGAGGGAGTCCAGCACCCTTAACCACCATGCCACCTGCTGGCCCCTGTTTGACTCAATCCTCTTTCTACCATTACTTCTTACCAACAGCAGACCAACAAGGACTGTCATACAAGAAACGATGGTATTGCCATCCCCTAATCATTCTGATGATATTAGACACCTAAATGCATTTCCATGTATTTTGCTCATTAAAATTTTCTGTCTATTGCACTAGTTCCACTTTTTATCACCACTGATCATTCACTTCAACCATTTGAAATAAGACTAAAGACACGCTTGGCGTATAGAAAACCAAAATAGCCTCAATGTCCTATGCTATGCAAGACCCTCTCCACTCTCCAGTGGTGCCATTTGTTAGCAGTCTATCTTACATTCAGCACTCATTATTTTCATTAATAATAATTTTAAGTTTTTCATTACATTTCATTCCTACTTATATATCTTGAATGGAAATTTAAGATTTGAGTATACTTAAGTTGATTTTTGCATTCTCTACAAGCAAGCAACTGAGTTTCCATTGTGCACAGAAAGAAATACTTAAGCAAGTTGTGTAGGCTGACAGAAAAGAACACTAGACAGTAACTCCTAGCTGTGTAAAGAAATAAAGATGGCAATAAAGTTAAATATATAGGCAATTATAAAATCTGCTGTTAACTTTGTTTTGTAACTCTACATTTCTTTTCTTCAGTAATTAAAAGACGAATAGATTAAAAAATATACAATGATTAGTTCTACTAGTTTCTAGTTTAGAAACTACATGTATGAAAATACAATTTTCTTGAAAACAGCTCAGAAGAGAACAGCATTGTAAAGAAAAATTTTTTACATGTTATTGTTTGTCAAGGTGGTAAATTTTGTGGGTATGGTGATGTAAATTAAGAATGTTTCAACACCAGAATGTTAAACGTAAGGTTTTTTTGTTATAACCACAAAGAAAATAATTATAGAAAATACAAAAAGGGGGCCAGCCAGTAGCGTGTTGGAAAAGGTAACTGGATTGTACCTGGCTTACTATGGTATTCAAGTCCTGAACTCATGGTTTGATGAAAACACTGTGTGTGCATGTCCAAAATCCAGAAAGGAGAAATGGAATGGAGAGGATGGAATTGGAATTGCATTATGACCATCTCCCAGAGGTGTTTTTTTTTTTTTTTTTTTTTTTTTTTGCTATAGGGCACATGCACTTGCCAGAAAGACAGAGACAGAGAGACAGAAAGTGAGAAATCACCCCCCGGGAGGATGGCCACGCTGCAATCCCTTTTCCTCCATTCTCCTCTGCTCAGGATCTTGGGCACACATGCACATGAACCCAGTGTGAGTTTAAGCCACTGGGTCCAGGACTCGAATCGCGATTGGCTACATGGGAGTCCAGCGACATAGCCATTACGCTAGCTGCATGTCCCGGTGTTTTTTTTTTTTTTTTTTTCACTTTCTCTCTCTCTCTTTGATAAGCACATGTACCCTTAGGGGGGGAAAATAAAGACTATACAAATTGGAAATGAGAATAAAATGTTCCCTGAAAAAAACAAATCAATAAACACAAAATTACCCATTCTTTCTTCTCATACTTCGAGAAAACATCTACAAGGACAAAATTGTAGAGTGCCAATTATTTCAAGTGTAATCTGGAGTCTCATCCTAAATTATTTATCTCCCCTTCATTCCCCCACTTCTCTGGCATGTATTTGTGGTGAATAGTAAGGGGAGACAGTGGGCTCCAATGCCTGACATGGTATTTCAGGAAACGTTAGTGCAGTTAACTTCACAAATCTTGAGAGACAGTCACCCACACGAGCATGAAATAAAAATAGAACTTAGAAAATGCAGTTCTGCCTTGTGAGTAAGTCCCTTCTAACAGTTTGAAATATTTAATATTTATAATTGTATATTTTTCATTATTTTCATGAGCATGATAGACTGTTACTTTAAGTAAAAAGGAAAGCCCAAATCTGAGATTATTTGCTAATCATAACAAATAAATCAAACAATAACATTAGCAATGAGAGGTATTAAAAATAAACATTTTAAAATCTTAGAATTGAGCACCTTTGCAACTCTTACCCAACCTGTGGAGTCAAATCTTAGAAATGTTTCCTATCCACTGTTGTAGACCTTTTAGTTATTTTGTATTATACAAAGTTTTCTATCTCTTTTCCCCACTTCCCTAAGTGTGTGTGTGTGTGTGTGTGTGTGAAATAAATTGAGTAAGGGGTAAATATAAACACTCAGAATATGTTGAATAAGGGATACATTTCTACCTCAGATTAAGAAATTTCTACCTAAGGTCAAGATTTAAGCTCTCAATCAGGGTCTTGCTGTTTGCTGAAAGTACCCTTAATCTAGAATGTTTGAAAATTCTCACCTACCTTGTTTTGGGCTACAAGCCTCCATTCTAACTCCATAGATTGTGTATGTAACTACAAATTCTAAGCTCCTATTTTCCCATTATTACAATGGCAACCTGTCTTTTACTTATGGTAATACGAGAAATGAGGGAATAAGAAGTATTTATGGTTCTGATTATAGACATTGTAGTACATACATTTAGCATGCCAATTTAAGCCACCCGTGGCAGAGGGAATAGGGGGAAAAGAGAACAGCAATACATATTACTCTGGCTTTCCTCAATGTGTAAGTCCTAATGCTGAGACTTATTGTGGTAGCTTGAAAATGAAACAAGAAATCTAAAATAATTGCTACAACTATAAATAATCTAACTATACATGGGAGTTCACTGGGAAATGCAAGTCTTAGTAATTATAAATAATTACATGTATTTAAAATGATATATACATTAAAAAAACTTCGAAGGCTTCTGATGGATCTCCCTGAGTCTCTTTTCCACCAATTTTAATCAATGCTGTCATATGACCTTACTAAAAGTTCAGTGTGATATGTGGGAAGTCCTTATACTTCAATAGCCTCCCATTACCTTCAGTTTATTAAAACTCTCCTTCACTTATATCCAAGGTTTCTCTTCATGTCAACTTTACATGCTCCTTCTGCACTATTTGCTGATGTTTTAACAAGTACTGAACAGTAAAGTCTTTAACCTCGTGGTGGATAAAAACCTGAGGTATTCAGGATTTACAAAGTGGTCATAGCATAAAGTCAATGATAAAGCTATGTAAAGGCCATGACGGACTTGCCCATATTTGAATGGTAGTAGACTAGCATGGCAATGTCAAATATAAAATATTTTGAAAAGGATTTTTGATTTTTTATTTGATATAAGTTATTTTATTCGTGATAGAAAGCACATGTGTGCACATAAGAGAACAACGCCATCGACAGGTGGTACCACAACCCCCTTTCTCCAGCCCAACAGCTCCTCGGGACCCTGCACCCATGCACATGTGACTGGCATGTTTTCAGGCCAACTCAGGATCTGAACCCACGGTCTGCCATGCAGTTTCCAGCACTGTAGCTCAGTTTGCTACCAGTTGCACCAATTGGTAAGGCAAAAAAAATACTTGCAAAACAGCAGTTGAATATCACAAAGGAGCTATCAGAAAAGAATTTGAAAGATAACATTTGTATAAGAAGGAAAAGTTCAGAGAGTTCAACATTACAGAATACAATTTTTCTCATGAGTATAAGCAGAAAGTGAACTGAGTGGACAAATACAGATCTTCAGCTAGAATGTTGAAAGATATACTGCTAAGAAAGAATGAAAAAAATAGACACAAATAAGCATCTAGTATAAACCTATGATCAAATTCTGATTTAATTAAGGTACTAGCTCTAATCTTACTGTTTGCAGAAACAGAAATATGAATTCTCTGCAAAGGAATGGATAGCCATTCTGAGACTAAAGGGTACTATGTATATTTTTTCATTTATAGGGTCAAATATTAAATTCATAATATTCAGACATGGGAAAAAACAAATAATGACTAAAAACCAAAATAAAATGATCAAGTTATAAAAAAGATAATGGAATTTATTATAGAAAATCAACTGTATGACTTGGCAGATATAGACTTTAAAATAACTATGATTAATGTTTTGATTGACAAAGATGATACATACAGCCATGAACTGGAAACTACATAAAATGATTATATTGAAATATTCTAATTTAGAATTTAGAAAAAAAAATCAAGAACTCTATAGGAATAAATAAATAAGCCCTAGCTTTTATAATGTACTACCATATTAAAAATGTATAGAAGGTCTAAATGTGACAAATAAGACTAATTTTTTCTCAAATAGAACACACAAAATGGGGGTCAGCAGGTGGCATGGTGGTTAAGGGCGTTGTACTCCCACATGACTGACTGCAGTTTGAGTCCTGGACCTGGAAACTTGCTTTCTCACTTTCCCTCTCTCTCTAGCTCTCTGTCCCTTTCTGCTCAAATTTAAATAAGTAAATGAATAAAATTAAATTAAATAAGTCTTAAACACACACACACACACATACAATATTGACTATAATAACACATAGGAAAACTATGAGAGCCAGTAGGTGGTATAGTGGTTAAGGCACTGGATTCTCACATGGTTCGCTGCAGTTGGATTCCAAGACCTGGTGGCTTAAACATCACACCAGGTGTGTGTGCATGTGTGCCCACTGTCCAATGAGAATGGAGGAGAAGGGATGGTGGCATGGCCATTCCTCTGGGAGGTGATTTCTCACTTTCCCTCTCACTGCCTCTTTCTGTCTCTTTCTGGTGAGTGCACACACCCTATGGCTAAAATCTAAAAAAACCCAGACATCAGAAACCTCTGTTTATCAAAGTCAAAAAATAAAAGTTTCTCTTAGGAGGAATAAGTTCTAGAGATCCAATGTGTAACATGCATAATATGTATTTCAAAATTGCCAAAATTGTAGCTTTTAAATGTTCTCACCACAAAGAAAGGATACATATGTGGGCAATGAAGATGTTAATTAGCCTAATTTAAAAATTAAATGTTTACATGTATCATAATATCACGATATATCCCATAAATACATATAATTATTATAAATTAAAAATTGAAAACTAAAATACCACTGAGCAAAAAAGGATGTTACATATTGAGAAAAGATTTTCTATATACAATATAATGTTCAGCCCAGAATATGTAAAAACTTCTACAGGCCAGGCCAGACAGTGGCATAGTAGTAATGCAACTGGACCTACGTGGAAAGGGTCCTGAGTTTGTGTCCTGGGACTTCCGTGAGCATGCCAGACATGAAGCTGAGACAGGGTGTAGGTTACAGCATGAGGTCCCTGTTGGTGGTGCCTCTCTATGAATAAATAAGCAAATAAGTAAGTAAGTAAACTTAAGAAAACATTCCAGGCAGAGACCCAAGAGATCCTTAAAAATCCCCATGGCTTTAGGGAAGCTTCTTTGTGACCACAGCCCTGAACTCCCTATTTCTATTTTTGTTCATTTGTTTCTTGTTCTTTGGGCTTTGTATTTTTTTTTAGAGCTTTTACTTTAAAATATTTCTAGCTCGAGGGACCAGCAGTTAGCGTAATGGCTATGTCGCTGGACTCCCACATAGTCGACCGCGGTTCGAGTCCCAGACCTGGTGGCTTAAACTCACGCCGGGCGCGTGTGCGTGCGTGCCCAAGATCCCGAGAGGAGAATGGAGGAGAAGGGATTGTGACGTTGCCATCGCCCCTGGGGGGTGATTTCTTGCTTTCTGTCTCTCCGTCTCTGTCTGTCTGGCGAGCGCACGCGCCCTAAAAGCAAAAACCTCTCCAAAAAAAGAAAAAAAATATTTCTAGCTCCAAATTCTCTCTCTGTTCCTTTAAAAATAATGATATGTATATACCTTTAAATTATATAATTAAAAATTATATCTATATATCCTTATATATTGACCATTTTAGGATCCAGGGAATCCTCAAAGACCCGAGAAACAACTGTTTGACATGTAAATGGGATCACTCCCCCGCCTCCTAGTCTCAGTGAGAGTTTAGAGACTTAACTCCTATTAGACACAATTAGCAAAATCAGATGGTCCAATCACAGAGAGAAACAGTGGTAAGCTCATAAATAGCTCCCACTAACTCTCAATAAATCCAATGAAATAAAAAATAATATTTTATTGATCAACTTTTCTCCAATTTTCTCTCCAGTAATTTCCACTAGGTCATCCTGATGTTAAGAGGTCTTCTTGTCCTTTCTTTTTCTTTCTCCAGCTGATTTAAATCTCTTCTATTACAGTGAAAAAAAAAAAAAAAAAAGAAAACTATTTAATTTAGTGGAGTTAATTGAGCAAATCTTACAATTCCAGTCTGGCAGTTTGCTGGATCAACTTCCAAGCAACTCTGGATAGGCTCATGGTCAGTTTGGTATTTTAAGTTCCAGAAAAGGAAAATGATGAACAAAAAAGAAAGTGAAGGAATGAGGTAGAGAAATAATTGCATTGGTTACAACTGGATGGTAGGCTGCACAGCCTAAAAGGGGGCTTTCTGTGGTTTCCTGAAGTGTGGCTAGTGTGACTGGATGTAGCTTGACAACCAGCTCAGGAAAAACAGCCTACCATGTACGATTTCAGCTTCTCCATGGGAATACAGTTGGGAGCACAGCAGCTCTCTAGGCCCAAATCGTTTAGTTTAGCGGTAGTAAACTTGAATAGAATCTTCTTTACCTATCTAACCTTGTCTGTTGCAATTTTTGCTTTGACAGAGTAAGTTAGTAGTCACAAAATTCCCATCACTTGTTCCTTGCCTTCTCATCTCTCAAGGATTATACATTGGTTGATGCTTGAAGTCCAAGGCCTTGGAAACCACTGTTTCATATGCTTTGTTCTGCTTTGGGGGTGTTTTTTAAAGTAACATAAATCTGGTCCTTGTTACATGATTTTGGCTGTGAAGAGAAATAATTCAAACATATTAGTTTTAATTATTAAGTGAAAACAAATGTCAACTTAGAGCAATAATGTTGAATTAGGTTAGAAGCTCATTGGTTCGATTCATTCAATAGTATAAGAAAAATTAATAATTAAAAGCAGTCTAAAATTTTTATGCCTTTTTGTTATTGTTCAGATAATTACACAAACATCAAGTCCATGAATACAGAAAACAAGAGAGGCTCCTTTCTTCTGATGATGTCAGATTCTCTCAGCTCCTGTGTGCCACTCCATGACACTTTCTCAGTCTAAAATGTTTTCATTCCTCAACTAATTGTTTCTTGCTGACTTTACTTTTAAGATTTTTATTTCAATGGACCTTGAAATCATGTATAATTTGTCTCCAGTAGTTCCAATTATTTCAATTGGCTTGGAACTACAGAACTAAAATTTTGAAATATCCAAGGGCATAAATTGAGATGACGAAGGTGGAGATAAAAGACAGGCAAGGCAAAGCTGGCCCTCTCAGAATTATTTACAGAACCCCTCGAGAGAAACTGAGTTAAGACCTATGAAGACATACTGAAAGAGTGAAGTTAAAATTATGTAATATACTATAATAGATAGGTCCTTACGTACAATGGTAATGAGTGAAGTTAAGATGAAATTGTATATCTACACACTTGAGTGGGGAATGTGGAACAAGAGCTTTTTGATAAGCAAAGAATATAGTTTAACTATGGTCTGAACAATAAGATAAAGTCGAATTGAAAACTTCTTTGGAAAAAGATAAAAGTGTGTGACTGGATGGTGACACAGGGGTAAAATGCCACACTCTGGGAGGCAGACCCATATGGGTAGGCTCCATGTTCATACCCAGAGACCTCCATGAGAATGCAGGCACATACGTACCATGATCCGTGGCTGACTGAAGCTGCAGGTGGACCTCCATCAGCAGCCTTTGGGACGTGCTGTCTCACTCTTTCTCACCTACCACATCTTGTTCACTTATGGAAAAAGCATATAAATAAACTTTAAAAGAAAAAAAAAAGAAGATAAAATATTTTAGAAATTTTAACAGGAATTAATTGATTAGTACTAGTGAATGGGACATCCATCAAATGTCTTTGATATATTAAATAAAATTATATTGTTTTCATAAGTTTATTTAATTTTTTTCCCATTAGAATTTAAAGGTCCTTAGCCATGACATTTTGAACAGTGGGAGACTGCAAGGAGATGCATTTTGTCTTCTCTGTGTATGTTTTAATAGCCTCCCTCTCTAGACTATGGACTTGTTGAGAACACGACTAACATTTGTCATCTATTTACTTGCAGTGGCTTTCTGAGTGCCTTATCTATACTAGGAATATAATAACTGTTTAATTATTTCAACTGAATCAAAATTATAAGGAAAAAAATGGACAACCAACACGTTCAACCCACCATTACAATTTTGTAATGTCAGAAGGCCCACGCGAGAGTGACAGAGCATCCCCAATGGGGCATGGTCTTGTCATAATCCTTTCTCCTCTATTTCTATGTCTTCTTGGAACTTTGGGTACACATACTCACATACACACACATATCTGGCATATTTTTTAAGCCACCAGAGCCAGGACTCATACCACGATTGACCCTTGTGGGGTCTGGCTTCCTTAACCACTAGTCTATGTAGCCAGCCCAAGCACATTATTGATTAGAGGCCCAAAAGGCAAAATAAGTTTAATAAGTTTCTATGGGAGGAAATAACTTACTTAATGTATACAAAACTACATAATACAAATGAGGTTTATAAAAATTATAATGGAACATGCCAAGTATTTTATAAAATTAGACAGAACAATGTATTATTTATTACAGATGACTCATGATTTTTTAAAAAAGATTTTAGAACATGTGTACTTAAAATCAAGTGGAGGAAATCACATAACTTTAAAATTATAATATAATATTTTTGAAAGCAGCCTAAATATATTTTCTCTATTATGCTATTCAACATTTTATATTAAAAATATTTTAGTTGTTTTTGATAACTTCTTGAGCCATGTTTGAAACTAAATGTCTTACCATTAGGGTAGCAGAATCCTTCTATCAAAGAAAGGAAACATAGAGAAAAATGCATATGTGATAGTATCCCAATAGCAGTAGCCAAAGTAGATCAGTAAATTATGGAACAGAACACAAAGTTGCACTGTAGAAAAACATAGTATGGACATACCAAGCTTAAACTATTTTACCTAAATATTTCAATGTTTTTGTAAAACAATAACAGCATCAGTAACAAAAAACTAGCCAAACACTCTGGGAAATGTACTCTATTTCCCAAATGTGCACATGCACCAAAGGGCTTTGGTTGTCATTTTGGTTTTATAGTAAATAGAATACGTGGCTGTTTAAAGAATGAAACAGTTCAGTGAACAACAACAAATTAGAATTTGTAAAGGATACCTAGGGGCATAGACAGCCTTTCACTGTAATTTTTATCTGTCTTTTTTTCAATGTCCTCCAACAGCTACAGCTTAGCACTGGGCCTACACGTCTCGTACTTCACTTCTGTGCCAGAATTCTTCACCTTTATTCCAGCTAAATCCATTAGCAACGTCCTCATAATTTCTGATAAAATGTTCCTTATTTGCTTCTTTATCCATATCTATATCCATGTTTGTTATTAGGAAGGACAAATTAGTATTACACTCTGATTTTTTTCTTTTTACACATAAAGCATACCATTTTATTTTTCTTTTGGGAGCTAAGTTGTGTCTCCATGGAAATAACAAAGATATTCAATAGAAAAATATGCGTTTTTAATATCTGGTAGAGGAAAGATTCCATGTACCTCCTCATTTTTATGCTTTCAATATTTTATTTTGAAACGATGTAGATGTACTCCTAATTTACATGCTTTTCTAACGAGTCACAGAAGACCATTTTTACCTTACCAAAGACTGTAAAGCAGCAAAAAATGTTTACCTCTCTGTGTTGTCAGGCTGTGTGTATACAGGTTTTGCGTGTTGCCTTAGTGTTTGGTGAAAATATGTTATGCTGTGATGTGGTCGTAGCCATCTGCTTCTCTAGGAATTAAAATCTATAAGTAGCCACTCTGTTCACATCAACCACAAAACAGTAAGCCAGTAACTTAAGTGAATAAAATAGGAGGAAATGATGCAAGATAATCCATTTGAAAATTAGTATTAGGCCTATGTGATATTTTCCAATTAAATTAAATTACCCAGTATGTTAAGCATATTTAATATGTACCTTGTAATTCTCGTATGTAATTTGGAGTCATTGAAAGAAATTAACTCACGTTGTGGAAATAAACGAAGACTAAACTCACTGGTCTGTAAAGCTAGCTGAGGGAGCAGGTTTAGGGAGCCCATACCTGTGTTTTACTTGTTGATTTTCTTTCTTATGAAAAACAACACTCTTAAGTACAAATTAAAGACATTTAACTCAGACAGCAAATAAGGATGAAAAAGAGTGACCTGATTCCACCAAGGATAACAAATAAAGGAGAATTAGTCACAAAACTCAGATACTAAACAAAAGACTAAATAGCACAGAAACTCTAAATAAAGTGAGCAGAGTCCAGACCTCATGCTGACTTACCCCACCGTCACCAACTCCAAGAGCTGAAATACACAAGGCACCTGGTGCCTCACTGGGAAGGCTAGAGTCCACATTGTCAGAATGTGCAGACTTAGTGTCGGTGAGACATCCAGGATAACTGGAAATAAGTACAGACAACCACATTTGAACAAGCAAAGTTATTTATTCAAAGCTTGCTATAGCAAGCTCCCACCATTGCTTTGGTGCAGACTCAAAGGCAGGTAGGGATATTGGGCAGATTTACAGACAGGACCAGGGAAAGCTTCAGATAAACCCTGAAGGCTATCAACATGGGGAAGTTAAGGTTGGCTGACTACAATAGATGGAAGGATTTCTGTGTGTTCGGTTGTGGGTATATAATTAGCTCTCATTGGTCTAAGCTTAACATGAGAACAAAAATGAGAAAAATGGGCAGTTTTAGTAATCAAATACAGTCATTTTGAGCTGACCATTAAGAAAGTTATTGTTTGTATTCTTGGAATGTTATTAAAGATAGAAGTTCAATTTTCTGTGAATCCCAGGATGGCTTCTTGATGGGTTATTAGAGATATGGACAGTTGTCGCAAGTTGTAGGCCTGAGTTCTATTTTAAATATGGTCTGGCCATTGTCCATTGTATATTTCATCTCTCACATTGCTATAAACAGGAATTATTGATCATCATTACACTCCATAATTGATATTCAGTTCTCCTTAGCTGCAAAACAGTCAAAGATACCAAAAGGTTAAGACTCCTATAGCATAAACTGATCTCTAAATTATACTTTAGACAATACCCAGGAATCTATTAAAAGACACATAATAATATTTTGATCTACTTAAAAATATCTTCTAAGTTTTTCTAAAAGTAGTTTATTATGAATTATATATTTAACCTATGTATGTATGTATTTAGATCACATATCATATAATGCATATCTACACTATATATATATATGTATGGGTATGTATATGTATGAATGCATACATGTATATATACATTTCTAACTATTAAAATTTTTAGTTTTTAAATGATAGCTTTCAGGCTACCATAGTTTTTAGAAAGAAAATCATCAGACCAATTAATATTCTTTTTTTTTTTTTGAAGAGGTGTTTACTTTTGTTTGTTTTTTATTTGCTATAGGGTGTGTGCGCTCGCCAGACAGACAGAGAGAGAGACAGAGAGACAGAAAGCAAGAAATCACCCCCCAGGGGGGATGGTCGCACCGCAATCCCTTCTCTTCCATTGTCCTCTCGGGATCTTGGGCATGCACGCACATGCGCCCAGCGTGAGTTTTAAGCCACCAGGTCTGGGACAGGAACCATGGTTGACTACATGGGAGTCCAGTGACATAGCCATTACGCTAACTGCTGGTTGCCAGGCCAATTAATATTCTTACACTGAATGATTCTTTTTCCTTTAATCTGTACCTTCCAAATAATTATTCTGGTTTTGAAAAAAAGATGGAGAGAAATTTGAACTCAATCAGATGGGTGGTGATTATTAGTGTTTTTCATCTACAAACAATTGAGGGTATTTGTGTAGCATCAAATATATGTTCTTACTTTTTTCTTCTTTCTGTTATCTGTTTCTATAATGGAATGCCAGGAGTACTATGTATGCCACTGAGATACAGAAAAAGAGATATATGTGTGTATCTCTCTCTATATATATATTTACACACACATACACACACATATACACACATGCACACACATGTGTGTATATGTGTGTATATATGTGTATATATATACACACATATACACACATATATACACATACATACACACATATATATGTGTATGTGTACATACATATGTGTATGTGTATATATATACACACATGTATATTGTGTATGTGTATATATACACACACAATATACATGTGTGTGTATATATATATATGTGTGTGTATATATATACATATACATAGAGATAGACTATGCCTTTTCCTTAGAGTTATAATTATCATTATCTAATTTTCATTACATATATATATACATACACATGCATATTCCATTATATATATATACACACACACACATATGTATATGTATGTGTGTATGTGTGTATATATATATATATATATGTATATATATATATATATATGAAATTAGATAAAATAATTAAAGCTCTCAGATAGGAAAAAGCATACTCTACCTCTGTAACTATTGTAAATATATTTCGTGTTTTATTAGCTTTTTGCATCCTCACAAGAAATAAGAACCATTGTTACCATCCCTTCTTTAGAGATGATATAATTAGGAATTGTGGAGATTTAAAGTAGTTTAAGTCACCTACTAGTCTTGGAGCCAATATTTGAATATAAGTATCCAGCTCTATAACTTGAACACTTAACCACTCTACCACACCACTACTATAAATAAAGAAGCAAATGGAGTACTATTGCCATGAATTTGTGCCTTTATTTGTATTGCATAATTTTTTAGTCATAAAAAAAACTAGAACCCATAATCAAAATAAGTTCAAAATAATGCATAACCCTATATAAAATTGAAATAAGAAAAGATGAATAATTGAGTCTCACAATAATAATATATGGTTTATTTTGAATCTTCAAAGTACTGCCCCTTAGAATGCAGAGTGGGGGAGTGGGAACACAACATTTAGAGTAATAGTAAAAATAATTAACCTTTACAGGACAATTAACATAGGCTAGGTTTTTTTACTCAAATTTTCCTTTGCTATGTCTCACACTACCCCTATAGGATAGATGCTAATATTAGCCCCTATTTTATAAATAAGGACAAAGAGAAGTTAACTAAGTCACAGAAGTTATAGAAGTCAGAGAGATGGTAAAGTAATTAAAAGAGTTATGACTCAATCCGGAATTGATTCTAAAGCTTATACTTGTTACAATTAGTTTTAGCTCAGTCATATTTTATGACTAACCTAGGACTCTTTTTCCTTCAGACTTTATTTGTCCCTATTCTGTGAGATAATTCTATTTATTTTAAGATATATATATATATATATAAGTTATATTAATTTCTATGTTCTTTTCAAATAATAGATACTTAAATGGTAGACATCAATATTTACTAATATTCTTTGGTACAGTGATTATCACATTTATGGATAGTCTGTAATGTTTCTTTACAGATTAATATTGAAGTTGAAATAATAAAAATGAGAGCTGATGACAAATAGTTCTTTTTTTTTTTTTTTTTTTAGGTTTTCTTGCCTTTAGGAATGTGCCCTTGCCAGAGAGAGAGAGAGAGAGAGAGAGAAAGAAAGTGAAAGAGAGAGATAGAGAGCCAGACACAGTGAGAGGGAAAGTGAGAGATCACTGCCCAGGGGAATATCCACTCTGCAGTCTCTTCTCCTCCATTCTCCTCCTGGGATCTTTGACACTCACACACATACACACACGCTCCCGGCATGACTTTCACATCACTGGGTCCGAGATTTGAACTGCAGTTGACCATGTGCGAGTCCAGCGACATAACTGCAACTTCATCTGCTGGTCCTGACAAATACAGCGTAAACATTCTCCTCAGCTTGACTACACTTCAAGCAGCTTTCTATCTTTTTAGAAAGGGAATCTATGTCCTTTATTACTCATTTTATAGAGCATTTAGTTTCAAAAACCACTTGTAATTATACATTCTTTCTCTGACCATTCAAAAAATACATACATCTCTCAGTCCCTTGCAAGTTTTACAAATAAGGAAATATCCTTCAAAAGTATCTGAGAACCATCTCTTGGAAATGTAGACACTGAAGAAAATAGTAACCTTGTCTATCTATCCCTATGGGAGAATAGAAGGCGAACTTTAATGGTCATCAATTACCAAACACTGAAGGCCTAAAAATAAAATGACAAAGTTAGTGATAACTGTAGGTGTCAGACGCATTCACTGATCACCCGACTCCTGAATGTGTCCCTCAGTACTTTCCTCTAGTCACCCACCACTTCACTCCCACCCCACCTTGGTCCAGGTACAGTGGCATACATTGCTAACTGGCCTCCGGGAGCCAGCCGGTGATATAATGGATAAGGTGTTGGACTCCCATGGACCACATTTTAAGTTCCAGACCCCGAGGCTTGAAACTCATGCCATACTCATGTGCAAGGGTGCCCCAAATCTTGAGAGGAGAATGAAGTAAAGGGGATTGTGGCATGGTCGGTCATCCACCTTCCACCCACCCCAACGAGGAGGGGTGAGTTCTCATTTTCTGTCTCATTGTCTCTCTCTGTCTCTCCAGAGAGCACACTCACCCTATAGCAAAAATCTCTTCAAAAAAAAGATTCTGGACTCTGGAGACTGAAAATGCATCACAGACCCAAATTCGACTGAAATTCCACTGACTCAGAGGCTGAGACAGGAGGATCACTGGCCTTGAGATTGGCCTCGACCACATGGAAAGACCTTGACTGAAACAGCTGTGATGGTCTCTGTCCATGATCTGAATTGGGAGGCCGAGGCAGGAATATCATGACTCAACAAGACTTGAAAACAAAAGAAAACAAAACAAAAAACCCTCCCTACCTATTCTTTTCCAGGATTGTGGAGTTCAGTGTCTCCTATTTCAATAGAAACCGAATAACACCAACTTCCTTTTCTAATCTTGTCTCACTGTTTATTAACACCTCTAAGATTTTTTTATTGGCATAATTGTTGTACGTATTTAGGTGCTAAATTTTGTTTTTCAGTGTCTAAATACATTATACACTGTATTTACGTTTTTAATGATCAAATCAGGGCACTAAATATAGTCCTTAAACATATGTCATTACTTTGTATTGTCAATATTTGAAGTTCTCTCTTCTAGCTATTTTGAAATGTACATTGAATTGTCATCAGCTACAGTACTTTCAAAGTCCCAGACTCTGTGGCTTGTATCACTCTATAGTAGTCTAGAACCCATCCCATTTATGGATTTGTGCTCTCGAATCAGCTAAAAATGTTCTCCCTGTCTTCCCTACTTCTTCCCCTTCCCAGCTTCTAGCATCCACTTTCCATTTCTGTGAGACGACATCTTTAGCTGGTCTCACTCATTTAGCTTCCACCAATGAGCAAGACCTTATTGTATTTGTTTTCAGTGCTGAGCTTATTCCACTTAGTATTTGTTTCATTCATATTGCTGCAAATAACAAGATCCCATTTTTTAGGACTGTTTTATTGTGTATAAAAAACACATTTTCTCGGGACCAGCAATTAGCTTAATGGCTATGTTGCTGGACTCCCATGTAGTCAACCATGGTTCGAATCCTGGACCCAGTGACTTAAACTCACGCTGGGCATGTGTGTGTGTGCATGCCCAAGATCCTGAGAGGAGAATAGAGGAAAAGTGATTGCGGCATGGCCATCCCCCCTGGGGGCGGATTTCTCGCTTTCTGTCTCTCTGTCTCTCTGGCAAGCACACACGTCCTGTAGCAAAAAAAAAAAAAAAAAAAAAAAAAAAAAAAAAAAAAAAAAAAAAAAAAATCTCTCCAAATAAACAAAACCCACATTTTCTCTAAAGGTCTTTTAATGCAATGCTTACCTGTCGAACAGCTTTAATACAGAGAACCCTGCTTAACTACTAGTAAATTCCATGAAATACACCTCAAAACACATGTATCTGCCATGAATATCATTGTTTCACATGAGGCTTCCATGTAGACACATAAGAATACAATTGTCTTTGTTGTGCTCTGTATCATTGCATTTTAAGGCCCTTTTCAGAAGTAGCAAGCTCTAAGGTGTTTTCTAGAGTGATAAAATATTTAATAAAGGTAAGAGAAGAGGCACAGGAGACCTCAGCAGCTCTTTTGCCCTTTGAAATACATTACTTGCCTGAAAGCTATTAGCTTAATACTCTCTTCTAGTAAAAACTGTAATTCATCCTTTAAAAGCAAAGGGATTTCGCTAACTCTGTAAGAGTTCTCTTCATCTTTATTCAAGATCCTAGATCTGATTCAATATAAAATGGTCTTTTTAAATGCATGGGGTGCTAATGTGAGAGACATAGTATCACAATATTGTCATCGTCCCCATCAACTCACAATCAACAAATCTTCAGGGCTAAGAGGACAGCAGTAACTTGCTCAATTACCTTCCCATTCAGTGCAGTGAAGTGTAGAAATCTGAGATGAGCATGCCACTGACCTTAAGAGGTTACTCTCCCATGAATTGTTAATCATTACCTTCATAGAATGATACTCTTTCTCAGTCATCCATTTCATTTTTCTTAAATGGGAGCTAAAGTTCATGAGTGAGCCAGACTCTGCCACCACAGAGGGCTCCCCAGGACGTAGTCACGTGTCAAAGACACACTGGAGAATAACCCTTAATTTCTCCTTTAAGACTCTGTATTTTCAAGTTTCTTTTTTTTTAATTTTTGATATTGCATAATAACAGAAAACAATAACTAAACACTAAACCTTTTTTTTTTTTTTTTTTTTTTTTTTTTTTTTTCCAATTTGCTCTAGGGCACACAACTGAAAGGGACAAAGAGAAAGGGGGGGGGGGGAAGCAACCCCTTGGGTATGACCATGCTGCAATCCCTTCTCCTTCATTTTCTTTTCTGGCCACTCATGCATGCATGTGCCAGACATGTCTCTCAAGTCAACAGGTCTGGGACTCCAACTGCGCAGTCAGCCATGTGGGGATCCAGCCGCCTTAACCACCATACCACCAACTGGCCCAACACTAAGACATTTTTGAAAAGTATTCTTTGTCATACTGCAAAAGCAAATTATGAAGAAAATCAATCCCCTGAGAAGTAACTTTGGATGAATATTTACTTCTTTTCAAGACAACAAATAAAGTTTATAATGTTAAACATTTTAAGTGAGCTGACATTTGTTGCAAATAATTATTCACTTATACTCAATAATGATTACTTTAAAGGGCACATTGGGTTAGCTTAGATACATGTTTTGAAGATTTGGTAAGATTGATTAATATAGCAAGGATTATAATGGATTAGCATCTACTATGTGCCAGTAGTTAGTAATATACACTCTAATTGAATCTTCTACAATCCTACGAGGTAGTAACTACTATTACTAATCTTTTATATGCAAAGAAATGGATTCATAGTGGACTAAGGTAATGGACTGCAGGGCTCCCAGCTAGAGAGTTGCAGGGCTATGATTTGGAACGGACCCACTCTCATTTAACAACAGCAGGGCCACATAATGCCTCACAGGGAAAAAGGTTTCATAACATTTCTATATCATCTAGAAGAAAATAATATTCTCTTTTTCCGACCATTTTCTGTATGTGACTGTTTGTTTATTTTTTTTTCTTTCATTATTTGATAAGACATTGAAACTGAAATAGAAAGAGAAAGACAGGCATCCCAAAGAGGTTTACCACTTTGCAATCCAAGCTCAGTCTTACAGAGCTTCAGTCATGGGCACATGTGTACATACCTCACATCCAGTGTTCAAGGAGTTCCCAGGATTGGATCCAGGACTTTTCCCGTGTGGGTCCAGTTGTGGTAACACTGGACCAGCCCTACTGACTTGAAATATTTAATGATCAAAACTAAGATTACCTTTTTTTTCTGAATTATTTTATTTAACTGTTTATTTATTTATTTAAATTTGACCAGAGAGGGACAGAGTGTGTGAGAGAGAGAGGGAAAATGAGAAAGTAAGCTTCCAGGCCCAGGACTAGAACCTTATTTGGCCATGTGGGAGTCCAGTACCCTTAACCACCATACCACCTGCCATCCCCACGAAATTGTCTTGAATACCTACGGTGTATTCTATCAACTCATGCGATGCTTTTTTGCTAAAGTAAAACTGGGAAATGTGAACTGTCTTATAGACATCGCTAAGTGTTCTCTTAGGTTTGGTAGTAACAACTTAGGGATGACCAGGATAGTATAAGAGAATGGGGTCCTGTTCCAAAGGCGACTGAAGGATTATCTCTGAGGCAGGAATCGACAAAATATAGATGAATTATTTACAGTGACTATACACTGTAAAAGAATTGTTTCTGATGACAGAGACAAGAACACTTTTTCCTTGAAGGTGACACCCAGACATAGACATGACTGGAGGAAAATGAAGGAGACAAGTGCCAAAGCAGTGGGCAAGTAAGAAAGCTGTCACGCTGTCACGGGGTGATGAGATGAGTACAACAGCTTTTGCTAAGAGGTAAGTGTATGTGACCTGGTAATAGTCCTGAACTGTGGCTGATGGTATTTAGGCTAGAAACTCCAAACTGGAAGTCAGTATGATATGGATATAGGATAACCATATAATCAATTGGTTTTTCTAAGAAACCTGTGAGATTGAAAAAGTATAATATAGAAAACTTGGCTGGAGTAAGAAGGTTCAACTGCATTTCTCAGGGATAGACTCAGCCATATTATTTCCTAACGGTTTGGGATTTTAAGTCATAGAACAATGAGCAAAAATTCCAGTTCAATCATTACTACCTGTGCTTTGACAGGTTATTTAATTATCTTGTTTTCAATTCCAGGGCATCACACAGTGAAAATAACTAACCATACAGGGTTGTTTTTCTACAAGCTAAATGTGTTCATGTTTACACTGACCTAAGCCTAGGACTTGGCCAATAGTTGAGGTCTTAAAGTTTATAGACAACTTGTATTTCAATTGTAATGATGTGAATTTTAAAGACTGATGTTCTTGAGCAGTTGGTGATATGGTGGTTGGGACAACTGGATTGCACGTGGCCAACTGCATGGTTTGAGTCCTGGACTCTGCGACTTGAAAAAGCACTCTGGGTGCGTGTGCATGCATACCTAGAGTCCAGAAAGAAGAATGGAGGAGACAGTGTGGCCATTCCCCTCCAGGTGTTTTCTCATTTTCCCTCTCTCTCTCTATCTCTCCAGTGAGTACATGAGTCCTACAGCAACACTTGGGGGAGGAGGGGAGAAAGACCGATGTTCTAGGTTTACTTGTTTGCTAAATGTTATCTGTATAACCTTGGAAAATTAATGTTGCCTCAGTTTCCTTATCTATAGTATTGGATTATACTAGTACAATTTACCTTAGAGCATTGTCATGGGAGATAAATCAGTACACATACACCTACACTCACACAGACACACATACACCATTTAGTAGAGTATCTTATCCATGCTAAACATTATATTATCATCATTATTATTATATAATTATTATTATAGAAGTCCCCTATTATTCAGTTTCACTTTCTGCATCTTCAGTTATCTTTAGTCAACTACGGTCTGAAAATATTAAGTGGAAAATTCTAGATATACATAATTTATAAATTTTGAATGAAGCACCTCTCTGAGCAGTATGATGCCGTCCTATTCCATCTTTCTTGGAACATAAATCATTCCTTTGTCCAGTGCACCCATGCTGTTTATATTGTCTGTCCATTATTCAGTTAGTAGCCTCTTGTTTTCCAGATCATGAAAATATAGTACAGGCAAGTTTGGTATAGTACAGGCAAGTTTTGGTACAGGCAAGTCAGGTATCCCTATGGATAAAGGGAAATACTGAAAGTGAACTTCTTTAAAATATTGTTAACTGAAATTTTGATACTCTGGATTACTTTCAGTATGTTTATGTGAAGGAAAGAAGGATTTCTTTTTTATAAGGAGGGAAAAGGAACAATGTCATAAATGAGTGAAAGGTATTAATTAATCATATTTTTAAATCAAATACCTACCACAACTAAACAATTATCTCTCTTCTTGTGTCCTAAAAAAGGAATTTAAAAAATACAGATTTGGGCTCTTTTTATCTCTCTTCACAAATTTCAAATTATTATTTATGTAAAATTATTTCAAACTGTGAAAAAAGGTGGGAAGTCACGGTGACATTTCTAAACCCAAATTACAGTGTTTCAAGATCATCTAATTCTTGTCAGCTTGATTTTTATTTCTCTTGACAAATTGATTTAATATGCAAATATTTCCTCACTTTTGATACAAATTTAGCAAAGTAAAGTTACCTACAAATAGTGAAACCTTTTTATACCATCCCAGCATTTTAAAATTTTAAACTCTTTACAGAAAACAGTGTTGAGAAGAGAAGCATGGTTAGTGTTCACTTCAAACAGACATGTGACTAGCTTACAAATTCATCAGTAATTAAAACCAAAGGCAAAAATCTGCTTATTAAGAATTGTTACATAAGCATGTGAAATATGTCCAATTTTTACTATGCTTCATGAAAATAAGACAACAATTTGGTACCAAAATTCTGAAAGGGCAGAAATTTCAACTTTTTAAATTCTCTACTAAAAGCTCAGCATCTAAAATAGGACCTAAAACATCGGAGACTCCACAGACAATTATTGAATGTATGAATATCTACCAAACAGACTTTCAAAAACCTAAATTTTGATAAAATCTTTCATAGTCAAACTATGATAGACAGCGATAAAGAATTTTTTAAAGTTTCCTTGTTACTCTCTCTTTTTTGATGCAACTCACATTGTCAAAATGTTAACAAAATGTTAACAAAAAATATATAGTTGGTAGGAGTGTAAATTGGTATACTGATAGAAAACCTTGTAGCCATTAATTTTTTTTTTAAAAAAAGTGCCTGTCCTCTATTTCAAAAATACACTTACTACTTATTCACTGCTGTCAGACCTTTTTGCTCATCTCTGTAAAAGTGTTTCTGTGGTGCAATTGTTTCATAAATGCAAAATAACAGTGAGGATTATGATTTCAAATGGCAAATGTAGTTTTGGAATTGCCTTAAGCTATTTAAAGAATGTAAGAGAACTATAAGAGTAACTAGGCAGCGGCACAATGTTAACATAACTGCACACCCCCAGGACAGGTCTGGGATTTGCATCTTGGGACCTCAAGGATGTGCCAAATATGTACGTGTGTGTTTGAACTGACCAAAATTAGGATGGATTATAGCATGAAGACGCTGTTGTGGGTGATTCTCTCTCTCTAAATAAATTTAAAAGAAAAGAGAGGAAACTATGATGAAATTCTTAAACAGCTTATTTTATTATGAAACAAATCATGAATAAGTATAATTATGGTGTTCATTTATAACATTGTGAGCTTTTTTAGAATCTAATATTTTAGCAATATAAAGATAGCACTACAGAAGATGTCAATTCTGCCTTTTTTGCCCTTACTTCATATTAAACCTAAACAACAGCATATAGCTTACTTCAAGCAGTCTCAAATTAAAATGTGAATTGCATATAAAAGAGATACTAGCAAAGAAACATTTAAAAAAATCCTTCATAGCTGTCTTTCATAGTCGGGTTATAAAGGATTTTTAAAAGTTTTCGTGCAGCTCAGATGAAAAGTCACAACTGTATAGGAAGAGGTTCAGGAATGGAGGGGCTCAGGACAATAAAGCAAACAAATAAACATTTAATAAAAATAAGAATGGAAAGTTATCTGTTGATGATGATGTATATGGGAAGATCTGTGACTTAATTTACATACACATCACACATGCTGGGAGAAACCATGTTCTAAGTTGTTAAGATATACAATGATTAAATATTAAAATCCTTTATAGCAGTGGTAATTTGAAATAGCTATATTCTCCCCGTCTTATAAGGCTAGTTTTCAATGGAGAGGGTGTGAGGGGCAGGTTTTCCCTGATTTTCTTCTCTTGCCTTTGAGATCCATTGCACCACGGGGAGTGATTTTGTTAGTGATATTCTAAATATTTTGCATTAGGAGTATAATATTTACAAAATGAAATGGAATGTGTTACCTTGTTCATACACAATCTGGCTATATTTCTGAATGAAGGCACATGTATGATTAATTTGTATATATCTCTACCTGCTACACTTGCCTTTAAAGTTATGATAAGCACATTTACACCTACAAATACATATCCTGACTGTCTTAAAATAAACATCTGTTTCAGGTATACATATGGAAATAAATGATTCCCTTGGGAAAGGTTTGTTCATTAAAGATAATTTATTTCTATTCTCCTAATAATATATCTGTCTTTAAATAAACATTTATTTTTAAAATAAGCCATCAATATAAAAGGAATTATATAAAAAGAAATATAGCTAATACCCAAATAGATAAATAGACTGATCAAATAAAAATGCCTTGTTTTTATCCATAGCTTTGGTTATTATAATAAAATTTAAATGTTCACTAATATAATATCAGTCCAATGAAAAGAGGGCTTTCCTTGACCACTAAGAAGGAAAAAAAAATTTTTTTTCTGAATTGTTTCCAAAAGCCATATTATTTTGGGGTATTTATCTGCTCCACTCAATGTATTTACATTATTTTTAGTACATAAGTTTTAAAAAAATTAAATGCAGATGACTTTCATAGTATCAGAATACCTTTTTGTTACTATAAATTTCAGATGTCACATGAGAGATCTAACACTGTAAAAGACCAGGGTTATGAATCTTATTGGGTAGTGACAACTTCTAGAATAACGAAGAAAGCGGTGAACGTGAGTCTCTAGAATGGGTATATCAGAAAAGTATTTTGAAAAAAGAAAATATTAGCCTCTTGAATAGATGCACAAATAATTTCCAAACCTTTGTTTTGTTTGTTTTTTTTTTGGGTTTTTTTTTTTTTTTTTTTTTTGGAGAGGTTTTTGCTATAGGATGCATGTGCTTGCCAGAAAGACAGAGACAGAGAGATAGAAAGCGAGAAATCACCCCCCAGGGGAGATGGCCACACCGCAATCCCTTCTCCATTCTCCTCTCGGGATACTGGGCACACATGCACACACACGCCCAGCATGAGTTTAAGCCACTGGGTCCAGATCTTGAACCATGGTCGGCTACATGGGAGTTCCGCGACACAGCCATTACGCTAACTGCTGGTCCCCAAACCTTTGTTTTGTAATCTGAAAAACAAAGGTATTGGCATAGATGCTATTCAGTTTTCTATCTGTTCTAAAATGCTATCAGTTAAGAAGTTAAGGAGTTATGGAATAAAATGGCTATTAAAAATTCTAAGAAATTTTATGGAATGTAAAAAAAGTTGAATAAGTCATCATGATTTTTGTATATGCTGCTATATAATGTTGGTTATTTTTCAGTGATGTAAAGATGACCATTTATTTATCTAAATAAATCAGTAAAAAGGTAATTGACGGGACCAAAAGGTGGCATAATGGCTTCGTTGCTGGACTCCCATGTAGTCAATCATGGGAGATCACCAGATCTGATAGCTTAAACTTACACTGGGCACATATGTGTGTGTACTCACGATCCTGAGAGAAGAATGGAGATGATATTGTGGCGTGGCCATCCCCCCTGGGGGCTGATTTCTCGCTTTCTGTCTCTGTGTCTCTGGCAAGCGCTCGTACCCTATAGCAAAAACCTCTAAAACAAAAGTTCATTGACAATTTAAAGTGAAATATAAAATGTTTTCATAAGATTATAGTTAAAGGATATTTGAAAAATGGATAAGAACATGAAAAACAGAAAAGCCTCAATGAATTCAATTCCAGAGAGAAGTGGAATGTCCACAGGTGATCAAAGAAGGCTGGAAGCTAGCTGGAGTAACTATACATGGATGAATATCATCAAACAAATCTTGAGTCTAACTGTGAACTTGTGAAATCCATTGGAGTTTGGAAAAATCTCCAAAATCTAGAGCAGATTCCTTGGCCCAATAATACTGCTCTACCGTGACATTTTATAAGAAAATGCAATTAAAAGGGGCTGGTAAGGAGGGAAAAGTGATGGTAACTTTCTTCCAAATTAATTGCCAACTGAATTATAAAGACCACCCCACTCAGTGACTGAGAACTTTTGTAATTCCAAAGAAACTCTATATAACTAAATTTAAAACGTTCAATCAGCTGGATGTGACTGTTAGGAGTGTAAATGAACCATAGCTGCTATCCTCCTGTTCCCAAATACACATCGATTCTCAGAGATGAAATGAAATAAACTTTCTGCAAAATAAATAACACAAATTTATATCTCAGTTTCTTTGTTATTTATTCATAATAGAGAGTGCATATATACACATGAGAGAAAAAGAGAGAGAAGCACCCTTGACATGGCTTCATTACGTCATCATCCCATCTCCCCAGCACTCTAGTTCACTGGGATCCGAGGCATACATACACCTGGTATGCTTTCAGGCCATACTGTGTATCCAACTTGCAGTCAGTCATGTGGCTTTCAGCATTGCAGTTCAATTTGTTATCAACTGTGCCACCAGACTGGGCCCCCCAATAAACTTATATACAGTGTAAGTAATACAATAATGAGTGTGGAGATATAGGGAATTTCAGGAGAGTCACAAATTCATAACCTACAGAGTTACATGTGATAACTGAAATAAAAATGTATTAGACCAGCATAAAAATACTTCAAATATTTAGAAGAAATAGCACAAATAAAAATTTAAAAATTAAAAATAGAAATTTTACTAATTAAAGAAGAGAGAGAGAGAGAGAGTCCATTAGGGCTGCTATAGCAAAGTACTTCAGACTGGGAAATTTATAAACAATGGAAATTTATTTCTTACAGTTCTAAAAGTTGACAAGTCCAAGATCATGATGCCATCAGATTTGATGAAGGACTCTGCTTCTCAGATGGCACCTTGAGTGTTCCCATGGTAGAAGGGTGGAAAGGAGAAACACTATGCCTTCACAAGGCCGAAGATCTGGAAGCTTTCCAACAACAGTCATTGAGTGGTCAGCAAAATATTCTAGCAGAGGGATTCTACAACCAAGAGCCAGATAATTTGAGATATTCTCACCTCAAATAAGCTTTGTTATCTATAAAACCTTTATTTTCTTATCTACAAAAGCGTAGTCTTAATTTACACTTTGATTGTGAAGATCACATGGAAAAACTTTGCATTATAAATTAAACATATTTTCATGTAGTTATATAAAGTAGATAGAGCTTATGTTTTATACCAAAGAGTTATGAACATATTCTTAGATCATGATATTAAATCCTTAGGTGTTTTCCATTAGATTTTTTTTTTTTTTTTTTTTTTGGAGAGGTTTTTTTCGCTATAGGGGCGCGTGCGCTCACCAGACAGACAGAGAGAGACATAGAGATAGAAAGCGAGAAATCATCCCCCAGGGGGGATGGTCGCGCTGCAATCCCTTCTCCTCCATTCTCCTCTCGGGATCTTGGGCATGCATGTACACGCGCCTGGCTAGAGTTTTAAGCCACCGGGTCCGGGACTCGAACCGCGGTCGACTACGTGGGAGTCCAGGGACATAGCCATTACGCTAACTGCTGGTTTTCCCAGATTTTTTAGAGTATACATATTTCCGTATTTTGTTTTAGCTCTTTTTTTTCTGTTATCACTATCTTCATTTATCTCATTAAAAGCATTGTATAGTTGAACTTTAGGAAACTTCACTATTATAGTCATTCACATACACTGGTAGTTTAGTTAGTCTACGAGTCACATGGTGGATTTATTCTTTTTTTTTTTTTTTTTTTGGAGAGGTTTTTTTTTTGTTTTTCGCTATAGGGCGCGTGCGCTCGCCAGACAGACAGAGAGAGACATAGAGACAGAAAGCGAGAAATCACCCCCCAGGGGGGATGGCCACGCCGCAATCCCTTCTCCTCCATTCTCCTCTCGGGATCTTGGGCACGCACGCACACGTGCCCGGCGTGAGTTGTAAGCCACCGGGTCCGAGACGCGAACCGCGGTCGACTACATGGGAGTCCAGCGATATAGCCATTACGCTAACTGCTGGTTCCCACATGGTGGATTTATTAATGACTTGCCTCTATTTTAACAAGTATCGAATAAGATCAACTCTTGGAATGCATGTTTGTGTTCAGTTAGTTTCCTTAATGTAGTCCAGATTTTCCAGAGAAACAGAACTAACAGGAGACAAATGAATGGATAGATACATAAATACACAGAGAGAGAGAGAGAATGAGAGGGAGGTTAATAGTGACACTGGCTATTGGCTTACACGGTTATGGAGGCTGAGTCCTAGTACAGGCCATCTGAAACTGGAGACACGGAAGCCAGCAGCATGACTCCATCTGTCTGAAAGCTTGAGAACCAGGGAGGTTACTGATGCAAGTTCTGGAATCGAAACACTAGAGAACTAGTTTTTTGCTGTTGTTATTGGGTTATTTTGTTTGTTTTTTTTTGTTTGTTTTTTTTGTTTTTTTTTGGGTTATTTTGAGAATCAGATGTTTTCATGTCCAAAGGCAGAAGAATGGTATGCAGGCTCCAGAAGAGAGAGGGAAAAGATTCATCTTTCCTCTGCTTTTTTATTCTCTCTAGTCTAGCTGATTAGCTGCTCACATTGTGTGAGAACTGATCTTCTTTATTCAGTCCAGTGATTCAAACGCCAATCTCTTCTGGAAATACCCTCATGGATACACCCAGAAATAATGCTGTTTAGCTATCTGGATATTCCTTAATCTAGTTAAACTGATGCATAATACTAGCTATCACAGAGCAAGAAAAAACTGAAAAAACTGAAACAGAAGAATATACTCTCCTGGGAAAGCATCATCCAGACAAAACTTGCCTGAAGTTACATGAAAGCTTAAATTTGCCTGATGAACTTGAAGATCTAGCTAAGGAGGTTTCTAAGCAAAGTGTTAAATGTGCTACCTACTTATTTATTTTTTCTTAGTATGTTATATAAAATATTCTTGAATGACTATTTTAGAACTGAAGAATTTTAACTTTGTGGAATAGAAGAAAAATTCTTCCAACAACTTCAAAACCACTTTGGATGCATATTGGGTTGTCAGAAAAGTCACAAAAAATTTTGCATAAAAAAATAGAAAAATACGTCATGACTTTCATGACAACCTAATATAAATATTTAACGAACTAGTTTCCTAATACATTCTATTTCTCTAGTGTCCAAATATGTTACTATAGATTCCCTTCGAGTTAATATTTCATTACAATAATCAGTGATTTCTGAGTGGTTATTATTTATTTTTGATACAAAATAAAGAAATGCAGCACTTAAGATGAGAAAATGTACTTAGTTTAAATTACATATTCAACACACAAAGTAATAAAAAGAAAAATAACTAAAATTTTCTTTATAATCTATTGATTTCAAAGGTTCGGTTTTGAAAATACAAAAAGAAAAGCAATTATTTAATCAATTAAAAGAAGTATTGTCAAATCAACTCACAAAAGGATCACTCTTTTAAACAGATTTCAGATCAATCTTTTCTGTGACTTTAAGCCATTCACTTAACCTCCCTGAGCTTCAACACCTCCTAGGAAATAATAGCTGCTTCACAGGCTTGTTACTTAATCAACATAGTATTAATGATCATTTCTTGCTCGAGAACTTGGCAAATAGTAGAAAGTGAGTAAAGGTTAATTAACTCTGAATCTTTATAATTGCCATAATATTGGGATGTGAATCTTTTACTTCTTCAGATAAGCATCAATTTGCATAGCTTCTCCACTGATTCACTGAGCTGAATTTCCTTTAGCAATAATAATAATATAATAATTATAGACATAATAAACTGAATTAAAAGTTTAACCACTACTTTATACTTCTGTCCACCCCTTTCAAATTTTCTAATTTGACTACTTTTACTATAGCTTTTACCATCTGATTTAATCTTACTTATACATTATAATTATTTGGTATCATCTGTCTGACTCTTCTAGAGGATGCATTCATATTCATGAGGGCAAGATCTTTGTTTGCTTTGTTCAATGAGGTGATCCATGTACAAGCACTTAGAAACATTCCTTGCACATAATTGGTACTCAGTAACTGTCAAATGAATGACCATTTCTTCAACCTCAATATTCCCTTAGAGTTAATAACTGTTCAACATATGCTGCCTAAGACTATGTGACTTAAAGGAGTTGAATACCTCTCAAGCAACTGTTCATGACCAATTATCTCCAGGTATCTTGAATCCCATTCACAATCTAACTCATCCCTAAGAGACAATCTTGGAAACAAAGCAGGTGCTTACTACACTTTGGCAGGAGATAGACACATGAAAACCTTCCATGACTGATACTGAAGATTCATAAGGCCAATTAAGAGTTTTAAATCCAATATGAAAACCTTGGATCAAAATATGATAAACAAATTGCTGTAGTTTTATACAAATGCTGCACTGCAAATAAAAATTTGCTTCTCTGGAAAATCATCATCCTCTAAAAACATAAAATCATGAATTTCTTTATGACCCTAAATTACCAATGTCAGTTATTCTTCTAATAACTTTTTTATTTTGGAAATTAGAAAACGTGTCCCAGTGCAAAGACCATAGTTGGAAGCTTCTCCTGGTTACATCGTTGGAGTAGAAGCACTTGTGTTACAGCCAGTCAATGTGGCTAACAGGAGATAGGTCAGTCGATCAGTCGCACTAGAGAAAAAAAAGAAAGAAAAGGGAGGGGGAGTTTTAGCTTCTGTCATCCAGCCATGTTTTGATAGTGTAACTCAAACACACCACAGTACGTTTCACCACCACTTGCTGCTCATTTTTTTTTTCTAGTTACTGCCCAGGAGCACAGTTGCCTTCACCACTTAAACTACTTCGCTGTGCTATTGGATGCCAAACTTTTAGGTTATTTCCAGTAGTTTGGAAAATCATTAACCTCTTACAATTTTGTCTAATTCCAGAGCACAAATATTTCTTTATCTTGGCTAAGTTCCGCAGTCCTTTATTGCAGAAGAAATAAATTATTTTCACATCCACTGAGTAGTTAGCATTAGTTAAATGTCTAGCAAATATTTAGTATTTTACACATTAAAATAATAATTATAACACAATTAGGAAAAATTACATATCGAGGACATTAAAGTGACTTATGGATCAGCATGTGATCAACTTCCGCAACAGTTGTGTAATTTATTAGACAATTCTATGTAGTTGTAAGGAAGCATTGTGGAATTTTTTGTTCATTCACATTTGTTAAGTTTATACATTTGATTAAAAGTTCATTTAGGAAATGGAAAATAATTTCTTCCTACCCAATTATCCATAATATTGATTTAATATATTAACATCATGCAATTTAGTTATTTCTATATGAGTATTTTGTGTTATTTACTTTTAAAAGCTATGGCTTTTTTTAGAGACCTGCACATACGAAAAAAAGGTATAAACGCCACATATTGAATCATTATAAATAAAACGTTTGACTTGGCACTCATATCATACTTCTATTCAAATACTGCTGGCGTTGGCACTCTTTTGGATACTACAGTAAATAAGTTACATGTACATTTATTCTTGAGCTTTATCTTCAGCCTACTGACAAATCAGCTTACTTCTAGCTTTATACAGAAGTTGATAAGTTTCTCTAAAACTGTTCAGGCTTCCTGAGTCACAAGAATGACTCCGAATTTAGAAAAAGCTGTTATGTTCATGTTTACATTTTTTTACAGTGGAAGGATGCACATTAAAATATGCAGAGAGGACCAGCCAGTAGCATAGGGATTGAGGCTATAGGATCCCACATGGGTGACTGTGCAGTTTGAGTCCCATACCAGTAGCTTGTCATATCCACTAGTGCATGTGCATATGTGCCCGAATCCCAAAAGAAGAGAGAAAAGGAGAAGAGATTGTAGTGTAACTTTGCCCCATGGGAAGGTGGCTTTCACTTTCTCTCTCTCTTCTCTCTCTTTCATTCTCTCTCTCTGTCTCCCTCTCTTTCCCTCTGTTTCTCTTTCTTTCATTCTCTCTCTAGCAAGTGCACATGTTCTCTGGAATTTATTTTTATTAAGCTGAAACAAGTACATTTCTGGTATTTTTTTTCTAATATGCTGAAACAACTACATTTGTGGTGAAAATTTAGGAGAAATCATGCACAACCTTTACAATTGTCTGCTTCCAGAGAGGTCTCACGGATGCATTGCATTTTCTTAACATTGAAGCACAACACATGTAAAGTGTTTCCAATCAGGGAAACCCATTTGAGCAGTGGTGTAAGTGTTTTAGATTGAGGGTCACTTGTGTAGACATGTCATACCACCATGACGGATCTCGACTACTCAGACTCCAGGCTCAAGAGCAAAAGCAGGCATTCACTGTAAATTCCATTGTTAACATAAACTATTTAATCAAACTGGTCACATGTGGCCCAAGGCTTCAGGCATACAAAATCACTCTTATTAGGCTGAATATTTCATGGATTCCGAGCTCAGTTTTGAGGAATCACTCAAAGAGCTCTCCTTAAAATAAGATTTTCTTGGAAATGTACAGGATTTGGGAAATTCAAGGCCGCTGAATTAACTCTTTTTCTCACAGTCAATCTATCTATTCCATGGCCTAGATTTTTTTTAAAGCAAAATGATCATATTTTAATCATGAATATTCGGAGTAGTCAGTGTGGGATAGGAATAAATATAAAGAAACAACTAATCCATTCTATAATATCACTGTCTACATGGTTATATCTTTTACTAAGGTGGTTACTTTCTTCTCACCCCTTTATGTGCAGTTACACATTCCTTGAGATAACTTGGTGTCAAACTAATAAGCATAGAAATAAGGTGATGATTAGCTAAATCCAGTTTTCCTCAGTTTAGTCATTTTCTATCAGTATAACATTCTGAGGAGACTTTAAGTCAATCTCCCAATACATTTGACCACCTATATCAGTATGATCATATGATTTGCATGAATAGGGTACATGAACCTTACTAGCAATGCCAGTGTTCTGCTCATGGTCACTTTTATTATAGAACAAGTGTGTACAAAATACAGAGGTAATTTTCCATTTTTGTTTGCCTTAGATATTTTACTTCCTTCTTTTTCCCTCTAATTTCCTTGCTCTCATCCTCCTCCGCTCCCCACCTTCTTTCCACACTGCCTCACCCTTGTGGCAATAGGATCCAGCAGCTACTGAAGTGGCTCTAAACTTGACCTTAGAGTAAATGAGGCTATCTATTCATGCATTAAATTATTGTTTGTTTTCATCCCTTCACAGCAGCATATTCCTGAATAAACTTTTTTCTTATTATGGCACTCTTTTGGGCATTGGTTTATTATGAGACTATGACATAATTAAGACATCATGGGCATTTCAAGTTTATTTTACATCTCTCATTCATGTAACCATTTTCAGTGAATTCCCAATAACAAGCCAAACATCGTCTTTAAAATTTCACGCACCTTACCTCTGAATTTGGCGATTTTCTGGTTCGAAATCCAGTGTTTGCTGCTGGGTGGCAGTCACAACCTCTTTTCATAAACTTCTATGTGTCTTAAGTGCAGTCAATCAAGTCAGAGCATGAATCAATTGAAACATAGCCAGCTGTCATTCAGGGTCGTATTCAAAAAGAGCTTTATTTTCAGTTATTTTTGTACTTAGCACCTAACAATAATCCCAGATAAGGAACACTCATCCTCCAAAATCCAAACAGCTAAACTTGGCAATGAGTTAGAAAGGCTAGCAACTGGTAAGGCATATGGGAAGTAGATAAACATCCCGATCATCCAAAAGTTAGTCCAACGTGGCTGACAAACACCACGTATCAGCGGCTTCTCCTACAGAGCTACACTGTTCAGCGTAAACAGACTCAACAGTGGTTTCTATCCTATTGCTCAGTCTAGTTATACCCTCAGGAATAACCTCCAGTGTGTTTGGACCATGTTCACCCATCTGTTAATGTTCCGTAGAAGCTGTGGGTCCTGGACCAATATAAACATGCTGCTATATTTTGTGGTATTCCAAACTAAGGTAACTGATCCTAAATAAAAGCTTTTGCAACTCATTTCATTAAAGGTTCTCAGGATCATATAGATTCACAGTAGAGACATAATACATATTTGCTAAAAAAAAGAAAGAGGGATCTCTGATTTAATAAAGGTTGCAAAATAATAGTGGATAGGAAAAATAGCACTTCTCTTGCTTTGGGATATATTTTATAGTTATATCACATATAAAATCGGAGTCACTTTATGGTTCTATTTTTTGCTCTCTTTATCAATAGAAATACAGATACTATGGATATAGATTTAGTTTTGGATACAGACAGAAATGTAGATAATAAATGTATCGATGCCAAAAAATAGATATAAAATTGATATTAAAAGACTAATACAAATTTATTGGGGTTGTAAAACTCGTATTTTTAGAGTCGAAAGCAGTTTTCTGAACACTAGTTGAAAGACTGAGGGTTTCTAAGAATTTTATTTTATTTGCTCTGGAAGGGCCATGTGTATTTTGCAAAATTACATCCATAAAACGTTTGCTCTTTTTTCCAACTAAAATTTATTTTTTTAATTGCCAGAAGGTACATGCATTAGGCAAAGAGAGACAGAAATAAAGGGTAGGAAGAAAACACCCTTTCATTGAGCTGTGATCATGCTGCAATCCCTTCTCTGCCATTTCTCCATCCTATTGGAATTTTGGGTATGCACTAGGCATGTTTTCCAAGCAGCTGGGGCCAAGATTTGAACTGCATGGTTCCCCATGTGTACCTGGACTCCCTTAACCAGTAGGCCACTGGTCCAGCTCAAGACAACTATGCTTTTAAAAACAATATTGAGGGGCCAGAAGATGGTGTAGTGGTTATGTTGCTGGATGCCCATCTGGTAGACCACAGTTCAAGTCTTGAATCTGGTGGCTTGAAATTCATGCTGGGTGCATGTGCATGCATCCCAAGATCCCGGAAGGAGAAAGGAGGAGAAGGGATTGTCTTGTGGCCTTCTCCCCCTGGGGGATGATTTCTCATTTTCCCTGTCACCCTCTCTGTCTTTCTCTCTCTGGTGAGTGCACATACACTATGGAAAAAAGAAAAAAATCTAAAAAAAAAAAAAAAAAAAAGAAACCAGTATTGAATATTCCAAAACATAACAAAAATACCTATATTTACTATAGAGTTGACTTCAGCTTCTCTCATCTATCTATATCTATGTATGTATGTATTTTTTGTTGTTCTTGTTATAGGGAGAGACTGACAGAGAAAGAGGGAAAGTGAGAAATCATCCCCCCCCCCCCCAACCCCTCACAGGGGAATGGCCACACTGCAATCCCTTTTCCTCCATGCTCCTCTTTGGGATTTTGGGCACACATGCACACACACCTGGTGTGATTTTCAAGTTGTTGTGTCCAAGACTCAAACCACGCACTTGGGCATGTGGCATCCAGCTGCCATAATTTCCATAGCACCTGCCGTTCTCCTTTTTAATCAACTTTTTCTATTCTGCAATACATAATAACTCTTGCATATATTTTGTCAGATTTATGAGCACTTCATTTTTCTATTGCATTATCAATTTTCTTGTTTTACTAAACTTTATAGAAATACAATGCATTATTATTCTATCAAAGTACATGTACAATTTTACTTTTAGAACCTTGCTTAGCTTCATGTAGTCTCACTTGCTGGGTGAGGAACTTAGCACTCAGCCTAAGAAACTCATGTATAGCCCACGGTGCATTTATGACGCTCCTTTTGTTCCGAGGTCCTTCCCTACTGACTTCTATTCCACAGATTCCTGTCGCCTCAGCCTCTTCTGTCTCCAATTATCCACCTCTTCCACTTACCAAGACTTTATAGTCTGCTTACTTTCCCATTTCTCATGACCGTATCCTGGTTTGCTAAGTGCCTTTAGGCTGTAAGTGATGTGACCATAGTACTTATCTTGTTTATTTCCACTCTCTCAGTTTGCTGCCTTGTTCTGTCTGTTGTCTAATGCTAAAAATAGTCCTTTTCTTTTCTTTTCATTAGGTTCTCTTAGTGTTTACTGGGGAAGGTAAGTACTCTGGCAGTTATGCCATTATGAGCAAAAGTAGAACATCCCTTGCAATATTTTTTATAATAACACATCATTTAGTTCTCAATTTTATCTTGGGACATTTCTAGTGTCTGCTAGTATAATATTTTGCAAAACTTCTTAGTTTTTCTACTGTATTTCTACGCTATGTTTACTAAGTTGTGCTACTTTATAGAATGTTTACATGGTTTTTTTTTTTTTTTTTTTTTTTTTTTTGGAGTGGTTTTTGCTATAGAGTGCGTGTGCTCGCCAGAAAGACAGAGAGACAGAGAGACAGAAAGCAAGAAATCACTCCCCAGGGGGGATGGCTACACTGCAATCCCTTCTCCTCCATTCTTCTCTCGGGATCTTGGGCACACACGCACACGCACCCGGCATGAGTTTAAGCCACCAGGTCCGGTACTCGAACTGCAGTCTACTACATGGGAGTCCAGCGACATAGCCATTACGTTAACTGCTGGTCCCTAGAATGTTTACATATATTTTTAAAAATTTGTTGCTAGTGGACTCCAGATCTGAAGGTAGAATGGTGTATATGTTTTATATAGTATGCTTTTATAGAAGGGCTCTAATGTCATTAGTGTTTGATAAAGGAAATGTATAATTGCATGTTTTATAATTTTTGACTAATGTAAAAATGTTGAGCTTTAAAACTTACTTATATTTTATTACTAATTGACTCGTTATCCATAAAGTGTAAGTTATCCTGGCATTAATTAAATGTAATATGGAATAGACAAGTTTTCAAAGTGAAGATGATGACTTTGGAAAATAGATAACTATATTGTATTAATTTATTTAACAATATTTTTAAAGTGTTCTTTTAAAAGCCTATTTCTACCCATTTCTGCATTTCAATTGACACTAATCATCCTGATTATTCTAAAAGCAAGACTGATCTTACTTCTTAAGGGCAGAAGTAGTTAATCATCCTGCTGCAATAAAAAATAGACGTGTTTTTTCCCCCAGGAGAGTTTAAGATGCACACATTTAATAAAAGTAAAGTATCCCCTAAATATTTATGGAAATACATGTCAAAAGTTTTTAAATTATATTAGGAGATAAATGTCTATAACGACATTGATTATCTATTGAAATGGAATTATTTAAAGTTTGAAGATTTTTCAGAGTAATTATTCAGTCTTAGCCCCATAATTTTTCCAGTAGGAATTACCCAACTTCTTTAATCAATCTTTCCTTCCTTAGTTTGTTTGTTTGTTTGTTTGTTTGTTTCTTTCTTTCTTTCTTTCTTTCTTCTTTTCCTTTCTTTCTTTCTTTCTTTCTTTCTTTCTTTCTTTCTTTCTTTTTTTAAAAAGTTTTTTTCTTTAGGGCACATGTGCTAAATGAAGAAACAGGGAAAGACAGACATAAAACAAGAAATCACCCAATCCCTCCATTCTCCTCTGAGGATTTTGGACATGCATCACATGTGCATGGTGTGCTTCAAAGCACGAAGTCTGGGACTCTAACCACAGTTGACCTCACTGGAGTCCAATGCCTTAACCACTACACCACCTGCTGGGCCCTGGAGAGTCTTTCTTAATATAGCTATATGAATAATAAATTTAAAAATATATTCCAGAAATTATAGAAATAAAGTATGAATAAAGAAGAGTAATTGGGAGTTATAAGGGACCCTGAAAGCACAGAAGGACTAGAGTGAATAGATCAGGTTAGAATAGGCTAGAATAAGAATAGAAAGCAGGACCAGCAGATGGTGTAATGGCTATGTCGCTGGACTCCCATGTAGTCAACCATGGTTCCAGTCTTGGATCCGGTGGCTTAAACTCACACCATGCGTGCTCAAGATCCCAAGAGGACAATCGGGGAGAAGGGATTGCAGTGTGGCCATTCCCCCTGGTGGGGGGGAAATTTCTCCTTTTCTGTCTTTCTAGTGAGCACACACGCATGACAGCAGGAAAAAAAAAAAAATAGAAAGCACACAATACATTAAAAGGTAAAGACATAAAAAAGTAATACTATATGAAAATTTCAAAGTGCTAGAATAAGACACAGTCCTATGATCAAAAAGGACATTGAATGCTAAGAGCAGATCCAGAAAAAAGCATATATGAAGATTGAGTTTCAGAATGTCAAAGATGAAAGGAAATAATAAACATAAGCTAAACTATGAAATTGACAACAGATTTCTTTTGCCACGTAAGATTAACAATAATAAGAAAAATAAGAATTTATAGATAATTGACAATTCATTCTTATTTAATTTGTCAGAGAGACAGAGGAGAGAAAAGGGAGAAAGCACACCCTGAAGGAGTGTTTCTGCTGCAATCCCTTCTTCTCCATTTATCCATTATGTTGAGATTTTGAGCACACTTGTACATGTGTCCAGTGTTTTTATTGTTTTTGGTTTGTTTTTTTTTCAGGCCACTAGAACTGGTGCTTAAACTGTTTGGTTAGCCAAATGGGATATGTGTTATTTAACCAATAGAGATCCTGTTGACAATTTATATATATTCTTGGTTATTACAACACTGATATATTCTTTGTCTTAATTTTAATGTTCTCTTTACATTAAAATTAAAAAAGTTAAAACAATCCCACTTGGGAATGTTCCTGGTTCTTGTCCCAAGACCCCTCTGAATAGGCTTCCCCATGGTCCAGATTGTTTGAAGACTGCAGTGGATCACAACCCTGTTGGGGATTCTCTCTCTCTCTCTCTCTCTCTCTCTCTCTCTCATTTATGAAAGAAATAAATAGACTTTTAAAAAAGCAAAAAAGCAATAGGGCAGGCTCTGAAGTACAATTAGTTACTGTAGGTAGAGAGCTAGATATCACTTGGCCTTCCACGATTCAAATCCTGGGCCTGGTGGCTTGAAAACCATTCCAGAAGCGCATGTGCATGCATTCTCCAAATCCTGATGGCATAGAGAAATGGAAAGAAAAGAGACTGAGACACACATGGCCCAGTGCTTTCCCTCTCTCTCTCCGAGACAAATGCACACATCTTCTGGCACTCAAAATATATGTAATAGATGAACCTGCTTTCTTTCAACTTTATCTATAATCGTGCACGCAGTATTTTCTGAACCATTTATACTAAATACCATGTTTAACCAAAGTAATCAACCTTTGTGTGTGTATGACTCTGTTTTATAGAAGTACATGAACAGTTAACAGAGTATATTTGTGAAGTTTTACAGTTAATAGTAGGTAATTTTATTTATTTATTTCATTTTATATGTTAGGTTTTGCCATGGGGCATGTGCACTCACCAAAGAGGCAAAGACAGACAGGAATACAGAAAGAGAAAGTGAAAAATCATCCCCGAGGGGGATGCCCATTCCTCAATCTATCCTCCTCTGTTTTCAACTCAGGAATTTAGGTACATAGGCTCAGCATGATTTTTCAAGCCACTGAGCCCAGGATTCGAACTTCATTTGACCATGTGAGAAACCAGCTTCCTTAACCACCATACTACCTGGCTGGGTAATTGTTTTTGTTTTTGTTTCTAGGGAGGGATTTTTGCTATAGGGTCCATGTGCTCACTTGAGATACAGAGAGACAGAAAGCAATAAATCATTCTTCAGTGGGTATAGCCATGCCATACTCCCTTCTTCTGCATTGTCCTCTTGGGACTTTGGGCATGCATGCACATGAGCCCAGTGGGAGTTTCAAACTATGAGGTCCAGGACTCGAACTGTTGTCTACCACATGGAAGTCTGGTGACATAACTATTATGTCATCTGCTGATCCCTAGAGTGGGTAATTTTCTTTTTTTTTTTGGGGGGGGGCATTAGCTACAGGGCACACGTGCTCGCCAGAAAGAAAAAGAGAGACAAAGAGACAGAAAGAGAGAAATCATCCTCCAGGGAGGATGGCCATGCCTAAATCCCTTCTCCTCCACTCTCCTCTCAGGATCCTGGGCACGCATGCACACATGCATGCACGTACACATGCCTGGCATGAATTTAAGGCACCAGGTCCAGGACTTGAACCACAGTTGATAACATGGGAGACCAGTGACATAGTCATTATGCCAACTGCTGGTCCCCCAGAGTGGGTAATTTTAAAGTGAATTATAAGAATGAAGCAGGTAGGACTTGACTAGAACTATTATGACAAGATAGCTTTGGATTGGTGGGTATAGTGAAGAAGAATGTTAGAGCAAGTTTTGATAAGGAAACATTTAGTTGAGAAGGATTGCATTTGCTTCAAAATATTATAGGAGTAAGTGGCAATGTAATTTTGCTTTATAGTTTTGTCTAGGATAGACAAGATAACATAACCACTTCCATAATTATCTAACACAAGAACAGGTAAGAGTATTTGGTCTTATATAACAGGAATAGAAAATTACATTGTTTTGAGTATTCATAATATTTTATGTTTTTCAGAGGATATATTTACTCACTGCAGAGATGAGAGAGAGAAATAGGCAGACAGGAAAAGTAGCTCACCTGGGGAACCGTCGTGCCACAATTCCCTCTCCCTCATTTCTTTCTCCCTTAGTGATTTTGGGTATGCATACATATGCTCTGGACATGTGTTTTAAGCTACCAGGTCTGGGACTCAAACTTTGCAGGAGGGTAGCCATGTGTGATCAGCTCAGCTAATCATGGCACGGGTTGGCCCCTTAGTGTTTTTGTTTGCTTGTTGGTTTTTGAATTTTCTCTTACCTCTTTTGCTGTATTGATCTCTAAAATCTATTTTTGTTTCTTTCATGGTAATAAGATTTTACACTATTACTGGATTTGAGTGTATTAAACACTACATTTCTTGCTAGCAAAGAAGTCAGTCACCATCACCAGTGTTTGTCAGAGACTCAAAGAAAGGCAGCAGAATGGGAAAGCTTTATGGTAAGAGAACAAATGAATGCCTCAGAAATGCTTTTAATAAATTTTTTAATTAATTTACTCATTTATTTTAATTTAACCAGACACACACACACACACACACACACACACAGAAAGAGAGAGAGAGAAAGGACTTTAACCGTCGTTGGCCATGTGGGATTGTACAGCGCCTTAACCACCATGTAACCTGCTGGTCTTTTTTTGGTTGTTTCTTTTTCTTTTTCTTTTTTTTTAGATTTTTGCCATAGGGTACATGTGGAGAGAGAGCCAGACAGAGACAGTGAGAGGGAAAGTGAGAAATCAGCTCCCCAAGAGGATGGCCACAATGCAATCCCTTCTCCTCCTTTCTCCTTTTGAGAACACACATGTGTCCAGTGTGATTTTCAAGGATATGCTCTTATTGAAAGTGGTTGACATGAAGAAACTGGACTCAATAGAAACTTAGGCTCTTACATGATTGGATTGGTAAATATATTTGATTCTTTTTCATCTTAACTGAGGGGAATTAGACAATCAACTATATTCTGATCATTTGAGGCTGACTTATGTACTTATGATTTTACTTTCTGGCCAGGTGCTCCAAAGTCTGTGGGTCAGAGCTCTACTTCTAACTACATACGGTATGGCCACTAGCTTTTATATATTTAGTCTTTCAAAAATTAAACATATTTATATTATGGAAACTTCTGGAGGTTTTTTTTTTTATTTTATTTATTTATTTTTTTAAGAGACCCTAACACACACGAGCGCACATACAATCTTGGCCTCTTTTTAAATCTTCCCTAGGTCTGGTTGCCAGCAACAGGGATACATTTTAAGTCATGAAGGCTAAGTGCCACCGGTGGGATGATAGTGCACCGGTTGGAGATTGCCTAGGTCTCCGAGGGATCCAGAGTAAAACTCTCATAACCATACATGGCTGTGTTTAATCTGTAATTAGGTTTAGAATATTTTTATCTAGTTCTTTTATCAAGAGTTTAGGTAACCCCATTGCCCTTATAAGCTGGTTGTAAATTATTTGATAGACTTTAAAGTTTTTGAAAAAAGGCCTTACTTGTTTTTATTTTGGGCAAAATATATCTACATTAAAAATATATACTAGCAAAAAACATAAAATACACAGAAATAAGCATGGTTAAGTTTCTGATATATATAAGTATATACACACATGTATGAACACAATCTGGAATTTTATGCTACATATATGAGCTGATAATAATATGCTGCTTCATAAACTGTTATATTTCCTTTACATTTTGGAATGAACATACTCCCACATATATGTGTGAAATTTTCCCATTGATAAAGTAGTCTGAAAAATGGGTCAAAATAAAAAATCTAATGAGATGCCAGTAACAAAGAAATTACCTAAACCAAAATTCTACCAAATGATTATAAGTAAAATGAAGATCAAAGATATATCAGAAAATGCTAACAGAAAGTATTGTATTCTTTGCTCTTTTTATTTTTTTATTTTTAATTTGCCAGAAAGCACATGTACTCAACAGAGACAGAGAGAAAAAGAAACAGAAAGCATTTCCCAATGAGGCGTGGTCGCACTGCAATCTTTTCTCCTTTATTTCTCTATCTTTTCGTTATTTGGGGTGCACGCATACCTGCTCTGGTGTTTTTCACGCTGCTGCTAGTGGGATCTGGACTGTGACTGGCCATGTGGAATCCAGCTCCCATAAACACTGCAGGATATTGGGCTGGCCTCATTATATATTTTAAAACTTAGGCTGGCTCTATAGCAGCTTTCATGTGCTGGTCACATGGTGACTGCAGTCAGCTCAGCTTGAAAGACACCACCATTTATACCCACAAGGGCCCAAAATCTCATGGATTCAAGGACTGGAAGATGGGCATCCTGGTTTGACCAAGCCCTGTGAGGGTACTCCCCTTTCTCTCTCATTCTCATGTGCACATCCATGTGCTTTATCATGAATAAAGAAAAAAAATAATCATTACATTAATTATACAAATATTTCAAGACACATAATGAGTATAAAGCCTCTGGATTCAAGTTTTGCTTATGGACAAACAATTTTTTATTTTATTTTTTGAGAGGTTTTCGCTATAGGGCACGTGCGCTCGCCAGACAGAGAGAGACATAGAGACAGAAAGCGAGAAATCACCCCCCGGGGGGATGGTCACACCGCAATTCTTTCTCCTCCATTCTCCTCTCAGGATTTTGGGCACGCACACACACACACCCGGCGTGAGTTTTAAGCCACCGGGTCCGAGACGCGAACCGTGGTCGACTACATGGGAGTCCAGCGACATAGCCATTACGCTAATTGCTGGTTCCCCAAACAATTATTTTTTGACAAATATGCCCATAAACCCTGAGGTGAAGAAGACACAATGCGAAACCTGTAAGAACAGACAACATAAGCATTTGGCAAGCGTTTAATTTGTTCACAGTAAAAGTCAACCTTTCCTATTTAAGATACTCAGAATTGAAATCCCCAGACATGAATAAAATTTTTGTAAAGGAAAAAATAAAAGCTAATCAATTTTTCTCTGGCATATAATTCGTCTTTGAGTTACTTTGTAAGAAAGTTAAAATTGCTGTATTTTATATTCCTGTAGGATTCTCTTAAATGGAAGTCTTTGAAACACACAGTTCTAAATGTCTCAATATGCAGTCTGGAGATTTTCAAGGGGAATGAATCTCGTATTTGCTAGATAGTTTTCTAAGTTTCTGAGTAGCTGTGTCATTTATATTATTTATATTATTCCTGTGAATCCTTAAATAGTTACATTGTACATGTATAGGTACCTAGTGTCAAATTCTGAGGTAATGAAATACAGACATCCCTAAATTAGTAGAATGATGAGAGGCATACAGGAAGAGGTTTCTGGTTCTTTTAATATTCCCAAAGAGCAAACTAAAAGTGGCAATGCCGCTGAGTTTATTTATCCTAAACATTTATTTTCTCTCTGCAGAAAACAACTATTGAACCCAGACAGTAAGCTAATCTTCAAGTTTGGAACTGTAATTGTCTACAGCTATGATTAGATGTGTGAATTACTTGCCTGTCTATATATGGCATTCCACACAGATTAGTAAAGAAGTAAAAATCGTTTGCTTTGTGATATAAATGATGGAATAAGAAAACTCAATGAAATATATGCTAACTCAGGAGAGGAAATTACCACTCTTAAAGATTTCTTTACAAATAATCTCAGTGACATAAGTGGGAGATGAACCTACTGTACAGAAAGAAGCTATTTAGTAAGATCCATTCGGTTTAAGAAACATAGCACTTCTAAATTCTACTCCTCCAAATGCTAAGATAAATAGTGGCATGGCTGATTTCAAATGAATAAATTTGTGTGTGTGTGTGTGTAAATGGTAAGATCAATTACAAAAAACTTGGAAAATGGACTTTTAAAATGTGAAACAAATGAGAAAAATGTTAAAAATTAGACCATAAACAATATTTTAAATCACCAGGACGAGCCCATGGCATGATGGTTAAGGTGGCAAGTCCCACGTGAATGATTCAAGTGATTCAAGTTCCGTGCCCAGCAGCCTGAAAAAACATGCAAAGCACTTGTGTGTGCACAAAATCCTGAAAGGACAGAGATGGAGAAGAATGTACCTTGGCTGCCCCCATGGGGATTGCTTTCTCACTGTCCCCATCCTGCCTTTCTCTGATAAGGTCTTGTGCTTTCTGGTAAACAAAAAAATAAAAAATACAAAGTCACAAAAGTGTGGTTGCTTTTATTTGATAATTGTAATTTAACTTGATTTTAGAATAACTGGGTTGGGAATGGTAAATAACTGTCTGCATTTTCAATTTATGTCAGTTCTGGGTAAGGATAAAACGTCTGCCTTATGAGCGCTAGAGTGTGGTATCACTAGAACCACCATGAGCATTGTTTACGAGAGTTATCTATGACCACAGTTATCACACCACAAGCTGCAAAGTGTTATACAATAGTAAGTGTCATTGGAAATTAGGCTTTGTCACTTCAGAGTGAAACTCAATGACATTGCAGTACTTCAAAGGGTGATTGGATATCTTTTTTTTTGTAAAGCAGAACATTTTTTCATTTTAGTACATTTAAACACATATGCTCATAATAAGTAGCCTTAATTTTCAAGATTATTATTTTAAAAAATCCTATCAGACTCAAATATTCTTTTTTGTAATTCATGATAGATACTTGTGCATGAGAGAGAGAGAGATAGAGAACCATCCCCGGGCATGGTCCTGCCGTGATCCCCTTCCTTGTCCTCCAGCTCTCCAGAATCCTAAGCATGGGGGAACACTCCTGAAGTGCTTAACTGCAGAAGGCAGGTGCATTCTGGTTCCACCCAATACACTCCTGACTGTGCATAGAAGCTTGGACAAATAATTTAATCATTTAATCTTTATGGATAATCATGCACATAAAAACTGATATTCCTATTAAGGATCTAACACCTAAAGATTTCAAATAATTTCTACAAGGTTACAAAACAAGTAAGTGGGAAAATTGGATCATTTTATATGCTTGTTCATCACCTTGCTCCGGTTAGATAGCATGTTGCTTGACAAACGGAATTATTACATGATTTCATATCCCTTTCCTGCTAAGTTTATATATTTGCCAAGTGATATATAACATTGAAAATGTAAGGAACATACGCAACAGCAAGATATTGGATAAGCTTAAATCCTCTAGGATTAAAAAAAAAAAAAGGAACATGAATAAAATAGTCTACTGAACCAAATCAAATTACACTATATAAGGAAACACAGACTTACAGATTTGAAAAAATGATCACATTAGGCATATAAACTACACTTTACAGAACCATAGACAATAGATGTAGAGCATCCTTGGTTAAAAAAAAAAAAGAAAGAAACACATTAAAAATCATTCTTTAAGACAGCATGAATTCCATATACCTAGATAGAGAACTTGATAGTCCAGGGTAATTTCTTCTATATCCTTATATGTTGCTATGTAGTTAGAGCTGTTTATTTTTGTAAATCAGTCTAGACTTCCACTATTCAACTGTACATTTTTCATGTATAAATGTTAAGAAGTACTGTGAAGTTTTCTTGGGGGTGTGGTAGGCAGCAATTCCATGGAATAAGATGTATAAGTTGTATGGTGACTATGGTGCTTCATCTACAGAAGAATTATATAGAATTTACTTTTAGAATATTTTGAGTTTTACAGATAAATTGAGTAAAAGGATAGAATTCCTACCCATACATCCACTCCACAACATATGCACACAGTCTCCCACGATGAACTTCTCACAGCCAAATGGACCACTGGTCCATGACTTTCAGGACTTGTATTTATGTTCAATAATTAGATGTCCTTAAAATTTTGTTTAAAGCTTACTATATTCTCCTATATCTTTTTTTAAGAAAACTATTTATGATAAAGAGAAATTTAATAACATTGCTTATCCAAGTGGTGAATTTTTAAATTTCTCACATATACCTTTTCAGTTACATTTTATAAAATCTTCTATTGTATATTAATCAGCCAGTATCATTATGTAGTCACTCATTTTTATATGCTTATAGACTATTTTGATTTACATCAGCCTACCTATTCTTTTTTTTTTTTTTTCTTTTTTTGGAGAGGTTTTTGCTATAGGGCGCGTGCGCTCGCCAGAAAGACAGAGAGAGACAGAGAGATAGAAAGTGAGAAATCACCCCCCCAAGGGGAATGTCCACGCCACAATCCTTTCTCCTCCATTCTCCTCTCGGGATCTTGGGCGCACACGCACACTTGCCCGGTGTGAGTTTAAGCCACGGGGTCTGGGACGCGAACCACGGTCGACTACGTGGGAGTCCAGCGACATAGCCATTATGCTAACTGCTGGTCCCAAGCCTACCTATTCTAACTTTATCATTTTTACTATTTTTAAAGAACTATTTATTGAATTTTATTTATTCATTCATTTATTATATTTTTTAATTTGACCAAAGAGAGACACAGAGAGAGAGAGAGAGAGAGACATAGGGAAAGAGAGAGTGAGGGAAAGTGAGAAAGCAAGTCCCAGACTCAAACTGTGGTCGGCCATATTGGAGCACCCAGTGTCTTAACCACCACGCCACCTGCTGTTCCCCTTTTTTACTGTTTTTAAGCATATACTTTACTAGGTGTTCGTATGAAAGATTTGCTTTTGTTTTATATGTATCTTTTGTAAATAAAATGAATTCTTAATTCCATTTATAATCCAATAGAATAATTATTGTATTTTTAAATGTAGTTTAATATTTTTTTTCTTTTGATGTGCTTATACAATATTTTACTTTTTAATAATGCTTTTTTTCTTTTCTATTTTTTTAAATAATTATTTTTTTAACTTTATTTGTTTTCTTATTTTTAAATTTGACCTGAGAGGGACAGAGTGAGAGAGAGAGTGAGGGAAAGTGAGAAAGCAAGCTGCCAGGTCCAGGACTTGAACTGTGGTCGGCCATGTGGGAGTCCAGAGCTCCTAACCACCACACCACCTGCTGGCCCCTATTTTCTATTTTTCATTTTTGCTTGAGGGGAGCGCTCACTGGAGAGAGAAAAAAGAGAGAGTTAGGGGAAAAGTGAGAAAACATCCTCCTTGGAGCATGGTCACACTCCACTTTTCCTCCATATCAGCCTCCTTTGGGGATTTTGGGCATGAACATAAATTAGCTGGTGTGTTTCTGAAACCATTGGGTCTGGGATTCAAAGTGCACAGGTAGCCATATGGGATCCAGTCACTTTAATCACATGCCACCAACTGGCTCAGTATTTTCTTAATTCTTATTGTGTGGTGCTATTATTATAATTTATTTTTACTTTTTAAATTAACTCACTGTTTTTAACTTTTGTCTTGTGCCCTATATTATTTGATAAGCAAGTATGAAATCTTTACATTTTATTTTTTGTTTTCTAAAAATTATAGTTGAAATTTTGTCTTGCCTAATTAAATTGATGATCAACTATAATATCTTACCTATTATCAGGTACCTTCCAAAACCCTTTAGAAAGATGAACTAATTCCAAATGCCCCCTTTCCCCTTCCCAAATTCAATGCTGTTTTTACTCAGAATAATATGCTTTATTTTTCTGTTTCTTAATTAAATATTATCACTGTTACTATTCCATTTTTCAGACACCATTTCTTTCTATTTTATTGACAGATTTATTTTTTTTTTTTTGGCTTACCTTTGGGTGTGTATGAATTTTACTTGCTCCTTTTTCCTTTCTTCCTTTCTCTATTCAATTTTAGCTATTTTGCCTTCTTATTTAAATATGAATTTTAGAGTGAATGATTTCATGATTAAGTTTGGTCATTGCAAACTCAGTTTTGTTTTTTCTGAAATTTTAAAGTTCTGCTTCTTGAATAATAAATATGTTCTATGAACTATTTATTAATGAAGTTTAGTTCTTAAGAATTTAACTAATAATGGTTGGAAAATCACTTTGCATTTATAGTTTACCAGGCTTCTGATCCTGGAAACATATAATTACTATTCTGTGCGCATGTGATTACTAACTTTCTACCTTTGTGTAAGACAAAGACTGAGGGTATGTAGAAAGAATTCTGTCTTTAACACTCATATTAGTTATTATTTCCATTTTTGTAATAAGAAAATGAATGCACATGAAGTTTAACTAATCTGTTGATAGTCATAGACTTATAATAAGGGATGAACATAGAATTTAATTTCTACATCTTAACACTAGGGTTTGCTTTGATAAACACACTTACACTTTCTGTAGTTCTACTGCTTTCATTGAGATACAGCCATCAGTCTAAGTTTTTCTTCTATTGGGCAAGGACTATTTCAAAGTCTTATATTTTTATTTGGTATCCTGTACTTCCTGTACTTTTAGCAAAATATGTATAAGTATTGATTTATCTTATATGGTCTTTGTTGTAATTCTTACAACAATAATTGCCTTTCTTCAGTTCTCAAAAATTTAGTTACTATCTCTTCATATATTGTTTCTCATCCATTTCTTTGTTTTATTCTTTTTTTTTTTTGGAGAGGTTTTCACTATAAGGCGTGTGCTCGCCAGACAGAGAGAGACATAGAGACAGAAAGCGAGAAATCACCCCCCAGGGGGGATGGTCATGCCGCAATCCCTTCTTCTCCATTCTCTCTAGGAATCTTGGGCACGTACGCGCTCGTGCCCGGCGTGAGTTTTAAGCCACCAGGTCCAGGACACGAACCGCGGTCGACTATGTGGGAGTCCAGCAACATAGCCATTACGCTAACTGCTGGTTCCCTCTTTGTTTTATTCTTTAGAACCTGATTAATTGTGTTGAAATTTTTCATTATATTTCCATGTATTTTGACTATACTGTTATAAATTTTAGTCACTTGTGTTTTTGCTTCATTCTTTTTTTTTTTTTTTTTTTTTTTTTTTTAGAGGTTTTTGCTATAGGGTGCGTGTGCTTGCCAGAAAGACAGAGAGAGACAGACAGACAGAAAGCGAGAAATCACCCCCCGGGGGAGGGCCACACAGCAATCCCTTCTCCTCCATTCTCCTCTCGGGATCTTGGGCATGCATGCACATGCACCCAGCATGAGTTTAAGCCACCAGGTCTGGAACTCGAACCGCGGTCAAATACATGGGAGTTCAGTGACATAGCCATTACGCTAACTGCTGGTCTCTTTGCTTCACTCTTGATGTACTTATGACTAGTATCCACGTCCATGATTCTCTGTTCAACTTTGTCTAATTTATTGTTAAACCCACCTCCGAGTTATTTTTACTTTTAAAAATGTAAATAATATATTTTAATTTTAAAACCATATTTCCTTTTTTCAAAATAATTCTTTTTATCTGTAGTTTCTCATGACATACTTATGATTCATATCTTTCATTCTTTAAATATTTCATACATAAATATCTTATATATTATCCATAATGCTATTAGCTTTAGTTTTTATATGTGCTCATAAAAGCATTCATTCAATATTTAATATTGTGATTGCCCCAAATAATAACTTCCTTCTCTTACTTATAAATAATAACAAGAGCAATTGGGGCTATTCTAAGTTAAAATGTCTTATAAATATCAATTTTTCATGAGAATCTTCCTATATTTTTTATTAACTTTTTCAAGTTGAGTCTTGCAGCCACTATAATTGGAAAAGCATATGACGTGTGGGGTTCATCCAAAGAAATGACTCTTCTATAAACTTCACAGGTCAGTAGTCTAAAAGTTGTAATAGATTATATATTGGAGAGCATGTCTGGTCACTTAATTGGAGGTATCATATGTATTCTCTTAAGTTAATAAGAATTACCTATCTTCAAAATTCAGACAGGATATTGGCTAGGTAAGAAAATATGTGACTGTCTCCTTAGGCTTGAGATTTCTCTCAGACAAAATGCATCATATAAGCACCAATCATATGATTCTATAAGCCAAAACACAATTGAATTACACAGTGCATATCACTAAATATTATTTGAATCACATTTTATATCCATATGGCTCTGCTTAAAACTAAATAAATGGTTTCCTTGTGGTAATAGATGTAAGCAATTTGATTACTGATATTTTATAATGGTTAAGGTAAAGGTTATGGTTAAGATTAGAACATTTCTTCCTAGGGAGTATATGTAAGTTCACAGAACTGTCACATAAGCAGAATCAGCCATTGAATCTTTTATAATACAATCTCCTGCATGTAGGTATCTATTTCTATCTATTTCAATACAAATTACATAATTTTTATATTTTGTTTGTTTTAATTCTGTGAAATATTTTATTTTAATTTACAGTAAATATTTTCATATGTGTATGTGTGTGTGTTTAATTTTGCCAGAGGGTATGTACACTCCCCAGAGAGAGAGCAAAAGTGACAAAGTACCCTCTCCTAAGGCATAGTCATGCTGCAATCCCCTCTCCTCCATTTCTTCTATCTTGTAGGATTTTGAGCATATACGTTTACCTGAGTGTTTCTCAGCCTGTCAGGTTTAGGACTCAAACTGCCAGTCATCCATGTGGAACCTAGGTACTATAATCACCACGCTACGGGCAGAGAGGAAGGATCTGGGTCTCAAACCACTTGGACAACCATAAAAGATCCAGTTTCCTTAGCCACTAGGGCATGGTGGGCTCTATATAAATATGTTTATCAAGCACTTTCAGTAAATTATGACGACTTCTTGCCCTTCACATTAGCAGGAGATAATGAAAGCCATTTTCTAGAGGTGACTGCATTTTGTGACTAATTTTGTTTTAGCGCTATTCTTGTATGACATCAGAAATCAACTGGGATTTCATTCATACACTCCTCATTGGATTATATTCTCTATTAGGGTACATTTTTTCTAAAAGTTTATTTTTCTCAATGTTGCAACTGAACCTCTAAATGTGATAGCTTTATTAATTAATACTTAGAAAAACTTTTAAACTAGTATGTTCTAGTACTAACTTTTATGTATTCGTATAAAATCGCTTCTATCCTCATCAAGTTCTCATCAAAAACATTAAATTAAAACATTTCTTTCTGTTTAATAAGGGAAATAAATATGCTTTATATTTGACTATAAAAATAGTATCATTAGTATATTTATATTTCCCGTATTCACCAGTTTTTTTGTACTTTTATGAAAAGAATGAACATGTAAGCACAAAGACTGTCAAAAATAATAATAATAATAAAACAGAATGACATACTTTATGTTTGTGTAGTCAAGGCAACCATGGAAATGATCAGGGTATTGTGTCTATTTTTAATATTTATTAATTCTAAGTCCTATTTTAACCAAGTGCTCAATGATTTGAAATTTATTCATCAAGGTGCTCAGGACAAATTGCATAATTTATTTTAATGTAAAAAATAAACTTAAATATATTGAAGTAAAACCTTGAGATATGTTCTTCAGAAAATAAATAAATAAAAAGCTCAGAGGGAATAAAAAAATATAAAATGTGTGTATTAATAAGAGAAAATGTGACTTGCCAAGTATTACAATTCTTGGCAATGGGAGGTATTTCTCTTTAAATTCCTTACTTTTATCACTTTCTATAACTTATTCATTCTTCTCAGCAGATGGAGCACTATATAAAAGGGTCATCTGCCCCAACCATGAAATTTCCAGAAAATAAATTATTCAGAAAATTACATGTTAATATGAGTCACAGAAATTGAAAGATGTTGGGTTAAGTCTATCAATTCTTGAAAGGTCCCTAAATGTTGTGTATTTAAAAATTCTATGTTTATTTCTGTTTGAATTTTAACATGAGGTTCATCATTCTGTCACCTGCTATGCTCCCCCTCATTTTCTATTTTGAAAAACAGCAAAAAAAATTCTATTAAAATACCTACTAAACCACCTCATAGATTTCAACATAAATCTAGATTTCAGCCATAGGAGTAGTACATAAATTATTCAAATAAAAAGCATAAACTTGTATTTTATTACCGTTAAAAGTAATAAATCTGCTCTGTTATCCAGGTTCACATGCTGAGCATAGCATTATTATTTGGGGAAAAGATACCTATGTATGTATGTGTGTGTATATATATATATATATATATATATATATATATATATATATAGTTATTTAAAATGCAGCTTCTATTCCTGCTGACTAAGTCTTGGATACATACACTAGCAGCTTTCCAAGTGCATTAGATGAATAAGTGAATAAAATAAAATAGAAAGTAAAAACTAATGTGCATAATTTAAAGAAATTTTTCTGCTCTGAGTCTGTTTTCTCCTCTGTAAATTGTAAAGATAGGACCAAATATTCTTCAATGACTCTTCTACCTATTAATTATTGAAATATGTTTCAGTGTGTGGGGGAGTAAACGGATTCTTAATTTTACCCTATACAAAAAATAAAAAAAGACGACTATTTAAACTTGATGCTTTAATTATCTTTGAAATGTTTCAGTGTAAGAAACAGAAGTTTAGGCTCGTTTCTGTTTGGGCTAGCTTCTGCCCAAAATCCCAAGAGAAGAATGGAGAGGAAGTGATCTTGGCTTGGCGACACCCCAGGGGTTTATTTCTCGCTTTCTGATCTCTGTGGTGGGGTGGGTAAGGAAGCTGAATCCCATATGGCAAAAGGAACAGTTCAAGTCTGGACCGGAAAGCTGGAGAAACATGCTGGGTGTGTGTGTATGTCTACCCAAAATTCTGAAAGGAGAGAGAGATGGAGAAAGGATTGTGGCATGCTCATCCCTCATGGGTGGTGCTTTCTCATTTTCTCTGTTTCTCTCCAGTAAGCACACATGCCTCTAGAAAATTAAAAAAAAAAAAAGAAAGAAAGAAAGAAAGAAAGAAAGAAAGAAAGAAAGAAAGAAAGAAAGAAAGAAAGAAAAAGAAGTTTGACCCGACATGTGTGGGTGATAACAATATATTTATTATTGAGAAGTTCCCTCCTGATAGTACAATTTATCTGTTTATAGTTGTACATGAAACATGGTGTTTTTCCTTGGTGAACATCAAGAGACTTTGTGGAATAAATATTGTTGTGCATCTTTATTGTCACATATAAAAAGAAGGATATTGTACTGCAACAGCTGTGTTTAAATATATTCTATAAACATTTATATAGCACTTGCTGGGTGAGACCCACATTGATATTTAGGCTTAACAGAAATACAAAATTAAAAGTTAAAAGAAACCAGGACCACAAGATGGCATAATGGTTACATCACTGGACTCCCACATGGTCTACCACGGTTCAAATCCCAGACCTAGTGGCTTGAATCTCATGCTAGGCATGTGTTCACATGTGCCTAAAATCCCAAGAGGAGAATAAAGGAGAAGGGATTGTGGCATGGCCATCCCCACTGGGGGATGATTTCTTTTTCTCTGTCTCTATCTGTCTCTCCAGTGAGCATATGAACCCTATGACAAAAATCTCTCTTTAAAAAAAAAAAAAATTAAAAAGTAAAAGAACCAAGAAAGAACTGAATATTTTTGCCCCCACCCCCAAATTTTTATGTTGAAACCCTAACCCCCTGAGGTGATACTACATAGAAGATAGAGTTTTTGGGAGGTGACTTTCAGTCATTTTCAGGGTGCATGCTTTGCTAAAGAGATCCCACAGAGATTCCTTGCCTTCTTCTGCCATGTAAATTTACAGTGAGAAGATAGCCAGGAATCGGACCCTAAACAGACACTGAATTTGCTTGGACTTCCCATATTCTATAACTGTGAGAAGTGGATTTCTGATATATATAAGCTACCTGGTTTATGTCATTTTGTTATAGCATCCCAGACTAAGACAAATAATATTCTTATCATCTGTGAATTTAATGTTGACCAGTTTCATTCATTCTCCTCTCTTTTCCCTCTTATTCCATTCTATCATGTTTATCTTTCTAAAACACAGGAAACAACCACATATATTTCTCAAATAACAGCCAAACTTCAAAGGTCAAACCCCTTAGCACATTTTTTAAAAATTTTTGCAAGAGGACATATGCACTTTCTGGAGACACAGAAAGAGAGAGAGAAAGAGGGAGAGAGAGAGAGAGAGAGAGAAGGAAAGCTTTCTCCCTTCTTTTGGGATTTTGGGCACACATGCACATATGCTCAGCTTGTTCCCCAAGCTGCCAGGCCAGAGATTTTTTTTTTTTCTTTTTTTGGAGAGTTTTTTGCTATAGGGCGCGTGTGCTCACCAGACAGACAGAGACAGAGAGATAGAAAGCGAGAGAAATCATCCCCCAGAGGGGATGGCCATGCCGCAATCCCTTCTCCTCCATTCTCCTCTCGGGATCTTGGGCACGCACGCACACGCACCTGGCATGAGTTTAAGCCACTGGGTCCAGGACTCGAACCGCGGTCGACTACGTGGGAGTCCAGCGACATAGTCATTATGCTAACTGCTGGTCCCCCAGGCCAGGAATTTGAACCTCACAGTCAGCTATGTAGGTTTTAGTCATCTCAACCACAACACTACCCACTAAGCCCCCTTAGCACAAATTTAAGTTTGCCTCTAATTTGATCTTTAGGCATTCATGTAATGATCTATTTCCCACTCCCAATCCATTCTTAGCCTTTTGAGATCAATCTCTTTTTAGGAGCAATTCAGATGAGTCACCCTAAAAGAAAGATATCATAATTTCTGCAGTAGTAAATAAATTATCTTTCTTCTTTTCTTCCACAGTAGAGTACCTATTTTTCAAGTGATATTCATTTTAATTTTCTTTTCATTACACCAAATATTTACACATCTGTTGTCTCCTTTCCTTGGATAGATATGAAACACATTATGTAAGTTTCTCACTGACTCTTTTTATGTATTTGTGTACTTATGCCTGAAAATACAGTAAGTATATTCACTTTTACAAATTGATGTCCTATTAAATGATTTGATCTTCAGAAAGTTAGACTGGGGAAACTCTAGGGCAGAGGAAGATATATAAAATTAAAGTTTCTGAGTATATCTATATCTATATATCTATATCTATATCTAGAGATTTTTGCCTTAGGGCACACGAACTTGCTGGGGAAAAAGAGAGAGACAGATATAGTGAGAGGGAAAGTGAGAAATTACCCCTCGGTGGGATGGTCATGCCACAATCCCTTCTCCTCCATTCTCCTCCTGGGACCTTGGTCACACACACACGTTCCCAGTGTAAGTTTTAAACCATTAGTTCTGGAACTCAAACTGTGGTGGGCCATGTGGGAGTCCAGTAACATAACTGCTGCACCATCTGCTGGCCCAAGTTCATGAATATTAACAAGAGAGCGAGAGCGAGAGCGAGAGAGAGAGAGTATCTGCTAAATTGTACCTATGGTCTGACTCAACTGGTAGTTAAATAAGTAGACGAACTTACAAGCATGTGCTTTAAGATGATAATAAACATATTCAAAACCTTATTTTACCACAAAAGCAATAATTCAGTCTAATTGAAGCAGACACAGCTTAAGCCGTTTGTTTTACAGCACCTTTAAAATCCATTAGTCTTGAAGACAAGTAAAAATAGTATGCAACAATTAGTCTCCACAGGCAAAGTCCATGCTGATAAGCAGAATGAAATTTTACAAGCGGGACTGTCGTGCTGCTCATGTCCTTCAACGGGTGTCTTACACATATCCACTTGAGCCTAACGGAGTGCAGAATGTGTAAAATCTCTTTGGAGCCTGGCCTGTCTAGATTTGTCTGACACAATTAAAATACAGCAAAAACGTCTCTTTACTTGGGTAAGACCTGGGGGAGAACTAATCCTGATATAAAAGAGAACCAAGGTTGATGGAGTTAATCAGCTACAATGCTCTAATATTAAAGGAGAGGTAATTTGGAGCAGAGCATCAGGACACTTAATCAAATACACGTCTGGCCTAAATTCCTGTACAGATGTCTAAAATCCTGAGGGAATAGGGTTCTAAGTAAATATTAAAATCTCAGCTCCCTAAACTATAAATGTTATCAAAGCACGCTGGCATGAATGAACAACAAAGAGAAGTGATGAATCTGCCTTTTATAGACCTCTGTGCTCTTGACAACGTAAGTGATCAAAGATTCAGTAGTGGGCCTCCCAGAGCAGCAGCAAACACAAGAGAAAAGGTTGATCTGTGGGAAAACTCCACTCCCTGCTCAGGAAACAGTGAAGTAGTAGCTTCACCTGGTGTGATTTCAGAGTCAGGGAAACATGGAAATTTTAAGAAAATGCAGGTTTTTTTGAGTAGGTGAAAGTAAGCGATGGGGGTCGGGGAATGTTGGTGATTCTATAAAATTTCCAGTAGGATTATCCGAAAGAGCAGTATTAACTTTTCCAAATTTCATTGTCACTAGAATCTAGTAAAAGTTTTAAGACATAAGGCAGCAGAACTTAATTTGAATGCATATTTTCCATTTATAAAACAATAAAGTAGTTTAGATTTATAAAACATATGTAGAATGTAATGAATAGTCATGTTTTAACCTGTGTAAAAAGTGCATCATAAGTTAAAATTAAGTGCTACTAACAGCCGGAGTACAAATCCACTATCCACAGAGTGTCCAAGCACAGTGACAGTACCAACTTATTTAATCACTTATTTAATCACGTCAATGTTATTTCTGCCATTTTTAAAGTTTTTATTTTAATTACCAAAGAGTGCATGAGTTATCCAGAGAAGAGAGAGAGAAAAAGCACCACCTAGTGGGGACGGTCATGTTGCAGTCCTTTTCCCCCCCTATTTCTCCATCCCATCAGAATGTGTGGCATGCATGCATGTACAGCCAGGGTGTTTTTCAAGCCACTGGGCTAGGACTCAAACTACAGTTGGCCGTGTGAGATTTGGCTCTCTATGTTCAGAGCTTAGGGTCCAGCCCATTTTTGCCACAGTTTGAAGTATACTGCCCAAAACATATTACACGGGGCTTTAGATTTTCCCTCTTCAAAGTAAGCACCCTTGAATACAGAGATGAGGTCTGCTGTCATATTGTTTACAACTCAGAGGAACAGAGACGGCATATTCACACTTAATTTATTCTCCTAGAAGAAAAATAGGCAAGATAATGGTACATAATTAAGACTTAGCTGGCCTTCACTCTGGACTTCTGGGAGATAACCTCTAAAACCTTAGAATGTTACCATATGGATATCTTTATTATTCCAGGTGAGTCCATCGGACCGCATCTAAAATCGTGCTCCTGAGGTGACATGTGGTGTGCCCTCTATAGTTTCAGAATGGCGACTGGCCATGCCAGAAACACCACCTATGTGGTTAGAGGGTTTGACCTTGGAGTGGCATCATCTCAACCTTTTGGGAGGGAAGTAGAGCTGATGAGTTCAGTCACTGAAAAATGATTGAAATGTGTCCACAGGATGAAATTCCAATAAACAAACAAAATCAATACACATATGAAAGCAGTGTGTTTTACTGCTTGGTAATCATATATCCATGTTCTGGAAGGGTGACAAGTCCGGGGACATGGAAACTTCATGTTTGGACTCTACAATGATAATCTATTTTGTCTCTTTATTTGATTAGTCCAGATTTATACCTTTTATAATGGAATTTCAATCACAAGTGTGACACTTTTCTCAGTTTCATGAGGTTTTGAGCACAGTGCCTATCTGAGGACCTATATTCCCCAAATCTGTTGTGAGTTGATGAGAATGCAGGTGACCTCAAAGTCTTACAGTTATGACTGTTGTCTGAAGCAAAGGCCATCCTGTGTAACCTGCAACGTCTTCCCTTAGTCCAGGTACTGATAGTTAAGTGTCAGACCTGTGTCACTGGTAACCAGCCTCTGTCAGCGATCCCTGCCACCTAGTAGTCGCGTTTGTGTACTACCCACCCACGGAACCCCACTGCTCTCTGATGACCAAGGGAGTATTGTAGAAATGATGATACATCACTTCTGATGTGATGTTATTATGATATAAGGAACACTAAAGCTTCCACCCTGTGCTCTCTGCAGCCCTCATCCCCAATCAGTGTCATATCACGGAAGCCAGAATGAAACAACCCTATGGAGAGATGCCTGTAGTCAGGAACCAAAGTTCACTTCCAACAGCTACTGAGTCAGCGTGGATATGCATACCACTGTCCACTCAAGCCTTCAGGCCATCACAGTCATTGACTTATTGACTGAAACCTTATGCAAAACACTGAGTCAAAATAATCTATAGCTAAGCCTATCTTGGATTCCTGGCACTGGGAAACTGGGGGAGATAATATATATTTGCTGTAAAACTGCTAAGGTTTGGACTCAGTTCTCATGCAGCAAGCGATCATCGAGGGAAAGAGCAACCTATGTTTATTTGTATCTTCTTTCAGGTATACTAGTTGACAATGTTTTTCCAACTTTCCTGAGGAGGAACGTGAGAGGCAGAGGATAAACTTGGACCGTTATGTCATAAGGAACTCTTCTAGCTTAACAGAAAATGGCAGCAAAGTAAAAGAAATGCTCCTCTCCAACAAAAATTGATCAGACTATCAGATTTTGAAAAGCATCTGTACACTATATTATGCTATTAAAATAACATTTGGTTGTAATGTCCCTAAAGAAAATAATGCAGATCATAATATTCATTTATATCTTAAGATAAAAATATTAAAATAAAATATCAAACTGAATTGTATGTTAGTCACACTCCTATCTATTGAAATGAAGTATTATAATATATATTCAAATTAATCTCCAACCTTGTACTATGTAATTAATGTTTGTACTTAACCCAGCCTTGATTTTTTTTTAAATTTTTGATATAATTTTTTAAGAGAATATATTAAAAATTACAAGATTTTCTTGGTCTGCTTGTATGAAGTTACACTGGCAAATCCTTATTCAGAACAACCAATGTGATCGTGACTTTCACTTTGTGAAATATAAAAATAAAAGCGTGCCAATTGTTTTGGGGCCCCAAAGGTGCATCCAAAATTGCTGGGGGTCCAGCCTGAAGTCATCGTCAGTAGCAAACTGAACTGCAGGCCGGAAGCTACACAGCTAACTGTGATTCTGCTCCTGAAAACACACTGGGCCTGTGTGTCTGTCCCAGTTCCCAAAAACCTGCATGGCTGGGAAAAGGGGATTGTGGCATGACAGGACACTGTTAAATGCTTCTCTCTCTCTCTCTCCCTCATATGTATGCATGTGCTCTCTATCATGAATAAAATAAGTAAACAAAAATTATAGCCTTTAAGACTTTTGTACTACTATAGTACATAAGATATAACAGTCAAATAAGAACGCTTAATTTTCTTCTCTTTTCTTCACTTTTAATGAAACTACTGTAGAATTTATAAGTACTATTAGAATTATCATAATTATAAAACCTAGGTTAAAGGGTCGATGAGAGTGAAATACATGATAAAACAGGGATGAAGGGATCCTAAAACATGACAGTTATTCTGAAAAGCAGCAATTAACTTAGGTAATATGTAACAAAAACATGGCAAACCTCTACTTAGAGGAGATATAGAAGAAATACTTGCCCTAATCTTTCTGCCAAGCATAATTGAAAACCAAGAAATAATGCATAAAGAAAACATAAGACTCTGAAGAATGGACAGAAGCAGCTGACTAGCAAAGTACTTCAGGACACAAGTAGTGACACAGCAGAGTAACTTCAATTTTCTTTTGCCTTGTGTATATCACAGGCCACATGCTGATGAAGCACCTATGTGTACAGACAAAAAGAACTTCAGCCAAAGTTTTTTTTTTTTTTTTTTTTTTTTTTTCCTAGTGATAAGAATGAGAAAAGTCCCAGAAAGTTAAAAAAATAATAATAATGATAATAAAAAAAATTTTATATAAAAACTGATATGCTCTGGCCAAATACCACACACACACACACACACACACACACACACACACACACACCTGTGGCCTTCCACCTCCATCCATGGTACAGGCATGGGCAAAGTCTAGATTTCTGCTGTAACAAGGATATTACGCAGTACCCCAGCTGGGTGATGTCACAGAATACCACACAGGGAGCTGAAAACATTCACTTACACAGAAAACAGAATAGACCTTCTGCTACCATTTCTCCAGCGACCCTGGAGGTGCCTGTACTTCTACCCTACTGAATAATGGAGTACCTTCTGTCTCTCTGCAAGGGTAACATCAGGGAAGGCCTAGAGAAGAACCAGGATCATTACCAGTACCTGACAGTAATGAGACCACCCACTACAGTGTTAACAGAGACCACATGTGAGAAATTGAATTCCCACTTCCACCCAACACAGTGAGGACCCCCCCTTTGCTTGTCCGTGGAGGCCCAGTGGGAACCAAAGTTCTACTTCCACCTGGCAATAATGAGGTGCTGTCTCTCCCCCCTCCCTTTTTAATAAGTACTAGTTGGGTATATTAAAAACATAACCAAATATAAGCAGATTGAAAGGTAAAGAATAGAAAAATATATGCCATTGCTAATAGTATGCCAGCATAGTACAGAAAAAGCCAGCTAAAAAAAACGCTTAAATAAGTCAGGCTGACTGACTAAGTGTACCCCTACAGTGGTGAGACATTGAGAGTCAGGGAGGCTGTTTGTTGCTAAGAGGAAGGTACACAGGAACTCTGCATTTTCCCCTTAATTTTGGACCTACAACTCCTGTAAAATCGTATCCTCCATCCCCCCAAAATAGTCAAAACCAAAAACTAAACTAAATGAAAAAAAAAATAGAATCTTGACTTTTATAATTTTCAAAATGTCCAGTCTTTGACCCACCTGTGGTGGTAGGCATGGCTAAGACGCTGGGAGGTCTAAGTTTAGATTCCAGTCCAAGCAGCGTGTGCCTGCAGTGACAACTGGGAGGCTGAAGCAGATACATGGCACCATGGTGACCCCTTGTCAAAAATCTCTCTCTTTCTCATTCAAAATATTAAGGAAGGAAGAAAGAAGACAAAGACCAGAGCTGATACATGACCTTGTCCTCTCACTTTGTAGCCACTGTCAATATCCCATGTCACCTTGGGACTCCACAGAGAGTCACCCCCGACAAGACCCTCACTGGATGCAGCCCCTTAACTTTAGATCTTAAGACTCATAATCTGAATAAATCTTTATTCTTTATAAATTACTTGGTCTGTGGCATTCAGTTTTAGCAATAAAACAGACCAAAACACCTGCTTTAAGAATCTCTGAAGGAAGTACTGTAAACTGAAAGAAACCATAAAAGAAGAAATCCTTGAACACTAATAGCAAGAAAGGAATAGGCTAAACAAAAATGTACATAAATAAAATAGATTCGGCTCCTCATAAATCTTCTAAATTATGTGTGGTAGTTGAAACAAAAATCATAACACTGCTTGATGAGATCTAAATGTTTGTACAGGGTATATGTACAGGGTTCCATTACAGAGGAAGACGATGAATTTAAAAAGAGGTACAGTTTCTACACTGCACTTAAACTAGTATAATAAAATGTTAACACCGGTATACAACGTTAAGTTATGTATGTACAATGTAATACCCAGACCAAATAAACACGAAAAGTGCTACTTAAAAGGATACACTCAAATAGTATTGAAGATACGTCAGATGGAATGTTTAAAAGTGTTTGTTTAAGCAACAGATAGAAAAAGCAGGATAAAGTAAGCAAATACTCAAAAAAATTAGAACAAAGTAAAAGCAAGAAACTAAAACTAGCAGAATTAGATTCTGATGGGTCAATAGCTGCATTAAATGTAACTAGTTTATATACACTATTTTTTAAAAAAAGGTACTCATTGAGTATATTAAAAACATAACCATTCCATGTAAGTTTGCCAATACACTGCAAAGCATTATGTAGAGGGGGGTCTTGCCATTTTTAATATTTTCTGTGCTTCTGGGCAATTTTCATGTTTTAAATAATTTTTTTGTGAATATACCTTGTACTTCTAATTGCCACTTGTATAGTCCAAGTAGTTTAAGAACTATATGCATGATAAGAGCCAGCAGGTGACATGGTGGTTAAGGTACTTGACTCCTACATGACTGACCGCAGTTCAAGTCCTGGACCTGGCAACTTGCTTTCTTGGGGCCGGCAGGTGGTATGGTGGTTGGGGACGCTGAACTCCCACAAGGCTGACCGCAGTTCGAGTCCCGGACTTGGCGGCTTGCTTTCTCACTCTCTCTCGCTCACTCTGTCTCTCCCTGGTCAAATTAAAATAAATAAATAATTAACTAATGAAATAAAATAATTCTTTAAAAAAAAAGAACTATATGCATGAAACAAGCAAACATCTTTAAGATTATTTTTATAAATATAGAAAATGCATATTAGATTTAAAGTAAAAATGTACTTTATGTATAAGAGACAAAATTATGAAGCTGGTAAATACATTGAAGTGCATAAGAATTAAAAATGTTCACAGGATAAAATAAAAGGTTTAGCCTTGACAGCTATAAAAACAACTAATATGTAGAATATAGTAATTTTTTTCAAATTAATAATTAAAAACATAAACACTGGGAAAACAAGCTCAGAATTTAAATATGTAACACATAAAAGTAAAATATTGAATGGCTAGTAAGCATACAAAAGATACTAGTTCATTAGTAAATATATGCAGCTGAAAAGAAATTGGAGACACAGTTTTATAACTATCAAGAATTCAAAATAAGGGGAACCAGCAGTTAGCGTAATGGTTATGTCGCTGGATTCCTACGTAGTCGACCGCGGTTCACATCCCGGACCCGGTGGCTTAAAACTCACGCCGGGCGCGTGTGCGTGCGTGCCCAAGATCCCGAGAGGAGAATGGAGGAGAAGGGATTGCGGCGTGACCATCCCCCCTGGGGGGTGATTTCTCGCTTTCTGTCTCTATGTCTCTCTCTGTCTGTCTGGCGAGCGCACGCGCCCTATAGCAAAAACCTCTCCAAAAAAAAAAAAAAAAAAAAGGAATTCAAAATAAGGAAAGAAAAAAATTGATAATGACAAATTTTAGGGAGTATGTGAAACAGCAGCAGAAACTCGCATTTAAATTGCATTTATTTTAAATTAGATTTTAAATTGTACTGTTCTCTTTAGAAAGATATGTGGGAAGAGCGGCCCATGGTAGTTATGTGAGCTGGGTCTCACATGGCTGACTGTTAGGTTCAAGCCCGGGATCCAGAGACCTGAAAAACATGTTGAGTACCTGGAAGGGAGTGCCCAAAATCCCAAAGAGAGGAAGAAGTGGAAGAGAAGGGATTGCAGTGACTATTCCCCATGACGGAGGGAGGCTCACTTCTCCCTCTTCCTTTCTTTTTGGCTCTCTATGGTGAGCACGTGAGCCTTCTGGCAAATTTTAAAAAAGACATTAGATAATATTTAATAAAATTAGAATTCCATATTTGAAAATCTAACACTTTAACATTATATTCTAGAAAAAATATTTGAGTATGTGTAATAGAAGTTATGAACACTAATGTTCACTGCTTATAATAATTAAAAATGGGAAAAAGTGAATATTAACAGTTTATGGATAATTTGGTAGTTTAGTCAATGCATACCAATGCGTACAGATTAGAAGCATAGATTTGAGTAGAAATAAAAAAGGGTAAGATGATATTAGATCACATGTTCTAAAAAGCATACAAAATAATGTGTAGTAAAATATTATTAAGTATACATATAAAAACATAGAGTAACAAGATGCATTATTGGTTGATTACCTCCATGAAGAGTCTAGAAGGTGCACAGAGTTGGAGAAGGGAAAACAAAAACATACCCATTTTATTTTGAAAGTACTACTTGTTTTGTGTAAAAATATAAAGAATAGAGAAAGTGTATTAACATTTCAATTCTGGATGATGGTATACAGAACATTTCAAATAAAGGGAAAGAAAAGTAAAGTATATAGTATACAAATCAAGGAGTCAATACTTAAAAATGCATGAAGGAAACATGCATGTCTCAAAACTTCACATTGTACCCCATAATTAGGTACAATTATTGTCTATTACAATTTTTTAGATTTAGGCAAACATAAGAAGAGTAGAAAAATATTTAATAAAATTAGTCAATAAGAAAATAGACATAGAATAGTCAATAAGACATAGACGTAAGAATCAAAACCTTTCCCATTTGATTTTCATTGTCTATTTGTTTTATGAGGAAATAATTTGTATAATAAAAAGTAGAAAACAATACTCCACTTAACAGAAGATATTTTTTTAAAGTATACTTTTTTGAGAGAGAGAGAGAGTTTTTTTTTTGCTAGAGGTGCATGTGCACTCACTCAGGAGACAGAGAGACAGAAAGTGAGACGTCAACCCCGGGGGTTGGCCATGCCACAGTCCCTTCTCCTCCATTCTCCTCTTGGGATTTTGGGCATGCACGCACACATGCCTGGAGTTTCAAGCCTCTGGGTCCAGGACTTGAATTGAGATTGACCATGTGGGAGTCCAGCAACATAACCATTATGCCATCTGCTGGTCCCGAAGCTTGCCACTTTGAAACCATCTCACTGGAACCAGATGCAACCCATCAATTTCGGTGAGACATTCAAAATGCAGAGAAATAGTTTTGGGGGTAATGGATATGCTAATTAGGCCAATATGCTCATTCTACTATGTATGCTTTTATGAAAGCATCAAACTACACCCCATAAATATACACAATTATAATTTGTCTGTAAAAGTAATTTAATAATAAAATGTAACAGCTGAGGGCAATACATTTGGACATAAAATGTACCCTTTGCAATCCACTAGCCCATGGGTTCTAATATAGTCCTGAAACCAGAGTGGAAGTTATGTTTAAGAGCCCTTAATGAGCTAGGTTGTTCATGCTGACTTTGTAGATCCTGAAACTGAATTTTATTCAATACCCGTCTCAACCATTGTTCTGGCTCTAAAATAGCTCAGTCCATCAATGCCCAAGCTTTATTTGTGAAAGGTTACACAATTTCTACCTATTTGTGGAGCATAACAGATATTACTTGAATAACTATAAACACACATGTACATATTTTAGAGCAAAAGACCTTCACACTTCCTCCCCTGAATAATTCCATTATTTTAATACAGTTTAATACCTTAGGTGGATAAATATTTTTAAAAGCTTAAGACAGGGTTTTGTAATTATGCATAGCCACCTGTTCTGAGTCATATATTTAGTTTAGAACACTAAGCCTACAGATTTACAGTTTTTCCATTTGGACTCTGAATTCTGGCCTGAATCTGTCACATAATTTCTAAGTAGTTTTCTACACAGAACAGCCGGAGTCACAGTCCAAATCACAGAGAGAAACTCACTAGTAGAGACGGAAGCTAATGTCTCTGAGTCGGGAAAGTTGTTATGTGCTATTTATATCAGAGCTTGCCCAGTGGCAGAGTCTCTATAATCATGTCCAAAAGGTGAAATGTATTAATATGTTCCATTTGAAAGCCAATGGCCTTCATATATTTAATTTAATTTTCAATATTTTACTGAGGCTTATTATTCTATATGCACCTTCTGTATCTTAGCAAATTGCAGAAATTAAGTTTCAGATAAACAAGAACAGAGAAATAAATTATATTTTTACTGCTCTGTCTTAAAATACTAGTACATCCTGAAATGTATTTCTTTTCAAAGTTATTTTTAATTTGGCTTGGCCCTATAGTCTAGTACTTGTGGTAGCCGGATCCCACATAACCAACCTCAGTCTAAATCCTGGCCAGGCAAGTAAGCAACACTCCAGGTGCACATGTATAAGTGACCCCCAATCCCAACAGGATAGAGAAGTGGACATGGGTTTGTGGAATGATCACTCCCAAGCAGGGGATGCTTTCTCTCTCTGTCTCGGTCTGGCAAGTTCATGTGCTCTCTGGCAATTAACTAGAACATACACTTTGAAATCTGATCTATTCATAAAAAGAGTACAGGCATGGATAAGATATATGGGAATACTTCGAATTTTTAACTTACCCATTTTTACATGGAAACATGTTTTACCTTCACATAAGGGAGCATGGACTCTAAAATTGCTGTAATTGAAATAATTTCCTTTCTTCTCAGCATTTTACCCAAATCATTGAAGCCAAAAATGTAAGTCAAGAAGACATCACCATTTCATTCTGCTAAAGGTCAATGCTGATATTTCAATTTTATATTAAATGTTATTTCAAAGATGAGGCATTTTTAACTGGATATATGGAGAAGGTGAAGTAAGATGATTTATTTTAGTAAAATGATGGAAAATATTACAAAAATATGTAAAATTCCCAGTTCTTCTAAGCTGAATTGCCCCTCTTTTGGTCAAATATACTCAATTTGATCTCAGAAAGAAGCATAAAAGAGCAGGTTTCTAATTTAATACTACAAGGAAAATCATAATCTTTCATTTTAATGCACTCTGTGTTAAATCTTAATGCCATCTGTAACTTTTCAGCAGTAGAAATGTCATTGTTACTTGTTCTCATTCAGATCCCACCTGCAATGCAGCATTATCTGTGAGTGATGCTTATACGTGTTGTCCAGGATATTGTCGTTAGATGTAGCCCTGTGGCAAAGAGGTAATCATATTGATTTTTCGCTACTGCAGCAAATACTCTTGTGTCCAACTGCTAAGCTTTGGCAAAAAATAAATAAAACCACAACTATCAGATCTGCTGTTGAAGCAAGATTGCAAGTGCCTCCCAATCATCTGCTGCAAGGTCATTTCAGACAGTATTGCCCTCATAAGTGGGATGCATTGGATAATATTTGCAGCTCTTCAGGCATTCCACTGAATGGTTATTCTGGGGTATTTTCTTCCTCACTATTTTTATAGGTGTCAAGACAAAATGTTAAAGAGCAACTCATTTTATATAGCAAGATATAAGCAGGACGTTGGCTACTCTGAATACTAGGAAAATGAAGTAATAAAATTGTTTTGGTTCTAAAATAACTAACAAAATGTTTTAGATACATTCAATAAAATATCATTTTTACCAAAGGAAGGGATTTTTAACAGTGTTTTAAGGAAAGTTTGTAGTTAATAAAGTCAGCGAAGAAGATTTTTTTTTTTTTTTCATGGATTTTAGACGTTTTATTCTCTTTTGCTTGACTTAGTTGCCTTCCTTCTGACTGGGAATAGCAGAGCATTTTACATAAAATATAAAATAGCATGGCAGTTTATATAAAATCATATTGGTCTTTGTTCAGGATGTAGGCTGCAATACAACATCATCCAAACTTTAAGGCCCTTAGAGTGAAATCCATTTCTTCATTGTATGGCGTGCATCTTTACCTACGTGGGCAACCCTCGCTCTGAATCTCTATGGCTGATAATCAGCCCGACTGTTACTTCCCACGAAGCCTCTCTTGAACACAGCCTTGTGCTCTGGGTACCACCACATTATGCCATTTAATTTCCCTATAGTAGCTAAAATATCGTGAAAGAATATTTACTGTTTCTCTATCTGTCACATATCGATCATCTGTCTCTGCCAAACAGGCAAATATTATCTGTCTCTCTTCTGGTTTTTAAACCCCCTTAAGATCAACTATCTTCTCTAGCCTGCTCACAACCATATTGCTACTGCTTAGAGAAATGCTTAGCTCAGAGAAGCTAAGGAATAGATATTTGTTAACTCGATAAATATGGAACACTCAAGAATGATGCTTTGTATCCCTAATACCAATGATATAACAGTTCTTCGTAAGTATAGGTATTCAGTAAATAGTAAATTCTTAACCTCTACTTTCATAGGATTTATGAAAGGTGAGCAACCCTTTCAGGTTAAGAATGTGACTGACAGATAAAGATAAATAAATAGGACAGGAAGATGAAATAACATAGAAATACAGAGCCATGCATAACTTATTGGGTAATTGGGAAAATCATAACATAACTTTTCTATCAAAAATGCTTCATAACTTTTTCTACAACTTGAAGAGCTGACAGGGATAGTCCAATGTGTGGATAACACAGTGCTAAATAATGAACTGTGGTTTTAGAGAACTACAGAACATAACCGTAGAGCTTCTCATCTACAATTAGCGTGGACTTTTCCTTTCTGTTAGATGGCAAAGATAGACAAGCAAATTAATTACAGAGAGGGCAATTATGAGTTGTTATTTGTTGGTTTCTTCATTTTTATTTTTCACCCTCACAGGGAGAGATGGAAAAGCTCTCCTACTGGCATTGATGAGGGGAATGAGAGTAGAGGCAGGCAGGCCAATTGGCAGTGTAGTGTAGTAGTCCAAAGATAAGATGGTGAGGGTCTGAACTAAGGCACTGGCAGAAGGAGAATCTGTATCTGAGAGTGATTTCTGAGATAATGTTAACAGGATATAGAGAAGATATTGTGAAGTTAACAGAAGAATCAAAGACGTTAATGAAAGAAAATATTTGGAAGATAAAGGATAATAACTTTCATCTTAAATTTGGGTCTGAAGAGCTGATGGCAACTCAAAATGAGGATGTCGGGATAGCCAGTATGTACTGTTTATGTTAGACAGTGAGTTCCACCTGAAAAACTGTAGGGTCTGCTTTAATGCTTTGTTTTTAACCAGGGTCATGTATGCGGCCTGGGACTAATAGAAATTCAAGAAATGTTTGATGAGTGTAGTTAAGTAATGGCAGAGTTTGCAGAAGTTAATAAAAAATAATGTAAACCTTCAAAATTGCCAGCATGTATACTTAACTTAACATTGTTTCCTACCTGTGGTAATTATTGGTCAAATAATTTTTAAAAATAAATTTAAAGGAATGTAAAAGATTTGGTACAGATGACATTACATTAAAATAAGACAGAAAAGACACACCTATGTGTATCCAAAGCATACAACTAGCGAAAGAGTTGCTTTTTTGAACTCTTTTTCTTACATTTTGAAGAGGACGTACTGTCCACATGATGAGGATAAGTATTTATGAGGCCTATCCCTTTTTCATCAAGACGTTTTCAAATGACACAAATGTGAGCAGAATGACATTGAAGATGCTGGTAGCATTTTTTAATTGTAAAGTTTCATACCTATGTAGTAAAATACAAAAACATTCATGTGGGAGAGCCATACCAACACACAAATGCTATGCTTATATCTGAAGAAGGACAGGAGGAAACTGGAATGGAGTATGTACCTGGAGAGTGTTTTTGGCTTTGCCTGTAATATTATATATGTAAATGCATTTGAAGCAAATATGGAAAAATGTGGACACTTGTACAAGGTGGGTACTGAGTATATAGGTGGCTGCTATTTAATTTACTATGTGTTTCAAATCATTCATCAATAAAATTTTAAAATTCAAACAAATAAATAAATTTATATTTATGTAAGAAAAGAAGTCCCTAAAAGAATAAAAAAAAATGGAAATAGTGTCTATACTGAAACTATTGGTTCACTTTTATATCCCATAATTACAGATCAATACTGAAAAAGGGTTTTTTTTTTTTTTCATGCAACTTTTCTGAAGAAAATGTCAATAAGAAAAACAATAACGTTAAAAAGAAAATAGAGAGGCAAGACATTCGTGGGACACAGAAATGGATTATTATCTGTTGATGATAATGTCTATAGTGTCCCCAACTGGACTGGTATGAACTGTATTCGTGTTGGAAAATTCACTTTATAAGCAAAGTGATGTATAGTGATTGAATGCATAAAAGAAAATAAAATATATTTGAAAAAAAGAAAACATTGCTGCCTGCAGGTGGCATGGCAGTTAAGGCACTGGACTTCCACATGGCTGACCACAGCCTGGACCTGGTGGCTTGCCTTTTCCCTTTCTCTCTCTACTCAAATTGAATAATAATAAAATTAAATAAATAATTCTTAGGGAAAAAAAGAACTATGCAAACAGAAAACTGCAAGATAAATTTCAACTGACGACCTTAGGTTGTATTTACCTAGTGTCTCACACACACACAAGCAAAAGTGCTGCAACAAAACACTAGGATATATTTTGAAAAGTGCCGTATTCCCTCCCTTAACCCCAAATGAAATTTCTGGTACAGTCTGTAAAATTACTAGTTGCTGGAAACTTGTGATTTATTGACTCAATTATTATTTAGTACTGGGAGCTTACAAACAGCAAGATAAAAGTCATGATATAGTTTTAAACCTACACTGGAGTCTGTGAAAATAAAAAGTAAGTATATTGCTATAGAATATGTGTTAAAATAAAAAATAAAAATTAACTGAATAAGCAAAAGGTGCATCATATAGAAGCTGAATTGAATAATCTAGGTCATCATATAGAAGCTGAATTGAATAATGTATGTCCTCACCGAATATCAATGAGCTAAAGCACCCAGTCTGTTTTTCTCTTGAGACTTATTGTATAGTAGTGAGACAGAAAATAGCTTAGACATTCTTCAAGTGGAAAGGGAGAGTTTCAAAATATGTATGCTTTGGAAGAAGGTGTGAAAAAGCCACTGCTGACTTGAATGATACAAATATCAACTAAGTATATGAAAAAATTTGGACATCTGGACAGTATACAAAAGTATATTGGTGGGACCAGCAGTTAGCGTAATGGCTATGTCGCTGGACTCCCACGTAGTCAACCGCGGTTCACGTCCCGGACCTGGTGGCTTAAAACTCACGCCGGGCACGTGTACGTGCGTGCCCAGGATCCTGAGAGGAGAATGGAGGAGAAGGGATTGTGGCGCGGCCATCCCCCCTGGGGGGTGATTTCTCGTTTTCTGTCTGTCTAGCGAGTACACGCGCCCTATAGCAAAAACCTCTCAAAAAAAAAAAAAAAAAAGTATATTGGTGAATGCATTAGCTTTCACATGAACAGAAAAGGAATAAACAAGCTTTATTTTGTACAATTCCATTCCTGGATATTCTTTACTGAATGAGTGTGGATGTGATCTAGAGTGTGCAAGAAAACTCAAAGGAAAATCTGCTCATTGATAATAGAATGGTTGAATAATTGTTCTGTAATCACCAGTGTAATGCTACACAGCATCAGAAAACTAAGTCAAAGAGCAGTTACATATTATGATGCTGATCTTTTTGCTTGGGATATATTTTTGCTATAGGGCACTTGCGCTCGCCAGAAAGACAGAGACAGAAGAGCAAGAAATCACCCCCCCCCCCAGGGGAGATGCCACTCCAGGATCCCTTCTCCATTCTCCTCTCAGAATCTTGGTCACACACGCACGCATGCCCAGCATGAGTTTAAGCCACCGAGTTCGGGACTCAAACTGTGGTTGACTACGTGGGAGTCCAGCTACAGAGCCATTAGGCCAATTGCTGTTCCCAATATTGATAATTTTTATAGCATAAAAAATTTTTAAAGAAGACAGACATACAAAGTAACATATACTATATAAAATTTAAAAGCTGAGATGATAGAACTCATTTAGGGATGGATAGCTGGATAGTATACTAAAATGAAAAGCAGAAGGTTTGTGATAAAATTCATTGGGGGTGGGGGCTGGGCAGCAGATGACATGGTAATTAAGGCCCTGGACACCAACATGGCCCATCACAGCTTGAGTCCTAAACCTGGCAGCTTGAAAATCACTCTAGGCAAGTGTGCATGTGCACCCCAAGTACCAAAAGGGTAATGGAGGAGAAACCATCGCAGCATGGCCATCCCCCATGGGGATTGATTTTTTCGTTCCTTCTCACTCTCTCTCTCTTGCGAGCATATGGGCCCTTTAAAAAAATCAGTTGGGGAGGGTAATTTTAGAGGAGAAGCTATTGATTAGGAAGAGATATAAAAGAGAAAGGGGACTATGAGCTAAGTATAAATGAGAATACAGAACAATAGTCTATTTCTCAGCATGTATATAGTTGAATATTTTACAATAATTTGTTAAGCAATACATTTATGGCTTTATTTACTGTTAAAATGTGTATCACATGTTAGCCTAAAAATTACTGTGAAGAAGAAGAAAACCACGGGCTGATCCCATAGCCTAGTGGTTAAGAGAATCCAGGTCCCACATGGCAGACTGTGGTTTTGAATTCCAGACTGAGACAGATTGAAATAACACACTGGGTTCCTGTGAATGCATGTCCCAAATCCTGGTAGGATGGAGACATGGCGGATGAATTGGAGTGTGACCATGTCCCATTGAGGAGCGCTTTCTTTCTCCTTTTCTCCCTGTCTCCCTCCCCCGCCCCCTCTGAAGTACATATACCCTCTGACAATCAAAATGTTAAAAAGAACAAAAAGGAAGACCAAAAAAGTTGTAAAAATAAATAAAGTAGAATCTAATGGGAAAACAAAGCAAATTTAAGGAAGATTAAGCTCAAATATGAAGGCATAGAAATGAAAATGATCTGGGAATACTCTCCATCTGTAGACAATTTTTTCTTGCCAGGTTGTTTTCAGTCTCTTCCTTTGCACATGAGCTAGTTAGTGGAAACATAATGCCTGCTACAACTATTAGGATGCTAAATGCAGACTCCTTGTAAGACACATGGCTGGCAAATGTAAAATAAATTAGTTACTTGGATTAAATTAGTGGGAAGAAAATACAGATCTGTAATAGGGAAGGATCAGAAAGGAAAATGCCTTTTGTGAAAATTAACAATGAAATCGAGTCAAAACAAATTAATGTAGTTTACTTTTAGAATTAAGAGAGTAATTATAGTACCCTTAATTTACAAAGTTTAAATATCTATGGGAAATTTAAAAAATCTAGTTATGTTCAAATAAAGCATGTTTCTTGCAAACATATATTACCACTATAATGATAGTCACATGCTCTGCACATCCCACATGTATCTGAACAGAGAGTACCAAATGCTGGAGGCTAACGTTTTACCAGTACTTTTTATTCTTTGCCCTGAAAAAAAATGTTTCTAGATGTCTTAAGTTTCAGACTTAATTTGTATTGTGTAAGACAATTTACTAGAATCATTTCAAGAAGGACTGTGGATAATGTGGCCATGTAAACAATTTGCCTCTGTCTTTATTACCTGTGCGTTATCAGACATAACCAGTCAAGTAACTAGAGCTTCTAAATCGTATGTACATATGAAACTGCTTAGGAAGGTCTGATTAGTGAAGAAGCCAATGAGGTGTTTGTCTCCATAGCTAAAGTGAAATGAAGAGTTTAGGCAATCAGTTACTTAATTCGAGCATTAAACTATTTTGGGTTCAATTGCCTAGATAATCAAAATCAAGCTGCTGGGAATTTTGACTAAATTTTTTAAGCAGTTTGTTTCATCTTTAAAGTGGATTTGGCTATAGAGATGTAACTTCTAGATTTTGTCGAATTAATATTTATAGTGAGAACAATAGAACTTGTTACTCACCACCCAGATATTGGAATAATTCTGCGTTAAATGAAAAGCTAATGCTTTTCACGCTTGGTTTTGAAGTAATCAAGTCATTTTCTGTTTTTTGCCTCTACCATTTGTCTTTCCTTTGTTCTCCTTGGTTATTGCGGGTGTGTCTTTTATTGCTTTTACTTTTTCTCTCACACATACATACACACCCAAACCCGTTTAAGAAAGTTATCTCACTAAAATATAATTTATTATATCATATTTTGGAGGTATGCATTGCAGGGTGAAAAAAATTAAATATTTATTGACGGATTGGCTAAAGAATCAAGAAATAGAGTTAAGGGCTCTTTGGAGTTACTCAGAAAGAGGAAGATATGCAAATTTCAGGCAACATATATCACAGTGTGTTCGATCATTGAAGAATCATTACTGAAAGAATATAGTGATGTTTAGACCACAAACTATGAAGGAGAAATTTCAAGAGATGATCACAGAGGAAAAAGTTGAAATACGCAGATGAACTGTGCGAACACTCCGGACTGTTCAATAGGTTACCCCCACAGTTCTTCATATGGGAAAGAGACCTACCTAAATGTTAGGGGCATCTCAAGATATCAAGGAGAATTGACTAAGGTAAAGAGAAAAGATTGAGAGGAAAAAAATGGAAAATTCTTGGAATAATCCAGTCTTGAAAAAAAAAAAAAACATTAACAGTAAGTGTATATATAAATAGAATGGAGAATAGACATTTTTAGAATAATTCTAAGGGATGATCAAACAAAACTTATAACATGTCAATTGTTGGAAACATCCAGGAAAAGTCTAAATGTGCAAGAAGAGGAGAGCAAGACCAGAATTCTTAGATTTAGTATATTATAAAGTCAGTAAAGATGGAAATAATGGAGGAACCAGCAGTTAGTGTAATGGCTATGTTGCTGGACTCCCACGTAGTTGACAGCGGTTCGCGTTCCGGACCCGGTGGCTTGGAACTCACGCCGGGCGCATGTGCGTGCATGCCCAAGATCCCAAGAGGAGAATGGAGGAGAAGGTATTGCGGAGTGACCATCCCCCCTGGGGGGGTTATTTCTTGCTTTCTGTCTCTATGTCTTTCTCTGTCTGTCTGGCGAGTGCATGCATCCTATAGCGAAAACCTCTAAAAAAAAAAAAAAGATGGAAATAATGGTGAAGTTATCTGATGCTGTGGTGTGAGTATTCATCTCCCAAACTCATGTTCAAACATAATATTCGTTGCAACAGTATTGAGGGGGATGAATAACAGGTGATTAGGTTATGAGGGCTCTGCTCTTACGAGGAAATTAACCTATGTATGCATTGATGGATTAATAGACTAATAAGTCATAATTAAAATGGGTTTTTATGAAAGCACCTCTCTCTTGCTCTCTGATATCTACTTGTTTATCATCTGTACTGTTAGGACAGAGTAAGAAGACTCTCACCATATAATAAGCAGATACTGGTGTCATGCCTTTATACTTTTTAGTCACCACAATCATGAACTAAATAAACCTCTTTCTTCATAGATTACTCAGCTTCAAGTAGTCTGTGATAGCAACACAAATGAACTAAGACACATAACATTTAATAGTTGCAGAACAGAATATCAAGGAAATTATATTTAAATCTTTGTCCTTGACCCTTTCCTTTAAAAGGCAGGCATAATTAAATGTATATTTTTTAGTAATTATCATTTAGTTCCTTTTGGATTGCTTCAACTCAAACATAACTATCAATTGAATAGATCAAATATTTAAATGTTGAATAAAACCTAAAAAATACAGATTGTTATTAATTTTCAATATATAAAAAATTAAGGGGGGGGTAGGTGGCATGGTGGTTAAGGGCACTGGACTTCCACATGGCCGACTGTGGTTTGAATCCCAGACCTGGTGGTTTGCTTTCTAACTTTCTTATTCTCTCATTCTATCTCTCTCTGTTCAAATAAATAAATAAACAAATGAATAAATAAAGTAAAATAATTTCTTTAAAAAATTAAGGATAATATAAAATACATTTATCACGACCTATATTTATGATTATAATTTCAATTAACTGATGTTTTCAGAAGTATTGGACTTATTTGTCTAAATAATGGGAATATCATTCTATTGCTTTAAAAATGTGCTTACACACAGACTTAGCTATTACTGTTCTGTATACCTACTTGAAACTTTCTGACAAATAAATTTCTGTGTTCATCGGCATAATAAAATTAGTTTTAATCAGGAATCACATATAATGACTTGGGCTCTAGGTATCCTAATAATGGTAACTTCATGGAATATAGCAAAAAGAACTCTCAATAGTTTCTAAATTTTAAAATTATAATTCATTTTTGAAAAGTAAGGAATGATGATTTAAAAACTTTTAAATATAAAACTAACATTACCATTCATGTCTATTTGGATATTTTGGTGGGAAAGCCAACCTCAATTATAGTATCTTTGATTTTCTTAAAAAAATTATTTTATTTAACCTTATTTGTTTATTTATTTTAATTTGATCAGAGAGGGAACTGAGCAAGAGAGAGAAAGAGAGAGAATAATCTGCCAGGTCTGGGACCCGAAACATGGTCAACCACATGGGAGTCCAGCACCCTTAACCACTTTGCCACTGCGGCCCCATATCTGTTTGATATCTTTTTTAAAACATTTTTATTCATTTATTTATTTTAATTTTATCAGAGAAAAAGACCGAGTGAGAGAGAGAGAGAGTGAAAGCAAGCCACCAGGTCTGGGACTCAAACCATCATTGGCTATGTGGGAGTGTCCAGCGCCTTAACCAACACACCACCTGCTTGACCCCATCTGTTTGATATTTTAAGGAATAGTTTCTGTGGTATTTTTTCAGAAATGTATATATGTATATATTATTTCAAAATCAAGAGTTAAAAAAATCAAGACTGGCCCCATTATCTAGTAGTTAAGCAAGTCAACTCCCACATGTACATCATAATGAGTGACAGATCTGTTAGCTTGGAAAACACACTGGGTGCATGTGCTTGTGTGAACAAAATCCTGGCAGGATGGAGAGATGGAGGAGAAAGGACTGTGTGTAGCCTGATCACCCCCCACTGAGGGATTATTTCTCCTTCTGCTCTCTGTCTGTCTCTTGCTGGTGAGGGCACATGCCTTTTGACAATTAAAGAAAAACTTTTGGGGCCAGCAGTTAGGTTAAGGTGCTGGACTCTCACATAGATGATCATGGTTTCTGCACGGGATGGCGGCTTGCACATGTGCATCAGTCCCCGGAATCCCAAGAGGAGAATGGAGGAGAAGGAACTGGGGCATGGCTATCCCCACTAGGGGGTGATTTTTTGTTTTCTGTCTCTTTGTCCCTCCAATTAGCACACACACCCTACAGCAAAAAATAAATAAATAAATAAGTCTATAACAAACCAACAGAAAAGTAGACTGAAAATTAAAGTTTTCAAAAGAAATGAGATCTTTTCTCCAAGGCAAATGTCTTCTAATCTTTTACATCTCTGTACAACTGGGACTTGGGATAGAAATATTATCCAGGACCCATTTTTTTGTTCTTACATGTCCCAGTATAGAATTAATTACATGGTAGTTTAATTCTGTGCATTTATCTTGACATCCCTTGAAACTAGCACAGTGCCTGGCACTCATATTATTTATTGAATAGCTGAAGTATTTATTTATTTATTTATTTATTTATTTATTTATTTATTTATTTATTTTTTGGAGAGGTTTTTCGCTATAGGGCGCGTGCGCTCGCCAGGCAGACAGAGAGAGACATAGAGACAGAAAGCGAGAAATCACCCCCCAGGGGGGATGGTCATGCCGCAATCCCTTCTCCTCCATTCTCTTCTCGGGATCCTGGGCACGCACGCACACGCGCCCGGCGTGAGTTGTAAGCCACCGGGTCCGAGACACGAACCGCGGTCGGCCACGTGGGAGTCCAGCGACATAGCCATTACGCTAACTGCTGGTTCCCGTAGCTGAAGTATTTAAATACCCTGTTAATAGATTATTAATGATTTAGGGAGTATACTATCAAATATACTACCCAAGGCAAAATAAATAGTAGCCAGGGTAATAAAAACATCTCTAAAATTCTTAATTTATTGGTTTTTAAAAATAATGTTATTGTTTTGAAATTTTGGTCATTAAAGTATTTGTTTAGTTCTTTGCATTTCATAAACGGAATAAAACTGCAGCTTTCCTGGTAACTCAGTAGCTACCAGGTTCTCAGAAGTCTTTAAGATCTATGTTAATTCTAGACATAACGTAGTTATTACCTCATAAGCCAGAAACACCACACGTTGTCATTTAATTCCTATGGTGCTTGCATTAGAAGGTTTCAATTATTAACAAAAGTTGCTGCTGATCAGTGCACAGACAACTTTGCTGGACAAAAATTCAATAACAAATGAGTGACCCAATTGCCAGCATAATTTCCCAAAGGAGCAATACTTTCCATGAAGCAAGCCAAAGAGTCCGTGCACTCTTCACGTTGCATCTATATTCCATGGAAGAACATTGATTTCTATATTAATACTCAGAGCCTGACCTCCTTGAAACAGTGCGTTTCCATCTGAAGTACCACTGAGAGAGACTGTGCACTTGAATCATTTTCTCTGCTTTTTTCTAGGCTCTCCTTGAGAATAAATATCCATACATATTTATAATGTGGTTTCATTTATTTAGGAGTCAAAAATAGATGCATAATAAAAGCACTGGTGTGTTTAAAAATGAATGGCAAATCTCATCATGCTTAATGTGGATGCATGCTGTTAACCCCCAATCCCTAAGCACTTATGGAAGCATCCTGGTCTCATTATCTTCATAGGACAAGATATTTATGCCAACAGATCTAAATTTAGGAACAGAGGATGCAAGAAACATTACATTGAGATGGTCCTGTAATAGCTTTGAATTCTGCCATTCTTGTCTCTAAGACTATACATAGCATATTTTCAGGAAAATATGAAAACGAAAGCTACAAGAATCAGAAATGTAAACTTGGTAGGTTTTATTTTCGTTTCGTCTCCTACATACTATAGCAATTTATGGTCATGTTCACGTCTTCCTACAGTTAGTGTAGCATGACACCAGGTTCATTCTTATTCCTTATTCTCAGTTAAGCATTGTATAAATCTAATTTAATGTGAAAATTAAATAATGAGAACATTCTTTCTTAATCTTAACAAAATAAACAGGAATGGTTGAATTCAGCCTTCAGGGGCAGGTTAATTTTTTACTTAATAATTTGAAATTGGTTTTGATGATGATCTTTTGGATAGCACACCAAAACGCACAGGCAAGAAATGCAGAAATAAAAGAGGAGAACTAATAATACATCAAACTAAAGAGTTTCTGTACAGAAAAAAAATTGGCAAGATGAAAATATAAGGTGTTAATACTCCAAATACAGATGAAATGCTGACAACTTAATAGCATAGATAAATGAATTAATTTAAAAATTGATAAATTTACTAAATAATCATTTTTCAAAAGAAAATATACAAGTGACAAACAGATGCATGACAAGTTGCTCAACATCACTAACATCAACAAAAACACAATGAAATTTTATCTTACACCTGTAATAATGCTATTGTCCAAAAGTTAAATGATAGCAAGTGTTACCAGGATGTGGAAAGAAAAGAACCCAAATATATCTGATTGAAGGGGATATAAATTTCTATAGCCACTATGGAAAACTGTGCGAATCCTCAGGTAATTGAAAATAGAGCTACTATATAATCAAGCAATCCAACTTCTGGGGATACATCTAAAGAAAGTGAAATTGGTATATTTAAGAGACATCTGTACTCTTGTTCAGTGCAGGACTATACACAATAGTCAACTTACGGAAACAACCTATCTATAAGTAGATGAAAGTCTATGAGAAGATGAAGATAGCCCTATGCTTAAGCATGAAAAACACTGGGTGTTTGTGTGTGTGCGCGTGTGTGTGTACGTGTATGTGTGCATGTGTGTGCTTGTGTGCATGCCCAAATCCTAGCAAGATGGAGAAATGAAGAAGAGATTGTAGTATGACCATGCCCCATTGGGAGGTGCTTTCTCCCTTTCCTTCTCTCTCTGTTTCTGGATATCACATACACGTCTAGCAAATTAAAAATAATAATAAATTAATGAATACATAAATAAAATGTTAAATGAAACATAAACACACAGAAGTGTGAGATATATACAGTTAATCCCTGAGCAAAGCAAGTTTGAGCTATCAGAGCCCATTTTTACATGGACTTTTTTTGAATAAGCAGGATCACCATATATTTGCTTGTAAATGTTTGAACAAAAATCAGTAGTCTCATGTTTACAGCAGCCTTTCCATGGGGCCAGCAGTTAGCGTAATGGCTATGTTGCTAGACTCCCACGTAGTCGACCACAGTTCACGTCCTGGACCTGGTGGCTTAAAACTCACACCAGGCGCGTGTGCGTGTGTGCCCAAGATCCCAAGAGGAGAATGGAAGAGAAGGGATTGCGGCGTGGCCATCCCCCCTGGGGGGTGATTTCTCGCTTTCTATCTCTCTGTCTCTCTCTGTCTGTCTGGCGAGCGCACACGCCCTGTAGCCAAAACCACTTAAAGAAAAAAAAAAAAAAGCAGGCTCTCCAGACCTCCAGGATCTCCAGCTAAATACTTAGCTTCTTAGGACTCAAACCCTAAGATGTCTGACTTTTATGGCACTTGGAACTTGCTTTGAGCAAGCTGTGTCACAATTGGATTGTTTATAACTCATTCCTATTGTTTTTATTATTTATTTTATGATTTTTATTCACATTTAGTCATTGTATATCTGTACAGTGCACAATATGATTTTTCTTTGCTTTAATAAATATTTGGAAAAACTCACTAAGCGTGTAGTCTAGGAATATAAAAAAATTAAGGAAAAACTTAGGTATGTATCCAAGGCATGTAATAAGTTAATTTACTACCATATATATATTAATAATGTATTACCATAATATATACAAAAACTTATTAAAAAAATTAAAATTTGTCAGATGTAATGTATTCTCTGACCATACATTGAGCCATTTGCAGTTGTGAGAAATGTGAGCAAATGTAAAAATGCAATATTAAATCATAATTTCAGAAAATTAACCATAGTACATTCTGTAATGCTACTTCCTGTTGCCATTGTGGTGAGCACAAGTGTTTGGAGTAGCCACTTAAAGTACTGGTGATGCTTATCATGTCTATGTGCACAGTTTATCTCTCCAGAAAATTGAGTATCACAGTATAAAGTGATCTTTCATGATTCTCACATATTTTTCAATGTGTTTGTTGCAGTACCATAAACCTGAATAATGCCGCGGGACAATTATCTTTTCATTTTTGATTTCTAGTGTTAATAACATATGTAACTTCCTTGGTATTTTGTGTCATGTGAGGTAAGTTTGATATAGGGACTAAAGGATAGATGATTCATCTAGAAAACAATTGACATTCATATAGAAAACAATTGACATAAACTTATGGTACAAATAAAGATAGTATGTAATATAAATGTATTTTATCTTTCTTTTTTTAAGAATTATTTATTTAATTTTATTTATTAATTCATTTATTTTAACTTGACCAAAGAGAGAGAGAGAGAAAGAAGCAAGCCACCAGGTCCAGGACTTGAACTGTGGTCAGTCATGTGGGAGTATCCAGTGCCTTAACCACCATGCCACCTGCCGGTCCCATTTTCTTTTCTTATAATTGTTTTAACAACATATTCTTTTCTCTAACTTACTTTATAGTAATCGTACTGTGTAATACATATAGCATACATAATATGGGTGTGTCAACTATTTATGCTGTTGGTAAGGTTTCTACTCAGCAATGGGCTACTAGTAGTTAAGTTTTACGAGAGTCAAATGTGAGATGTGGAGTTTTGCCTGCACAGAAGTTGGTCCTCATCCTCCTATTGTTCAAGAGTCAAGTGTATACACACACACATAAATGGAAGATGTGTGTGTTTGTGTGTGTGTGTTTTCAGTAAAACATTATTCAGTCATAAAAGAAGAGAAAATCTTACTATTATGATTGCTTCAAAAAACCTAACATACTGTGCTAGGTAAAACAAATCAGATACAGAAAACACGAATACTATATTGAATCTCTTGTATGTGAAATCTAAAAACAAAACGAACAAAAAATGAGAAAACACATGGCCTGGTGGTTACGGTGACTGGACTCCATATGGCCAAATCAGTGGTTCAACTTTCAGATTCAGCCACTTGAGGAACAAGCTAGGAGTGTGCATGTGCTCATCTGTGGTACCCAAAATCCTGAAAGGAAGGGGAAATAAAGACGAAGAAAATGCAACATAACCATACGTCATAGGGATGCTTTCTCATTTCTTTCTTCTCCATCTTTCTCTGATAAGCACATGTTCCACCTGGCAAATAAAAAGAGAGAGAGAGAAAGAGAGAGAGAGAGAGAGAGAGAGAGAGAGAGAGAGAGAGAGAGAGAGAGAGAAGAGAAAGAGAAAGAAAGAAAGAAAGAAAGAAAGAAAGAAAGAAAGAAAGAAAGAAAGAAAGGGAAAGAAGAAAAAGGCAAAAAAAAAGAAAGGAAGGAAGGAAGGAAGGAAGGAAGGAAGGAAGGAAGGAAGGAAGGGAGGGAGAAAGAGAAAGGAAAAGAGAAAGAAAGAAAAAAGGAATAAATGATGAATGCTAAGGCCTCAAGGTTGGGAAAAATGAGGAGGTACTTGGTCAAAGATTACAAACCTTCAGTTACAAAATATGTAAGTATTGAGGCTCTATGGCATAGCATGATAAATACAGTTAATAATACTGAATATTTGTTAAGCGAGTAATCTTAACTGTTCTCATCAAAACCATTTAAAAGGGTAACTATGTTTGGTGACACATGTGTTAAGTTGGTTGTGGTAATCATTTCATGATGTATATGCATATCACATTATTACAATGTGTACTTTTGTCTTTCAATTTTTATTTGTCAATTATGGATCATTAAAACTGAAAAAAGTCAAGTGTGGGGCACAAACAGCACCGATAATATTAATTTGTGGGAGTATACCACCCTGTGGTACAAAAATTTGAAAAGTCATTAAAAATCAAATAATGTAGATAACTAAATATCATATATAAACTTTCACTTTATTAAAGAAATGGAAATCACTCTTGCATCAGGTCACATAAGATATGAAACATGAAATAAAGCTTCTAATAATATCATCTTTATAAATTATGTTGTATCCTATAATGTCCAAAGGACCAGGCATGCTTACATGGTGAAGCAGAAGACAAGAGTTCAATAAACACAGAACTATAAAATTATTGTGCCAGATAAAACAGTTTTGTGAGGGGAAAATACAGCTGGATAAAGACATAGAAGAGAGCCAGCAGATGGCATAGCAGTTACATCACTAAACTCCCACATGGTGGACTGTGCTTCAAGTCCCAGACCTGGTGCTTGAGGACCATGCTGGGCACATGTGTGTGCCTGCCCAAGATCCCAAGAGGAGAATGGAGAAGGGACTATGGAGTGGCCATTCCTCCAGGGGGGTGTTTTCTCACTTTCCTCTCACTATCTCTGTCCCTCTTTCCCCAGCAAGCAAGTTTTCACGCTCCCTAAAGGAAAAAAAATCTCTCTCTCTTAACAAAAAAAAAAAAAAAAAAAAAAAAAAAAAGGCTGTAAAAGGATATGATGTTAGGAACTTTAGGGGAAAAATCTTGAAATGGGCAGAAAATACTTCAGTGAAAATCAAGCATGGTCAACTGCTTCAACTATTGTAGATTGATAAAAACAATGATTATTTAAAATGTCCTTTGGATTCTGAGCGCTTACAGAGGATTGGTTACTGAAACAAGTGAACGAGTGAGGTGTAAGTGTGGCTGCATGGAGCTGAGAGGGAATGAGAGATGATCTGCTATTGATCCAGCATAAACAATTTCTCTACCAACCTTTAAAGGAGAAGATGGGATCTACTGATGTTTTTTCCTTTTTTATTAATATTGTTTTATAAAATATGAGATTATTTTATAAAACATTTTTGTGCTATAAGAGTGAACTATTATTACAGAGAAAAGAGAAAGAGAAAAAGGAAGAGAGAGGGAAAACTTAGAGAGAATAGTACTCATACAATGGAGAGGGAATAAAGGACTCCTATAAAAGAGAATCGTACCTTAGATAAGAACAAGGAGAACAAGTACATTCTGGGTTTTGCACAAAATATGCATGTCAACTGTATGTGAATACAATTCAAGTAAAGCACATATGAAAATAAGTTAATACCATGTAAATAGCAGTGTTGCAATAATTCCTAGAAAACTTATCTCAATCTTTACTTCCTATTTGTGACGCTTCTCATTCTTTACTCTTACTACATATACAATTATTTGACCTATTTATTTTATTCTATAAAATTTCAGAGGTAATGACAAAATCTAATAGAGATTTCTATTTAAACCATTTTATTAAAAGGAGCATTGCTATAAAGTACTATTAATGTAAGAATCAATCTTAGAAATCTATGCCTGAAAACAATATACTAAATTTATAGAGAGAAATGCATGAGCTAATTGCATTTTCACAATGCATTCCTATATCTCAAATGCTACTTCCCAGAGTATCTGTGGCTCCAAATGTGTTAATATTTTTTTCTTTTACTTAAAAGTCCTTGGAAGCAAAAACTTATTATCACCTTCAATATAAACTACACACATAGTAACTTCTAACATTTCACATATCTCTTTCCATGCCATGTTATTTTTTAACTATGTCATAAATTTCATTATTTCAAGTTATCACAATAGAATATTTTGATGAATATTTAAAGACTAATATTATGTAATTTCTAAATTTGGTTTGGATGCTTTGTTACATGAAGTGAATACATTTTCTTTTTAAATGATTTCCTGAATATCAACAAGTTGGTAGAAAAAAGTTAACACTTATATTTGACTTACCTTTCAGAGATGAAGAATTCATGTTCCTTCTCTATTTATATTTTACATAATTCAAGTGTTCCTACTCAGAGAACAAATTGGATCTCATTATTAAATGAAGCCCTATGATGGTGAGAATGGTGTACTGCCAGTGGGCACTTCAAACCGGTACATTCTGATGACATTCCAGATACTAAAAACATCCAAAATTAGAGCTATCTAAAAACAATGTCATCTTTCTAGCAAGTGTAACCCAAATTAATGCTTTCATTTGCAAATGCTAAATAAACATATTTTGTCATAATTTATTTTTATGTATAATTAATATCACATTGAAATGACATTCTAGGCAAATCCCAGTGAAGAATCTACTCTGAACCATTCACTGAATGAATGGTTTAGAGTAATCAACCTTTGAACAGATACTGAAACCATATGACCATCACATAGGGAAGCATAAGTCTATGTCGAAATTCCTGAGGGTACTCTATTCTATGTATACTTGACAGATCTGAATTGATGCTAATAATTTCTTTTTTATTATTATTATTTTTTAATTTCATTTATTCATTCATCTATTTTTCATTTGACAGAGAGAGACAGAGAAGGGGGAAGTGAGAAAGCAAGCTACCAGGTCCAGGACTTGAACCATGGTCAGCCATGTGGGAGTGTCCAGCACCTTAACCACCACGCCACCTGCTGCCCCAATGCTAATAATTTCTAAATGCACTAGTATTTCATTCAGCAGACTGGCTTGCACAGAAGTAAAGTAATAAATCCTTCCCTTTCTGAACTTCAATAAAGTAAGGGAAAGAGAAAACAAATGTGATTGTTAAATATATATTTATATGTGTGTGTGTGTGTGTGCGTATATATATATATGTATATATATGTGTGTGTATATATATATATTCTTTATCCTTAAGTCGAGAGTTATTTTTTTTAAGAGGTTTTTGCTATAGGGCACATGCACTTTCCAGAAAGACAGAGACAGACAGAGAGACAGAAAGCGAAAAATTACCCTTCAGGGAGGATGGCCATGACATAGTCTCTTCTCTTTCATTCTCCTCTTGGGATCTTGGGCAAGCACCCACACCCGACCGGCGTGAGATTAAGGCACTGGGTCCGGGACTCAAACTGCGGTCGACTACAGGGAAGTCAAGCGACATAGCCATTATGCTAACTGCTGGTCCCAAGTAGAGAGTTTTTGAGAGTGTAATAATATTCTCAGAAGTGTTATAGCCACATTAATAGTAACTTATATTTATAGGCCCCAAACTCAAAAATTACACTTTTATTCACATCTTACTTAAATATCTCCCAAAATCAAGTTTCCAAACTATTAATTTTTTCCCATCAAATTGTAACTCATATGTGGTATAAAATATTTTTTCTATTATTACCATTCTATATTTACTTACTCCTAGCACATATCTTTGTGCCAGCATTTTTGAAAATGACACAATTAAATATGGTTTAATTCATCTGCCTAGAAAGAAAAACAAGAAATCAGTATGGTGTTGCCACCTTACACAGCATTTTACATCTATAGTTTGTTTCTCATAAGTATTTGAGAGACATCTAATTTCTACTCCAGAATTTTGTTAAAACATCAGCACTGCTAATATTAAAGAAAAACTGCAGTATAAATATTTTGTTAAAATTAAGCATCTTTGGGACCAGCAGTTGGCATAATGGCTATGTTGCTGGACTCCCAGGTAGTCTTCCATGGTTTGAATCCTGGACCCAGTGGCTTAAACTCATGCCAGGCGTGTGTGCATGCGTGCCCAAGATCCCAAGAGGAGAACGGAGGAGAAGGGATTGCAGCGTGGCCATCCCCCCTGCTTTCTGTCTTTCTGTCTCTCGTCTTTCTGGTGAGCACACACTCCCTAAAGCAAAAAACTTTTCTAAAAAAAAAAAAAAATTAAGTGTCATCTTAGAGATGAGATCCCCCTCACGGTGATAGCACTGCAACAAAACTGCTCCAAGAACGTAAATGATGTAAGCTCACGCTTCGCACAGTCTATGTGACATATTGATACTCATATGGATATACCACTGCAGGACAGCCTCTCACTGGATAAAAAGGATAGAATCAATGAAAAAAGTCTCTATTTCAAAATTTTAAGGCATGGTGATATCAAGGTCTGGCTGAAGAAAGAAAAACAGTATTGTGTAATAAAATATCTTCCTGTCATTTCACTAAGTGATTAAAGGACAGAAACTTTTAATGTTGTTTACTCTTTTCAGCCTCATAAACAATTCTATGGATACTTTAAATGAAATAAATACTTATAAATTAGAGTTTTTTTCACAACATTATACTTAATGCTTATTATGGGCTATTCTAATTATGACAACATTTTAACTTCAAAATTCTGTGTCGACTAGCAATGAATGATTACAACCATGTTAAACTGTATTTACAAAGTCTTATGACTCTATTTTAGATTCACTCTGGTGATGAAGCTGTAACTATATCCTTTAGCTCATGACCTTGCCTCCATCTTCTTTAATCACACTCCATTGAATTTCGCTTTCTATCATCCTACTCATGACTTCTGACAGATCTCAGAGCTCTCCAAGTGATTTCTGCTGAGTCCCACCTGTCAAAAGATCAAAGCCAGGGCAGGTTATTAGCCTTATTCCCTATGAAGTTCAATCCTATCAAACTGCACTGTTCACATCTCCAGTCCTCGGCCTTAACTCCTATTCTCTTACTTCCTCTTTGTACCTAGCAAATCCATATTCCTCGGCAGCTGTTGATGCCAGTTTATTTGCGCTTTTCTTAAATTACCATGAATTCTTCAGACACGACGTGCATGTAAGTAGAAAGGGGATTCAGGGTTGGATTAAGGGTGGGTGTTGTGCATTTCCGCAATTGTAGGTGGGTCTCCATAGAATGCAGTTTCAGGAAGGTGGTTCCGGTAAGCAGCAGTGCAGCAGCCATCTTGTGATTACTAGGAATGGCTCCGAGAAAAGAAAATCTCAAGAATAGATATTAGTTCCTATGGATCTTAATAAAGAATGATACTTACATAGTTTTACAGGGATCTAAAACTTGATTTGAGGAGTCCTAAAATATTTATCTATTTCGCTTGGTAAGGGCAGGGGGTGGTCCTGGGCCAGTTTTGGCCTAATCCTATTTTACATAAAGAAAGGATTAAGTTTACCTTAAATGTATTTTGAAGGGCCTTTCAAAGACCATTTCCACCTAGATAGAACTTCAGCCCACCCTCTACTGTGACCATGGAGATAAAGCATTGTAATTAATAGTAGGTGATTATAGCAAAGGGGAGTGGTCAGGGGAGTTCCTGGAAAATTTTATCATATACTTAGAGATTTTGTAGGCCATAGACGACAGGGGTGGCGGATTTGAGTATGGCCGTATGCTTTACTTCAGCGTCTGTATTTATGCAATGCACGTCTAAAATTAAAGACATACCCTTTTATTAAGTTACTACTTTATTTATAAATGTGCTTTTATAAGAGCAGTTTTACTTTGGTACTGTTTTTTCTGGAATGAATAATCTCACATGTTGAGAAATAGGTATTTACTGCTTCCTTTCCTAAATTTTATATTGCAAAAAAAATCCCAAAAATGGAGAAATAGCAGTTTAACGTTCCCCTTGCTTCTTTCTAAGTCGTCCCTTCATGGAGGGAATTTTAGATCTCCTTGCCATATTTGTGGATCAGACAACTAAGCTCCAGGGACCTTACAGCAAAGGACATGACACAGGTGAGCTAAAAGATAATAGGGCAGAATAGGAATGTGTCTGATACAAAATACATATTCTACAGTTAAAAAAAATGTATATATATTAAAAAAAAAAAAAAACAGTATCATGTCTATTCCCCCAAACAACACTGTGTCTTGCCCAATTGAATCTGTCTTTCCATTCTCTGTGCTTTTTTCAAGTACTAACATAGTTTGATATTTTTGTATTCATTTGCCCGAGTTATGTGGGCATCTTCACAATACATTGCATGGTCTATACATATAATGTTATTTGTCTCTTGTGTCTCAATATTGTTTATGAAGACTGCCATCACTTTGGTAGTGATTTGAAAGACTATCTTTGTCATATATACCAAATTCCATTTGTACTTTGATATGTTACTGCATTATCTGTTCAATTATACTGGTTATATGACTATTCAATCTTATTTTAAAGATGTATTTAGTTATTTAATTCCCTTTGTTATTGTTATTGTTTTTAATTTGACCTGAAAGAGACAGAGAAAGAGAGGGAGTTTGAGAAAGCAAACCTCCAGGTCCAGGACTCGAACTGCACTTGGTCATGTGGGAGTCCAGCACCTTAACCAACATGCCACCTATTGGCCCTACTATTCAGTCTTAAAAACCATGCAATTTTAATTAAAGAGCTTTTGTGATATGTTTTAATATCTGACAGAGTGACTTCCCCTTCTCTCTCTCTCACCATTTTCACTGTGTCATGTCTTCCCTATTTATTTGCTCATGTAAAAAAAAAACAATTAAGTTAATTTACCTAGATAGAAAAATAATATTTAGCATTTTTAGCTGTATACATTCGATGTGTACATAAACGTAGGGAGAAATTATTTTTGGAGTAAAGCTATCTTATGCAAAATATGAGATGTCTTTCTACTTGTTCAAGTCTATTCTGTTTTTTGATAAATTAAAAATGTCCTTATATATCTCTGTAAAAATTCTTGCTAATGGGACCAACAAATGGTGTAATGGTTACATCACTGAATTCCAACACAGTTGATAGCAGTTCAAGTCCTGGAACCAGTGGCATAAACCTCATACCAGGCGCATGTGCGTTTGTGCCCAAAATCCAGAGAGGAGAATAGGTGAGAAGGGATTGTGTGCTGTGTGACCATCCCCTAGAGGGCGTGGGGGGGGATGATTTTTCATTTTCGTCTTTTCTGCAAGCTCATGCACCTTGTAGCAAAAAGAAAAAAAAAAAAATTCTTTATTTGTAGATGTTTCTTTTGCATTCTAAACAAGTTTTCTCTTTTAATATATTTTCTGGGTTTTTTTTTTTTTTTTTCATTTGCTAAGATAATTGCTTGGTATATAATGCCATAATCTATTACCTAACAATTGCATTTTTGTATAACTATTCAAACCTCTCTCTTAAAAGTAATTTATGTCTTTATATTTATTTACCCTTTTGTTCTTACTTGTTGAATGCATTTGTTTTTTGCTTCTTAAAATGGATGGCTAACTTTTCTTCAATTTTGATAATTGTCCTAAAGAACCAGCCTTTGATTAATTGATTAATTTTATAGTTTTTAATTTTTAGTGTGTTAGCATTGCTTTTTAGGACATTTTTTTTATTTTTATTTATTTATTCATTTTGCTATAGAGCACTTGTGCTCACCAAAGTCAGAGAGACAGAGAAAGGGAAAGATACAAATCACCGCCCCCCCCCCCCCCCCCCCCAGGGAGATGGCCATGCCACAATCCCTTCTCCTCCATTCTTTTCTGGGATTTTGGGTGCACATACATGCACCCAGTATGATTTTCAAGCCACTGGGCCCAGGACTTGAACCACAGTTATCCATGTGAGGGTGTAGTGATGTAACTGCTATGCCATCTGCTGGCTATAGTGTAAAAACATTAATTCTGCATTATTTTCCTCATGTTCCTACTTAAAATTTCATTTCTAGAATTTATTTTCCTGTCATTTTTCCTTTTTTAATTAAATGTTATTATAAATATTTAATTTGATTCATTTACTAATAGTTTTAATCCATTGTAAAGATGAAGGGTGATTAAAAGTAGTTTTAAAGAAAATTATTCTAATAAAAAAGTAGTGCTTTTAGTGCATCTTATTGATTTTACAAGGTAGATATGATAATGCTAAAAATGAAAGAATATTTAATTCCTCTGGACTCATTAATTTCTGTGGAAGAAATATCAAGGAATGAAACAAATTATACTTAAAAATAGTATGATTCTCTGTCATTACAAAATTTTTATTGCATAGCTTTAGTGTATGTAATTTTAATGCTACTTTTAAGCAATTTCATAATTGAGTTTTAAATGCATGTTAAATTGTCTACATTTTGAGTGTATAATATTCAATAAATTATTAAAAATATACCTACCACATACTGGTGTAAAATATTTCCATCACTCTGGAAATTTCCCTGAAGTCTCTTTCTAATCAATAACAAGTCTACAGCTAATTTATTTTCTTTTGGTTTATTGATTTTGGCCCTATTAAATATTTGCCAACATCCAAACCTCAAAGGTATCCCATTTGCTTTTCCTTAACCAACTATTAGCTTTTCCATTTAGATCTATGCTTCATCCTAAATTAATATTTGGGTATGAACTGTGGTAGCAATAGAAGGTTGGTTGTTTTCCATTTGATATTACTTGATGAAAAAATTTTTCAATTCCCTACTGAATTGCCTTTGTCAAAAAATTAATCAATTGTTCATGCATTGTTCTACTTTTTCCTGCATTCCATTTTGTTTCACAAATTTATTTATCTCTATGCCAAACCACACTGTCTTAATTGTTCTCTGTTGTTTTGAACAAAGTCTTTAAATTATGTAAGTTCTACAACTTTTTGGCTCTGTTTTTGAAATTTTAGATAATTTATATTTCTATATATTTTTTAAATTTTTAAAGAATTATTTAATGCTATTTATTCATTCACTTTTTTTTATTTGACTAGAGAAAAACAGAGAGGGTGGGAAGAAAGTGAGAAAGCAATCCTCCAGGTCCAGGACGTGAACCAAGTTTGACCGTGTGGGAGTGTCAACAGCTTAACCACCACACCACCTGTCAACTCCATTTCCATATATATTTTAGGATCACCTTTTCAAAACAAAAACAAACAGCAGGGACAGAAAAATACTCTTGTAATTTTAATAGAGGATCCACTGAATCAGGCAGTTACTTGGGGTAGAATTTTTATCCTCTCAGTATTAACTATTCTACTCATGATCAGGTTATATCTTTGCATTTATTTATGTCCTCTATAATTTCCCTGAGGATGTTTTTCAGGATTGTATCTAGATATCGATTTTTTTAGTGCTAAATGTTTTATATTAATAATGTTCTTAAAACTGTATTGATATTTTATTTTTAATGATTATTTTATTTATTTAATTTTATTTGTCATCATTATCTATTTTTTAATTGACTAGAGAGAGACAGAGAGAGAGAGACACAGAGAAAGGGAAAGTAGAATTGCAAGTCACCAGGTCTGGGACTCGCACTGTGGTTAGCCACGTTGGAATCCAGCACCCCAACCACCATGCCACTTGTGGCCCCAACTGAATTGATTTTTAAAGTTTCACCTTCCAAATATTCATGGCTGATATATAAAAAATGTAAGTGATTATTTTATGTTGATCTTATATTTTATGGCTTTCCTAAATTATTTGTTTCAGTATGTAGTGTATTTTTAAAACATTCTTCTGGATTTTCTACATAGATAAAAAAACAGTTTTAATTTTTTTCTTCTCAAATTGTATGCCTATTATTACTTTTTGTTGCCCCGTATCATTCTATAGTTCAGCATAAAATTAAACAGTAGTATTTGTCTTTGCTGCCTTGTTTCTCATGTTAGGAGAAAACTAAGCAATCCAGCAGTGTGATATTTGCAGATGCCGCCTTTCAGTTTGAGAAAGTACCTTTCCATTTCTATAATAGTATGCTGGGAGTGTTTACTATAGTGCACCTATTTTTCTGTATCTACGGAGGTTATTATGTAATGCTTGCTTAAACCTATTTAATATGATGAAATACACTAATTTTTTTGAAACATAATCTTGTATTTGTGAGATAAAATCCATTTGATTGAACAATATTTATTATTCCTCTTACATGTTGCTGCATTTTTTGTGCTAATATTTTATTAATATCTCTGTCTATTCATGATGGCTATTTATCTATAAAAATGTTAAACAGGTTTTCATTTCAGATTTCATCTTGACTTGTATATGTTGGAAAATACTTACACTTTCTTTTATTTCTTTTTTTGTCTCTTAAACTTTTATTCTTATTTAAATATATAGTTTTTATATAGTTTATTTATTAGATACTTTATAATATTTACAGTAAATTTATCTGGAGCTGGAGTCTGTTTTGGAAGTAAAAGGAAGAAATTTTTAAATGTAAGGCAAATTCCATTTAACGTAGGGCTACATAGATTCTCTATTTATTTTATTTCCAGTAGGAGAGAGAGGTAGATAGAGAGGAAGAAAGAGAGAAAGAGGGGAAGGAAAGAAATAGGGATTGGTCTTTGTAATAGAATTTCAGTGTATCTCAATTCTCCTGACCCAGTCGTACAATTAGCTATTACAGGAAGTTGCAACCACGCCCATCATATTCAGGTTGAATAGAGAACCCAACCTAGGCCTCCCATACAGCTTTCATCTTCCAAGAGGTGGCACTATCTGTGTGCAACTATGTCTGGGCCTTCTATTACTTTTTGAATCTTTTTTTTCAGAATTATTTTATTATTTAATTAATTAATTAATTAATTAATTTTAATTTGACCAGAGAGCGACAGAGAGCAAGAGAGAGCAAGAGTAAGTCGCCGGGTTTGGGACTCGAACCACGGTTGGCCATGTGGGAATCTAGCACCCTCAAATACCACGCTACCTGCTGGCACTTAAATCAATTTTGTTAAGGAGTCCTTTTAAAGAATTTGTGTGTTTCTTCTACATTATGAAGTATCTAACATAAAAATATCTAAGCTCCTGTCTTTAAATTTCCATAGGTTCTGTAAGCTTGCTCTTCTCTTGTCTTCTTAACATTGAAAATCTATTTATTTCTTTCTTTTTAAAAATCCATCTTGAGGAAGTTTATAAATTAAAAAAAAATAGAATTAACTTTGAATTCATTGATACCCCTATTGTTTTTCTGTTTGATACTTCGGTCACTCTCTAGTACTTTTACTAGATTTTTATATTTTTGCCCAGTGTTTATATACTAGTCAGCACGTTCATTGGTACAAGCCACTCTTTCTTGAGAAATTAGCATAATTAATGATGTTGTATATATACTAGTACTAAAACACTTTTAATGATCAGATCTTTAATTGTATCACATATATTTATTTAAAATTTTGCAAGAGGGTGCATTTGCTCACTGGAGAGAGAGATAGAGAGAGAGAGAGAGAGAGAGAGAAAGAGGGAATAAAAAGCACCTCGTTTGGAGAATGGTCACATCATCACAATCCCTTCTATGTTTTTCCCTCTTTTCAGAATTTTGGACATGCACACACACACAAGCCCAACACGTTTTACAAGCTGCCAGGTCTAGGATTCAATCTGCATAGTCAGTCATATATATATATATATATATGTGTGTGTGTGTGTATATATATATATATATATGTGTGTGTGTGTATATATATATATGTGTGTGTGTGTGTATATATATATGCGTGTGTGTGTGTGTGTGTATATATATATATATTTATTTTGTAATTTCTTATTTGTGTTTAACTGCTGTACATCTTTGTGAGATACAATATGGTTTTTCAAAGTGTGCACACAGTGTGTGATAATCAAATCAAGGATATTACCACATTCATCGTCTCCAACAAAGAATATTATGTCATGTATGTATCTATTTAAGTTGCATTGTTTGTTTGGCTATTTGCTTTCTGTTTTTGTCTATTACTTTTACAGAATTAGACAATGGAGTATTGCATTTCATTACTAATACTTCATGACACCAATCAAAAATTCTCTCCTAGAATATTGTGAATATTCGCATGTTCTTGTTATAACTTTATCCTTCATTATCAGCACATAAACTTTGATGTATATCCAAAATATCTACTGTATATGTTATGCTGTTTAAGACTTCAATATTGTACCTAGATCTGTTAACCACCTGTAGCAGGACCAGGAGGAGGGCTAAATCCTGAGTGTTCACATTTCCCTTTCTCTGTAAACCTCCTCCAGTCTCAGTCTCATATGACTGACTCCTTTTATTTGGTACATAGATATTTATAACTTTAATGTTTTCATTGTGAATTAGAACTTTTAACATTAAAAATCATTCCTTTTGGGGCCAGCAGTTAGCATAATGGCTATGTGGCTGAACTCCCATGTAGTCGACTGTGGTTCGAGTCCCAGACCCGGTGACTTAAACTCACGCCGGGTGCATGTGTGTGCGTGCCCAAGATCCCGAGAAGAGAATGATGGTAGGGAGAGAATTCCATATTGTCATATATAATGATCACAACTGCTATCATTTTTCTTCTTTTATTTCACTTAGCAGTTTTATCTTTGCCATCCTTTAGTTTGAGATTTTTCTGAAACACTTCATTTTAGTTGTTGAGCATAGAATTATAGAATTGGGTTTTGCTTTCTAAAGAAATATAAAAACATTTCAATAGAAAAATCAATCAAATTTGTTTTTTGAGTTATATTTTTAGTCCTGAGTTTGTCCTATCTTTTATATTAGGTTATATTTACCATTTCTCTTTTACTAATAGGTCTGTTTTCTTTTATCATTTAAAAAATCAAGGTTATAATTTTATTTATTTCACATTTACAATTGTCTCTAATTTGGGGGCAGTTTATCTTTTATCATTACATTTAAAAAATTCATTTCCCAACATTTTTTTTTCAGCTGGCATGACTAAAGTTTTTCAACTTTAAAAGATATTCTTAGAATCTAAGCTATTGCTAGTTTTTCAAGTACTAATTTTCTACTTTTACTTTCGCTCCTCATTTTCTTACTACATGTGTTGTTTTATTAATGTTTGTCAGAGAAAATACTTAAATAGTATTTTTCCACTTTATTGTCAAGAACTTCGAAGTATTTGTAATTTTTCTTTCTTGCATTCTAAATAGCCTGTCACTTTTTTCATGTGTATTCTGGTAGAATAAGCAATATCCCTGAGTCTGGGACATAAGACAGATTATTACAGACAGCAGTAGGTGTAGCCAGAGTATCAGCATTTGCACTGTCTCCTAAATGGCCAATTTTTTCAAGGCAAGATAAAGAATCTGATGGTATCTGATTGCGAAGTGGGTTGTATTACACATCGGAATCCTAACTTACAGAATGCATATATTTCATGAAGGGCAGTAGCATGTCTGCCATTTGCTTCTGAGAAAGATGCTATTTATGTCATCTAAGGATGTTCAGTATTCAAAATTCTAGAAAAAAATATTATAGTAGATGGAAAAATTGTTATGTAATTGGAATCATAAATATGAGACAGAAAAAAAAGAATCAATATTTGTGTTTTTTTAATTATCTTATCTAATTTTATTTATTCATCATTTATTTTATTTTGACCAGAGACACATATACACACAGAGAAAGAGAGAGAGTGAAAGTGAGAAAGTAAGCCACCAGGTCTAGGACTCGAACCGCGGTCGCCCACATGGCAATGTATAGCGCCTTAACAACCATGCCACCAGCTGGTCCCTAGAAGCAATATTTGAACAGATAATGTATGAGAAGAAATAGAACTCAATAGCTAAAAAAGACAATAAAAAATTGACTAAAGATAGTAAGCCACAGTTTATAGAAGATCCATGAACCCCAAATAAAAGGCACAATTTAATCTAACCTATAAATTTCCACTTCTGCCTAGGGACTAGAAAGTGAAAAAGAATGTAATTATAAGCCTAACAGAAAGAAAACTGAGGGACCAGTAGGTAGCATAGTGGTTACGTCATTGGACTCCCACATGGCCGATCACAGTTTGAGACCCAGATCCAGTGAGTCCCAGGCACGTGTGTGTCTGTGTGTGTGTGTGTGTGTGTGTGTGTGTGTGTGTGCATCCATGCTCAAGATCCCAGAAGGAGAATGGAGAAGGGATTGGGGTTGACCATCCCCTCTGAGGGGTGATTTCTCACCTTCTCTCTCATTGTCTCTGTCTCTCTCTGGAGAGTACACATGCCTAAGGCAAAAAACATCTTAAAAAAAGCTAAATATAATAACTTTTTCAATCTATCAGAGATCTGAATTTTTAGGAAAACAATGCTTATAGTCTTTCCACAGTTTATTTCCTTTTAAAATCAGTTATGATAATTATGTCCTTTGATTTCAAAACTGGTACTCATTGAGTTCTTTGTTTAAATTGGTGATGGATATGCTCTTATCGTATCAGTCGCGGTTTATGCTTAAATCCAAATATCCGAAACTACTTCCCCCCACCTCCCCAGACCTTGACCAATCGCCTTAATTAAAAGCCAGAACATTCTATCCAATAGCACATTCCAGTCTCATAGTAGAAAAGCCACAGCTGGGGCCAGCAGGTGGTGCAGTGGCAAAGGCACTGCATTTCCACTTGGCCAGCCATGTTTCAGGTCTTGGACCTGGCGGCTTGAAACTCATGCTGGGCATGTATGAGTGTATGACCAATATCCTGAGAGAATGGAGGAGAAGGGATTGTAGCATGGCCATCTCTCCAGGAGGTGTTTTCTTGATTTCTCACTTTCTCTCTCTATGTGTATCTGGCAACTCTACATGCCCTATAGCAAAACAACAACAACAACAAAATAGCTGTTTTCTGGGGTGCTGCAGCCACTACACTTTAGAGGCCCTCACATGCAGTGCCAATGGACAAAAGAGACCCCTCTGCTGCTTTCCCCTCCAGGAATACTGTGCACCCAGATGCACTGGCTTTTTCAGCAGATACCTGGAAGGGCTGCCCATCAGAACACAAAAGTGCCAGGGAGGTAATGGCTCTTGGAATGATTCTCAACAAGTGAACAGAGAATTGAGGGCTATCCAGCCACTGGATGTTGCCATAATAGATCTGTGGAGACGTGACACTTGACTGAGAAAGCAGACGTGCTCACTGGGCAGCTGAAGCCGACTGGTTAACACACCACGCTATATTTGCTCTCACCTGTTTTTCTTTCCAATTTTCAATCCATTTTCCCTGAAATTGCATCTCTCCAACAAAGCCTTAGCATGTAAGCTTTGGCTTCAGGCACTGTTTTTTTAGGAAGTCCAGGTTAAGTTAGTCAATTCATGCCATTTTTCCCTAGCTTCTCCTCTAAACAATGACAATAGGGTTAACTGGTAGAAAATATTATGTCAAAATGGAATTTTCTCTTTTTTTCTTCTTTAGAAGCAAATCAATCTAGCTGATTCTACAGGGATGGAACCACGACCCTTTGCTCATTATCTCATCAATCATCTGTATTAGGTGACTAAGTGAAATGATTCAGCTATCTATGAATAAAATGTTAAAAATAAGATACAAGAAAGAAAAAATATCTGGTACTCGTTAAGTATTTAATTATTATGGGAAATGCATGAATAAATACATTTTATTGATTCATTTTTTTTTATCTCCTGCTGGAGACATTTTTCATAGTAGTTTAACATTGTTAACATTGACCCTGGATTATCATATAGTCAACCCAACATATTACACTTCAAAATGTACTATTTTATTGGACAATCTTGGGTTACATCATGAGTACCTGACTTTTATTGTGCTTTCTTTTTAAAGGTGTTTAGAGTGTTAAGAAATGTGCTGACCAAGGCCGACAAAGATGACATAAGGATCAGTGGGAGCTTCGTGGCGTTAAGTCATTTATCAAATGTTGGCAAATTACTGATAATTTGTATTGATTCTCTAGTGGGGCTTAGTGAACTGAGAAGCCAAATCCAAATTTATATTGAACTAAAATTGAAAAACTAGACTGCCTCTATCAAATCAAAGTCAAGTTAAGCTGAACCTTTACTTTATTTCTGTACATTCAGGTCTCCAATTTTTTTATTAAATTGGACAAAAAATTTGGTTTAATTACTGTAGGCACAAGTTAGCTTTTGCTGTCAGAAACCAAAATTTTGCCAAGAGTTTTATGATCTTGCAAAAGACTCCAAGCTTGTATTTTGAAATCGAATCTTTTTAACTACTGGGAAGAAAATTCAGTTGAAATTAGCAATATTCCACTTATTTAAGCATGATTTTAAAATACAATTTTTGGAGTTCTTGTTTTTTTCATACATGCTATAAAGTGATGCTTTTAATATAGTACATGATTTACTGAAAATTCACACATGTGTTTACTAGTAACATATTTGTTCATAAATACATATAAAAGTATATATATATATTTCGCATATCAGACTATGTGATGTATTATGAAGCATATATGTCTTCGAATTTATTGGCTACAACACAAATCTAAAGAGATTGCATTAATATATAAGGGGAAAATAAACTCATAATTAACTTTTACTTCTTAAATAAAGTACAAAGATAATATTTATTTATATCTAGAATGATGCTATAGCTTTTCATTTCTCAGCTTTGCTATATTAAGAATCTACTTAAGGAAATTATATAATTATGTTACAATATTTGTAATTGTGGTTATCCTCTCTTACTTATGGTCTCTGGAACAGAGGACATGCCTAGAAATATATTTGTATCTGAAATGCATGAATTTTTAAAAAATCAATAAATTATTATTATTATTTATTTTTTTGGAGAGGTTTTTCGCTATAGGGCACGTGAGCTCGCCAGACAGACAGAGAGAGACATAGAAACAGAAAGCGAGAAATCACCCCCCAGGGGGGATGGTCACGCCACAATCCCTTCTCCTCCATTCTCCTCTCGGGATCTTGGGCACGCACGCACAAAGCGCCTGGCGTGAGTTTTAAGCCACCGGGTCCGGGACACGAACTGCGATCGACTACGTGTGAGTCTAGCGACATAGCCATTACGCTAAAATCAATAAATTATTTTTAAGATGATAAAATAATTAACAATCTGTGGAATTTGACTCTTTATTTCCAGTGTAAGAGATTATTTTATTGCCTGAGCACTCCTCTGTTAGTTCAGTAAACATGTCAAATGAAGGTTTATGAAAAGGTTTTAACTTATTAATTACTATTTACAGGTCTTTAACATTTTCTTTCTTTTTTTTTCAAGAGAGGTTTTTTTTTTTTTTTTTTTTTTTTTTTTTTTTTTTTTTTTTTTTTTGCTATAGGATGCATGTGTTCACCAGAGACATATTGAGAGACAGAGAAATTGAGAAATCACACACCCCCAGGGGGAATGGCTACACCATAATTCCTTCTCCTCTTGGGATTTTGGGCACACACCCACACATGCCTAGCATGAGTTTCAAGCCACCAGATCCAGGACTTGAACTGTAGTTGGCCATGTGAGAGTCCAGCATCTTAGCCACTATGCCACCTGCTGGCCCCAGAATTTAACATTTTTCAATACAGAATAGAATTTTTTTTGAAACACACAATAATTTTTTACAATTTGAAGAAATCACAACATATTCCAGCAAGTTTTAAACTTTCTGAAATTGATTATAAAGTATCATGTTTTTGCTTTCTTGTTCTAGACTATCTTAAAATTCAAGAAGGCAGTGCTTTTACTTAAAGAAGAAAACCACATAAACACAGGTCAGATAGAATGCAGTATGCCTGCTCCCGTAAGACAGGGCATATGCTCTCTCTTTCCATGCTTGATCAGTTCTTCACAAGGTATTACCTGCAGGGACTCCAGATTTCCAAATCAGAAATTAGTTTTGCTACAACCAATTTAAGGAGTAGTTGAAAGATACTGATTATTTTACAAAGAGTGAAAAATGGCTGGTGCTATTCCCTCAAATTATTTTCAGATTCAAAATATTTATTTAATAGAAAATGACCATGTATGAAGTGAAATTTCAACAGCAGTGAATTTCTTTTCTTCCTGTGGTTTTTAACACCATCCATAAGTTATATAATTGACATTTTCCCTTTTAAAATATTTCCTTGAAGAAAAAGAACTTTCACGAAAAGTGATACTGTTTACAGAATTATGAAATGAATATTATCACGGAGAACTGCATAGCTTTGGTATTAGCGTCTATGGTATGTGGTTTTGGCATCGATAAAGAAAGAGCCAGGTTGGGACCAGCAGTTAGTGTAATGGCTATGTCGCTGGACTCCCACATAGTCAACCGCGGTTCGAGTCTCAGACCTGGTGGCTTAAACTCACGCCGGGCGCGTGTGCGTGCGTGCCCAAGATCCCGAGAGGAGAATGGAGGAGAAGGGATTGCGGCGTGGCCATCCCCCCTGGGGGGTGATTTCTCACTTTCTGTCTCTCTGTCTCTGTCTGTCTGGCGAGCGCACGCGCCCTATGGCAAAAACCTCTCCAAAAAAAAAAAAAAAAAAAAAAAAATTAAAAGAAAGAGCCAGGTCGACATGAAGATTTTAGTCTCCCTATCATCTCATCAGAGAAGTGCCCAGGCCAAACCAGTCATTGGACATAATATGGGTTTCATCCTAGTGGAGCTTTGAGCTCCCTTTTAATATGACAATTCAGAGAAAGTATCTTTACCAATGGGAGAATATACCAGCAGTTCAACATGGGGCAGTATCAATTTAGGTGACAGCTGTTTAGAGCAGTTGTCTGGATGAGCCTTGAGCAGTCTTTGGGAACTCTAGTGATCAACCCATCAGAACCACGTGTTGTTACAGCTACGCTCCTGGGTTCAGGAAGCCGAGGGAATGTTTCGGGTATTTGTTAGCACATGAGCCCAAGATCCTGAGGAGTGGAAGGAGAACACAGCATTATGGATATCATGTCAAAGGTGATTCCTCTCTCTCTCTCTCTCTCTTTCTCTCCCTCTGTTTCTCATGGATTTGCACACATGATAATGAATAATAATAATAAAAGAATTGTTTCAAAAAAAAAAAAAAAAGAAGAAGAAGCCGAGAATGCTGTTGGAAACTAAGGTTGGACACCAATGTCGTGGGTAAAAGAAGTGGGAAACCTCTCTTCCTGTCATTTCGTTATCTAGGAAACTCAGTATCTTTACTTAGGCTATTTTTCAGAAAATCTTTCTTGCAAAGCACATTTTATCCTACTTGATAAACACACAGGCATTTTAAAAAGCTAAAGAGACAGAGCAAAGCTGTGGAAAATTTATTAAGTGCATTTTAATTAATTTATTTTGACTTTGACCTTTACGAAATAGCTGATGATTCAAAACAAGAGGGGCAGAAATAGCGTACATTTTGAAGGGTGATAAGCTTAGTTAGTTGCTTAGAAAAAAGGGAGAGTATATACATTTTTGTAGGAATCATTCATTTATTTTGTGGATTTTGTGATGAACTATATTATTTTGAAAAAATTAACAAAGAATATTGTTATAAGAAAACTTTCTAGAGAGAAAAAAAACATTTTCAGAAAAAAGTTTTAATGATTATAGTGTTCAGCTTACAAATATTTCAAGAACATTAATATTTTTGCCAATTTCTAAGATTTAAGATTTAAAGGAGCACTTCAGACATCATGATATCAAAATACTATTCTTGTCAAATCAGTATTTATGTATCTGCCACATTCTCCTAAAAATAAAATATGCAAACCCCTACAATCATATATGTTATGAAATACACTTTTACATGGTGTTCAAGACCATTAGAGACATGATAGTCTGTAGAGGCATCTTTTAAATCTATGCCAAAATACCGAACTACCTTCATAGTCCTATTGTTTCCATTTCAGCACATGAAGAGTACTTGTCTTTGAATTCCTGAACTCAAATATTTACCTTTGAAAAGCAAGGGGAAAAAATGTATTAGAACATGTTCAATATCTCAGAAACTTAGTAGCTAGTGGTTTGATTTTGTAGCTCTTCGTAGCCTTGGTTTATAGGCAGATTTTCTATAAACAATCTAAGTGGCATTACAATAAACACATGGGGAAAGAACTGTTACAGTATAATTTTCTAGTCCCTTTTGTAGGGATTTACTAATTATTTGTGTATTTTAATTTGATGAACATTAGAATTAAAAATTTACCTACAGATGAAAGATGCATTCTCTTTGAAATAGGTTTTGTTTTGTTCTGTGCGTCTTCTTAATGTCACATGCCTCCAGCCATATACTAGCTCCTGCAAAACAACAGCTGTTTCACTCATGGGCTTCTCTATAAAATCCGTGAGAAATAAAGAGCCCTGACATTTGGGCAGAGTTTAGTCCAAATATATTTACATGACAAGGACTCTTACTTTCTGTTCCTGTTGACATCAACCATGCAGAGGCACAATTCAATCACATTCCCTAAAATAGAGCATTCATGTTCACGCAATACAACATTCTATGTGCAGTGGAAGCATTTCCATGAACTGAAGCCATATGCCCTACAGCCTGCTGCTTCAATGTCTGCCAATGTTTTGCAGTGAGCTCAAAGTTCCAGGTGCAACCACATTACATTGCTATTCTGTATCAACTAAATGGGAAAACATGCAAAACTCTCCCAATTATCTTTCATATTCACCACAACTATGATGCTTATTCCCTGTGTGTGCAAATTTGTCTCAAGAGACCAAAATATACTTAAAATTTCTAAATCAGATAAACATATACAAGTATTCATTGGCTAATAAAAGTACGCCCGAGACCAGAAACTGTGTGTGTGTGTGTGTGTGTGTGTGTGTGTGTAAAAGAATGTGTGTACCTGTGAGAGAAAGAGAGAGAATGTGGTCCCCACAAAAGGGTGTGGTCCTTTCCCATCGATTTCTTCACCTCACCAGGATTTTAGGCACTCACACACAGGAGTTCAGACTTTTTCAATAATCTGGGTCTGAGACTGCTCCACAGGTCTTCCAGGTAGGATGTGACTCCTTCTGCTCAGGATTTAGCTGCTGTGCTACAGATCCAGCCAAGAAATTCTAGTTTTTTAAAATTTTTTCAATTTTTTTTTTTGAGAGATTTTTGCTATAGGGCACCTGCACTTGCCAGAGAGACAGAAAATGAAAAATCACTCCTTAGGAGAGATGGCCACGCTGCATTCCCTTCTTCTCCATTCTCCTCTTGGGATTTTGGTTTTGCATGCACATGTACCCAATGTGAGTTTCAAGCTTCTGAGTCTGGACTCAAACAACGGTTCACTATGTGGAAGTCCAGGGATGCAACCATTACACCATCTGCTGGTTCCAAAATTCTAGTTTTTTTTTTTTTTTTAAAGAATTATTTTATAGGGACCAGCAGTTAGCGTAATGGCTATGTCGCTGGACTCCCACGTAGTCGACCGCGGTTCGATTCCCGGACCCGGCGGCTTAAACTCACACCGGGCGCGTGTGCGTGCGTGCCCAAGATCCCGAGAGGAGAATGGAGGAGAAGGGATTGCGGCATGGCCATCCCCCCTGGGGGGTGATTTCCTGCTTTCTATCTCTCTGTCTCTCTCTGTCTGTCTGGCTAGCGCACGTGCCCTATAGCAAAAACCTCTCCAAAAAAAGAAAAAAAAAAAAAAAGAATTATTTTATTGAACTTTATGTATGTATGTATGTATGTATGTATGTATGTATTTATTTAAATCTGTCTGGAGACACATACACACACACACACACACACACACACACACAGAGAGAGAGAGAGAGAGAGAGAGAGAGAGAGAGAGAGAGAGAAAGCAAGTAACCAGGTCTGGGACTTGAATCATGATCAACCGTGTGGGAGTCCAGTGCCCTTAATCACCACACCACTTGCCAGACTGCCAGACCTCCCAAAGTTCCAGCTTTTTAACTGTAAAGAAAAACTTCTCAATCTCTCTGATGGAACTATTATGTATTCTGGTAATAAGGATCTTGTTGAAGTCATTAAAACTTAACAGAGTAAGAAAGAAAATCTTGAAATAGCTAACTTCTGGAAAACATGACTGTAGCTTGAACATCAGTCATATAAAATATTCAAAGTAGCAGAATTTATTTATTTATTTATTTTTGCCGTAGGGCAAGTAAGCTCACCAGAATCACAGAGACAGTGAGAGGGAAAGTTGGAAATCACGCCCCGCCCCCAGGGAAGATGCCCACGTCACCATCCAGTCTCCTCTATCTTCCTCCTAGGATTCTGAGCTTGCACATGCACGTGCCCAGTGTGATTTTCAAGCCACCAGGTTCAGGGCTTGAACTGTGTTCAGTCATGTGGGAGTCCAGCATTTCAACCACATCACTTGCTATCTCTCAAAGTAGTGGATTTTTAGCCCAGATTTTGAATTAAATGTCTACAGCTCATTTATAATACTACAAAATTTATAAAGCACTTTCACATTATATAATAGGATTCCTGGAAAAAAATATGATTAGGTAGGTATTGAATGGATTTCAAACAATGTTCAGAGGTTAAATTTATCTTCTAAGGTTACAAAGCCAATTAGTAACATAGAGAGAAATAACAGCAGATTTTAAACTCTTTGAACTCCTGTCTCTGCTCTTTCTCATTTTTCTACTTTCACCCCTTCCTTTTGAATGTTTATCAAAAAAGATCAATAGTCAGTTCCTTAAATTTATTGGAAGGTATATCATCTGTGCTAGTTTTCAAGTAAACTAATTGTATTATATATAGATCTCTCGAATTCAGATGTTTGAAACTTTCATAAATACTCTTTTAATGCTTTTTAAGTGACAGATTTCTAAACTATATGCACTTTACCCCTAGGGACTAGTTAGTGAAGAGGATCTACATTTAGGGGGTTCAGTGTAATTGTCAGGTCCTGATTGCTCATTGTATTTCTTCTTTGATCTGTATTGCTCGTGATCCTTGGGCAGGCAAGTATTACTCTAATTTCATCCCCTAATATCCTGTTACAACACAAATACCTTGAAGAAGTCATAAATTAGGCATCCAGAAATTTACTTGATGATAAACTGGTAAAGTGTTTGTTTTCTCCTTACTAGTCGTTTAACTCCTAATAGCAATTCCTTAAACAGTCTTTGAGAATACAGTAGCTAAATCTAAACAGATGGAAAGACTGAAATAAACTTGGTTGGAAAGTTTTTAATTATTTAAACAAATCATTGTTACCAGTCGCTTTTTGTCTAAACTATGGAAGTCTTTTTATTTCTCAAAAAGTAGGTAACATTTTAGAGCACAGTAAAGCGATGGTACTTACTTGCTCTATTTATTTATTTTAAATTTTATTTCATTATTAAATTTACTTGCTTTATTAGTATCACAGCATTTGTGTTGTGATGCATTCAGCTCTCTCTGTATGAGCCTTTAGGAGTACCTTCTTGTTTCCTGCAGTATTGAGCTACAAGTATTTTGTCCCGAAGTCGGAAATAATCTTATTATATAAAAATATCACTCTCCCTTTCATGTGATTCCATATCATGATGTATTCCTGACATTTTAAATTACTTTTTGTGTATATGTTTGAAATATGATCTTTGTCTTCCTTTTCCATAAAGCATGTACTGTTAGGGAGAACAGCAGATGGCATAATGATTACATTGCTGGACTCGCACGTAGTTGACAATGGTTTGAGTCCTGGACCTGGCAATTTAAAAAAAATTCATGCTGAGTGGTTGCGTGTGCATACTCCCAAAATTCCAAAAGAAGAATGGAGACAAGAGACTGTGGCATGGCCACCCCCCCCTGGGGAGGTGATTTCTCACTTTCTGTCTCTGTCTCTCGGGCAAGCACAAGTGCCCTATAGCAAACATCTCTCTCTTAAAAAAAAAAAAAAAAAAAAAATGCTGGAAACATATTCAGCACTTAGTGATATTCTAGATAGAAAAACTTATCTGGCCTGGCTTTAAAATAAATCATTTAAAAATGTTCTCTCTCACTCCCAAAGCCCCTAATAAATCTAAATCTACTATTAGAAAATAGTTAAGTAATAAATAAGGATTTTAATTCTTACTACTCTATTAACTACCTATTTGACTTTCAGCAGGTCACTGAAACACATTGTTTTTCACAACTGTAAAGATGAAAGTAAGGTCAGTTTATTTTAAAAAGGTTTTACAAAGAATGACTAATAATTATATACACCTGAAAATAGAAAGAAAGTTTTAATAATTATGTTTGTGAGCTATAATTCTGAAATATCCAGCTTATATTCTCAAAATCAAAGAATGATGATTCTATAAAAGCGTTTCAATATATTCATAAATACAACAATTTCTAAGACTCACAAAAAGGAATAAGCACAATGTCAATATTTCCATATGCAATAATAAAGGAATTAGTTCTCTGTCTTGCTTCTATACTGAAATGAAGGCGAGAATGCATAGAATAACTTTCAAACTGCAGTAGACCCCTTTTTGTTTCACTTTGGATAAGTGACTTTAATCCTAAATTTTAAAATTTCTTCATCTCTAAAATAAGAAACATTTTGCTTAAATACAAATAATTTCTAAGGTATAACCATAATATCTAATCACGTATTTACACTGTGCAGAAGAATAAGCATCTCTAGTTTCTCCCAAAAAAAAAGCATTTCTTATTTTGAATTAAAATCCTATTCATTTTAAAATATATTATTTTGGTAGACAACACTCTTGATTTCTTGTCTCTTCTTTCATAAAATTTAGGACTGTATACTTCATTAAAATTTTTTGTAATTTTTAAAAAGCTACAATTTTAAGGGTGAATAACAAGAATTTTTGCATTTATACTAGTTATAGATTACAGTAGTTAATTAAGACTGATATATACATATATGTATATATATATGTGTGTATATATATATACATATATATACATATGTATATACACGTATATATATACATATATATATATGAAACTAGAAATGGAAAATTATTGATGATAACATGCATGATTAAGCCACTATGCAGTATATTCTGGATAAGAAATCACATTTTGTATGCTGTGACGATGCTTAGGGAATGAATGTAAATTAATTAATTTAAAAAAAGTTTCCGGAAAAAAAAGCCACGAAAACTGTTTCTCTTGAAATTAAAAAAAAAAAAAAAAAGCATTAAAAATACCTATTTGAGGGACCAGCAATTGGCGTAATGGCTATGTTGCTGGACTCCAATGTAGCTAACTCAGTTCGAGTCCTGGAACCGGTGGCTTACACTCACGTGCCGGGCGTGTGTGCATGTGTGCCCAAGATCCTGAGAGGAGAATAGAGGATAAGGGATTGCGGTGTGGTCATCTTCCCTGGGGGGTGATTTCTTGCTTTCTGTCTCTCTGTCTCTCTGGCAAGCTCATGTGCCCTATAAAACAAACAAACAAACAAACAAACAAAAACCAAATCAAAACAAAAACAAGCCTATTTGATGACTGCAGTAAGCTATATAGCCCCAGCTAGGTGCTAATTTATAGTATGTTTATTCTACTCAGTGAGATTTATGCCTAAAGTCAGACTTGTGCTCATGGGTATGTATATATCAGCTGTGCTTGCTATTGAAAATATTTAGATTAATTAAGATCTTTAGTGAATCAATAAAATGTGTGTGGGAGGGCATAGAAAGCAACCATGGATACCAGAGACAGTGTGGGAAGAGGGTGGGAGACAGCAGAGGGTGAGAGATAGGGAATCAAGGTTGGGAAAAAAAGCAAAATATACAGGAAACAAGAAATGGAAAATTATTTGTTAACGATAACACGTATGTCAATGTGCTTGATTGAGCCAATATACAGTGTATTCTGGTTGGAAAATTTCATTTTGCATGCTGTAATGATGTATAATACATGAATGTAAATAAATAAATTTAAATTAAAAAAACACAAATAGTCACAATTTTAAAATTATTGAAAGAAGCAGTTAAAATCTCATTCATGAAAGGGCCAGATCACAGCATAGCCATGATGCAACTCTGCCTGAGTCTGACTCACACAGCAGTGTTCTGGGTTCCCTGTGTTCTGAAGACCTCCCTCCAACGCGCCAGATGCATACGTGCTTATACCCTGGGACTGACTGAAACTGAAGGTGGATTCTGACCGAATACCCTATTGAGAGCGTTTATCTCTCTGTTTTTTTTTTTTTTTTCTCTCTCTGACTTTTTCATAAAAGAAAGAAATTACAATAAACATAAATATAATCTAGTCCATCTAAAAGATGTAATGAAAAGTATAAAATTAATTTGGAGAGCTAAAAACACTCTTAAAATCATTAAAATGTAAAATGGATTAAAATCAAACTATAATAGTCAACTAAATACATATATAATACATGTTATATATGATACGTAAATATATTTAATATATAGCTGGCATTATTGTTGGATGTCACTGAATCCTATAATTTATATACAAACTCTAAAACAGAAAGAGAATATTATGTTACAAAATACAGAACATACAAATTCATGTAATGTGGGGCCAGCAGTTAGCCTAATGACTATGTCACTGGACTCCCATGTAGTTGACCGCAGTTCAAATCCCAGACCCAGTCGCTTAAATTCACTCCGGGCGCATGTGCGTGCAGGCCCAAGATCCCAAGAGGAGAAAGGAGAAGAAGGGATTGCGGTGTGGCCATACCCCAGGGGGAGTGATTTCTCGCTTTCTGTCTCTCTGTCTTTCTGGCAAGTGTACGTGCCTTATAGCAAAAACCTCTCAAAAAAAAAAGAAATACATGTAATATAAACTAAAATTTTAAAATAGGAATTTTTTTTAAAGAAAGTCATATTTTATCCCAGTTTTTATTTGCTAGAATGATACTATGTTGGGAGCTGGCAAGTGGCATGGTGGTTAAGGTCACTGGACTCTGACATGACTGACAGAGTTCGGGACTTGGTGGTTTGCTTTCTTTCTTTCTCTCTCTCACACACAAATACACACACACACACACACACACACACACACAGTCTCTGTCCTTCTTTGTTCAAATTAAAATAAATAAATAAATAAATAAAGTTAAATAAAATAATTATTTTGAAAAAAGAATGATGCCACATCATTTGTGGGCACTACCGATTAAATAGTCATCTGTTCTATTTTCAAAAAAGGAAATTTAGGCAAAAGTAAGGTACAGTAACTTAGATTCCTGTCCCATGTGCAGAGATGGTTGGGTAGGGTGAAAATTCAGGTCTGTATGATCTTGCCTGTGTTAGAGCACGTCCATGTACTAAGGAAATGAAGGGCTCCGCTCTAGATGTCTGTCCTGCTATACCACCTGCCTATCACCACCAGCTAGTCAGGACATCATCGTGCTATCACCTGTAATCTTATAGAATCAGCAATATTTATGTATCCTTTATATTTTAGAAAATCATCATAAAATTCAGAAAAATTTCCCAATTACATCTTTTCCCTCCATAGCACATTAATTTGAAAAGCACTATAAACTAATTTGAGAGGTAAGAATTAGCATAATGAATTTAATTTAATTTTTAAATTAATATAATGAATTAAATTAAGTTGGATGAATTAAACTTATAATTGTGGACTCAATTATCTCCTAAAGAAATTTTAAAGCATATCCATTACACATTACGCTTCTCAAAAATTTTAACAATTGTACAGAAAAATAATCATTAGAGTAGAGTTGGTAGTCTTTCTCTGAAAATAATTGCTTGAATCATATATTTAAAAAAACTCTTGCTAATTTCTGAATAATATTATAACTAATTAAAGTTATATGGAATAGTTAAGGATCATTAACCGTACTTATTCTATGTTTAATTTTTTAACCTTAAATTTTTTTACTGAGTAGTAATTGTACATATTTATGGGTTTTGATGAATGGTGGTGGGACCGCTTGACACTGGCACCATCCGGGAAGGCCATGAGTTTGGATTCCAGGTCAATTTAGACACCTGGGCCACATCCATGGGTGTGCCTGTGATCTGGCTGGCTGGAAAGCACAGGGGACTACAGCATGGAGAGACCCCATCAAGAGTACCTCTCTCTCCCTCTCAAGGAATAAATAAACTTAAGAAGAAAAAGACTGTGAGCCAGCCAGTGGCATGGTGGTTAAGATTGCTGGATCCCACATGGCTGGCTGCGTGGTTCAAGTCCTGGATCAGGAGGCTTAAAAACCACACCACGGAATGTGCCTGCGCACCTAAAATCCTGAAGAGAGGGAGAAATGGAGGAGAATGGATTGCAATGTGACCATCCTCCATGGGGGTGGGGGGTGATTTCTCACTTACTCTTTGTGTAGTTTCTTTCTTATGTATGTAGTAGAATTAAACAATCTCTACTCCCCCCCCCAAAAAAAAAGCATACCATTTCATTCCAGTTGCAATGGCTATTATAAAAAGAACAAAAAGTAAAAACAAAATAAAATGTTGGTAAGAATTTTAGAAAGGGGGAGCTCTTTACATTATTAATGCAAAGTGAATTACTGCAGCTCTTCTGGAAAACAGTGCAAGCATTCCTAAAAACATTAAAAACACAGCTACCATAAGATCCAGGGATCCTACAATTGGGTATACATCAAAGGTAATGAGAGAAGTGTGTCGAGGAGATACACACACACCTGTATTTATTACAGTCCTATTTACAGTAGCCCATAAGGAATCAACCAAGTGCCCATCACAGATTAATGAATTAAGAAAATGTGATATGTTTACACATTGAAATACTGTTCAGTGACAAAACAATAATAAAATCTTGTCATTTGTGATGACATGGACTAGATTGGCACAGAATGTTAAATACTGCAAGATCTCACTTACAAAATCTTAAAAAGTTAATTTTATAAAAGTGTGTCCAAGGGAGTTGAAAAAACTAAGGCAGTACAGATCAATAAATATAAAATCCCTACAATAGAACACTGACTATATTATTGCATGAATGTATTTTCTTCATTATAACTTAAGAATATTTATATGCTACAAAACAAAACAATATAAATGCCTTGGCATTCCATATTGTTACTACTCTAGATCTAGTCGCTACATATGACAAACCCCCAAACTGTGCTTATACAAAATTATGTACTGTGATTTTACAGAAAGATAAAAGAACAATTAGTAAAGACATCTCTAAAGATTATTTTCTGCAGCCGTTTGATTTTCTAACGAGATTGATGTGTATAGGCAGTTAAACTAGATTTCTGAGACAAACCACAAAATTTCTGGTAAAATTAAGGGAACACTTTCTTACCATTTTATATCTTTCTATGCCAATTAGCTATACATTTCATGCGAAGAAAAGTGAGTTGTTTCATAGTATTGAAGATTACTTTAAGCATGTAATGGCTATAGATTTGCACTAAGAGAAATACAGTTACCGGGTGAATATCTTCTAACTGCTCTAATTGCCTTGGGATGTGCACAGCTTAAAATGGTTATCAGCCAGTCCAATAGTTTCATTTGTTTTTGCTATGCGCCATTTAGTATCCTGCTACAAGGTTACATATTTTCAACTTATAAATACGCCATTTACCTGTTCAAGGAGAGAACTGACTTTTCATCCAAGTTATCTGCAGGGAGAAAGAATTAGGGCACTACATGCCTATAAACATGTAATCACTACACCGGTACTGGTTAGATAACTATTTAAACTTATTATTTTTCATTATTACCAAGTAGCATGGATTTGCTGCAAAAAAAATAGAATAACATGAAGACTTTAGCCTTCCATATTGGAAGTACAATTTCTACGAAATATTTGAAGACTCCTTAAAAATCATGGTTTAATGGTTAGATGTTTTAGGGTAGAATGAGTTTCATTTTAAAGAAAAATTATAGAATGAACAGAAGGACTGTTAGAATTAAACTCTCATTCAGCTTTTCAAGTGTAGGGTGGTTCCTGTTTACAAAGTGCAGGATTTTGCTCTGAGTTGTCCTGACAATTTTAGATGGCTTTCTGTACAATGTATACTACCGTGCCATTTTTTGATACTATGAGCAATGGAAAGTACATTATAAATTTAAACTATGTACATGAGGAACTATTTTTAGGTGGGCACAGTTTAGATTACAGTAACATAAGGAAATTACTATAATGATGACATTGTTAGCGAGTAAATTTCCTGTTACGGTCTTGAAACTTTATTCTTTAATATATCATTTTATTTTAACATTTTTGTCATAAAGTACATGTGCTCACCAGAGAAAAACAGAGACAGATCATTTGGGTAAATTTTTTTTTTTTTCTTTCTTTTTTTGGAGAGGTTTTTGCTATAGGGCGCGTGCACTCGCCAGACAGACAGAGAGAGACAGAGAGATAGAAAGCAGGAAATCACCCCCCAGGGGGGATGGCCACGCCGCAATCCCTTCTCCTCCATTCTCCTCTCGGGATCTTGGGCACGCACGCACACGCGCCTGGCGTGAGTTTAAGCCGCCGGGTCTCGGACTCGAACCGCGGTCGACTACGTGGGAGTCCAGCGACATAGCCATTACGCTAACTGCTGGTCCCCATTTGGGTAAATTTTTAAAAATAAAAGTTTTAATGTTCTTAAACACCTTTCAGTAGACAAGGCTAAAACAGTGATGTTTTGAGCCAGCAGGTGGCGAGGCAGCGAAGGACGCTGGACTCCCACATGGCTGACTGTGGTTCAGGTCCTGGGCCTGAGAGCTTGCTTTCTCACTTTCTCTCTATCTCTTTCTCTGTCTTGCTCTCACTTTCACTCTATCCCTCTCTGATCAAATTAAAAATGAATAAATGAATAAATAAAGTTAAATAAAATAATTCTTTAAAAAAGAAATAGTGGTGTTTGGGGCCAGTAGATGGTGTAATGGTTACTTTATCACTGGATTCCCACGTGGTTAACTGTGGTTTGAATCCCAGATCCGGTGGCTTAAAACTCAGCCGGGTTTGTGTGCATGGGTACCCAAAATCCCAAAAGGAGAATGGAGAAGAAGGGACTGTAGTGTGGCCATCCTCCCTGGGGAAGTGATTCTCACTTTTGTTCTCTATCTCTCAGGTGAGTGCACACACCCTACAGCAAAAAATAAAAAAAAAAAAGGAAAAACTGATGTTGTTTTTAGATTATGAAACACTTGTCAGTATCATAAAATAAATTTGATGCTAATAAGCCACCCACTCTAATAGGGAGAATTGATCATATTGATCATTAGAGATGGCAGCTTAGTTCTCATTTTATATATATATATATATATATATATATATATATATATATATATATATCAGTTATCAATATCAATTATCATAAGCAAGACTTTTTCATATTGCAACTAACTATAATTAATTCCTACCTATACAAATACCAAAAAATGGTTTTATCACAGTTATTCTCTGTGTCTATAGCAAACAGTAAATAAGAGCAGTGAGGAAGATTATGCTTTCATTCATCACCATATCTTCTAGTGCAATTGAAAGTAAATTATTTTGGTTATAAGCAAAAGCACAATAGATAGACCAAAGTATCAGCAAAGAATCCATATTTTTGCTCAGCTATACACGAAAGATTTCAAATATAGTCATGTATTAATATAAAGAATATAGTCTGAGAAATGCATTGTTAGGCATTTCTGCTACTGCATCAACATGGTTGAGTTTATCTACACAGACCTAGATGTATCACCAACTACACACCTGGTTGTGCCATAGAACCTGCTCTCCCTGAGTTACAACTCTGGGACTCATGTCACGCACGTACTAAATGCTGTTGACAACACAATAGTACTTGCGTATCCAAACGTGCTTAAACATGGAAAATACATAATAAAAATATAAATCTGTATGAGCTACCTGTGTAGCCCATCTTCTTAAAAATTATTTTATTTCTTTATTTTTATTTTGCTCAGATGGGCTCTTGCTGTGTACTCAGCCTCCTGCCGCAGCTTCCTAAGGACTTGGGATTACAGTACTTGGGTTCATTTACAGCAGCATTACTGCAAACATGGCACCCAACTCTTTAGATGTATCTGGGAATAGAACCTGGGCTTCACCTGGGGCCTCAGCTTGGTCAGCTAGCAGTGTCTACAAGTGCAAGTCCGTGACTGGGCCCTGGAGTCATCACTTTTAGTTTTATTTTCAGAGAATTCACTCCATGTGAACTCTTACTGGTAATGTTCACATGGGTTTTGTAAATTTAGGACCATGATACACAAAACAACTTGAAATAAAATCAAGCACAAGAGAGCATGATGCAGCCTGCAGGCATAGTAAACACAAAATATGACTGCTGCTGGTGTAACACAACGTGCTTTTTACAGTAAGCTTTATATACACACATGCACATACACACACACACACACATACATATATATACATACACACATGTGTGTATGTGTGTGTATTTGTGTGTGTGTGTGTATATATATATTTATGTGTGTGTGTATATATATATATATACATATATATGTATATGTGTATATATATATATATATATATATATATTTATGTATATGTATATAGAAAAACTACCATCCAGGCCAGTCCTGTGACTGGTAGTTAAGGGTAGAAGATCTCAGTGGAGAGCCTTGATCTGAATCTCTTCACTGGTGGCTTGACAAACATGTCAGCCATGTACATGGGTGGCCAAAATCCTGACAGGGAGTTGGAGTTATGGAGAAACTAGGACATGTGGAAAGTTGAGTAGGATTAAACATCATTTTTATCAACTACTACTTCAGGGGCTGTAATTACATAAGCTTATTTAATCCCTGAAGACCCTGAAAGGTCACTTAAATTTTATAATTTGAATTTTTGACTGAGAAATTTACAATATGCACACAATATATCTAATCTGCCTAAATTACAAAATCTGTAATTGACAACACCAGAATCTGAATATGGACACTCTGAAATGCAGAGTCCGTGCTCTTTTATTTCTTCTATTGTTCTTCCTTGAGTATTCCTACATTGACCAGCAGTTTCAAACCATCTCTCTTAACATCACAGTTAGAGCTGATTTTGTCTGTCCAGAACTTCTCTCTTCGTTGTTTAACTGCCCCTTCCCCACTGTGATAATACACTGACTGGGCTTTCTTGTGTACTGCTGTTCGGGCCATAAGTCGTGAGTGTAGCATCTGTTCTGAGATATTCAAGTAATCCTATTACTGGGTTGTCGGAAAACTCAGGATGTATTTTTTTTTTTTTAAGTTTTTCTATGAAAACCTGTCTCATGACTTTTCTGACAACCCAATACATTTAATCTAATTGTGCACTTGGTAAATAAGGCTCTTTAACCTTTCCCAGGTTTGTTTATTTCCCTCGATGGACCAAATGAAAAGATTTATTGAGTCATATGAAGAGCAGAATGATAATCACCACATTATATATAGAGGATAGAGTAAAAGAGAGACAACCAATTTTTGTGATTTCTTTAATTTTCTGGATCAAGTTTTGCCTGAAACCACATTATTTTTAGCTTTCCAAAGTCAGGTAGAAAATTATGTACGTTTTTGCTTAAGGGAGTTTTTTTTTTTTTTTTTTTTTGTTTTGTTTTGTTTTGTTTTGTTTTGTTTTTGTTTTTGAGAGGTTTTCGCTATAGGGCTCATGCGCTCGCCAAACAGACAGAGAGAGACATAGAGACAGAAAGCAAGAAATCACCCCCCAGGGGGGATGGTCACGCTGCAATCCCTTCTCCTCCATTCTCTACTCGGGATCTTGGGCACGCACGCACATGCGCCCAGCGTGAGTTTTAAGCCACCGGGTCCGGGACACAAACCGCGGTCAACTACGTGGGAGTCCAGCGACATAGCCATTACGCTAACTGCTGGTTCCCCGGGAGTTTTATATGTTTTTTTTCTCTCTTCTTTTTCTTCTTCCTTCCTTCCATCCACCCTTCCTTCCTTCCTTCTTCCCTCCCTTCCTCCCTCCCTCTCTTTCTCTTTTCTTTCTTCTTTCTTTCTTTTCTCTCCCTTTCCTCTTTCTTTCTTTCTTCTTTTTATTTTTCCCCGCCACCTGTTGTGCATGCTCACCAGAGAGACAGAGACAGAGAGAGAGAAAGAGAGAGAGAAAGCAAGAAAGCATCTCCCATGGAGAATGGTCATGATGCAATCCCTTCTTTTTCATTTTCCCCTCCATTTAAGATTGTGGGTGTATTCACACTCTCGGTGTGTTTTCTGAAGCTGCCAGGTTGGGACTTAAACCGCGCAATCGATCATGTTAGATCCAGCCACCACGGGCTGGCCAACTTGCTTCTTACCACCGAAAAGTTCTCACTAGAGTCTAAAGCAGTGATAATACTGAAACATGGATTGAGAAACCAAATACAGTAAATAGGAACATATTCCGCATGAAATTATAAAGGCCCAAAAAGTTAAAATAAACTTAAATTTACTAGAAGTGGCATAATCGTTTTAAGAAATACTCAAAATACACATTTTCTTTTTTTAATGATTACCTATTTCTTTCATGATTGAGAAAGACAGAGAGAGTCAGAGAGAGAGAGGGAGAGAGAGAACACTCTCAACAGGGTCTTAATGCTGTGATCTCTTAGTTTCAGTCAGTCCTAGATAAAGGGCACATGGATGTCTGCCGTTCTCAGTGAGGTCACAAGACACAAGTCCAGAACCCTGCCATGTGGGATTGCCTTACAGAGTGTTGTGTTTTACTGCTGCACCACTGTCTGGTTCCAATTTTTTTAAAATTAATTAATTAATTTATTCAGACAGAAGAGAGCAGGAGAGAGAGAAGAGAGAAGGGAACTGCCAACAGGATCTTTATGTTGCCTCCTACCCCCAACCTCAGTCAGGACCTTATCCACATGGTTCTTTTGCACCATTATTGTACCGCCAACTGGCTCCTATTCTTAATGACAACAGAAATCGAACAACAGATAAAATAATGGTTCATGGATTTCCAGGTTTGTTAAAGATATTAATATAACATGAGCCAGCAGATGGCATGATGGCTAAGGCATTGAAATCCCGCATGGCCGACTGAGGTTCAAGTCCCAGACCCAGCAGCTTGAAAATCACTCTGGGCACCCAAAATTTCAAGAGGAAAATGGAGAAGAAGGGATTGTGGCATGGTCATGTTTTTTAGAGGGTGGTTTCTCACATTCCATATCTCCGTGTCTCTCTGGCAAGCTCATGCTGTCTATAAAAAAATAACTAAAAATCAAACAAACAAAAAATAATAACATTGAAAGCAAAATTGATACAACTGATATGACAAAATAAACCCAATCATAAAGCATTTCATTTGAAGCAATCTACTACTATCTATGTATACAGTATTTTTAAGCTTTGAAAGCTCTAGAAGTACAGATATATTTAGAAAATATTAACTAGTAGCTTGTCTAATGAATAAAACATATAATTGTTTAAAATTATGAAGACATTTTTTGTTCCTTTAAGGGACCATTATGCTCTTTCTTACAAAACATTTGGGTAACTAATACAAATTTTTAAGAACATTTTATTTACCTAAAAAAATTGCAAAATTTGCCTGAAGAAAATAATAAACGAGAATTCTTTGTTTGTTTGTTTTTTAATAAAATATGTTGACAATGTAAGAGCCTTCATTACTGACAGTTTTGTCATCTTCCTTGGGTCATGGGTGAGCCTCCTGCTCTTGTTATACAATATCACGTGCTTGACCCTCTTTTCTTCCTCACTCTTAGTGCCTGACTCTATCGTGTTACGTGTAATTGCATGTAGGTTTCATACTGAAGATAGAAGCAGATTTTGAAGGAAGGGCTTCAATCACTAAATCTTTATTTGTGTCTGTCTTTTGTTCCCTCATTATCTCCATTACCATGAAACATTTACATATCTATAACTCAAATGCACTATTCTAAAACTTTGATACATATCTCTTAAAACATTTAGATTTTATTATGGTGATCAATGTTTATGAAAGATGTTTGCCACTTTCTTATTTCCAGAGAGCAGAGGAAATACATTATTTATCAATTTTTGAAAATATTGTTATACACAGGGAGCAGACCGCTGTATTATAAAAAAGGGTAAAATCTATTCATCATTAATTGATTAATTAATATGATAGCTCTGAGGGTTTGAGTTCTAAATGTAGTTCTAAAAATAGCAAAATTATATTTTATCCCAATCAGTACTATTTTATGCTTAACTCTTTTTTCAAGTAGACAGTTCCATTGGCTGAACGTTTATATGGTATGGCATACGTTACAAAAGAAAGATAATTCTACTGCCTTGTAGAAATTCATAAGTTTTTAACTCATCACTATTCTATATTTCCTATAGATTTTTCAACTTGCACCAATAGCTGTGCAAGACGACAAGAGGATAGGCAGGTAGATTCATCATTAGGACTTGTAGAAGTTCCTTCTGAAAGTGGACAATTAAATTTGTTTAACAGGGGTGTTGCTTTATCATGTTTCTAACAATGTACAATAATATTCTTTCATTTTTTAAAAAAAATGCACCTTAATATTTTTGCCTTATTCTAATTATTTTATCTTTTAACTTTTATTCTCATTTCTATGAAGATAAAATTTTAGCTATTTCCTTGTACATTAGTATGTGCCATTTATTTAAATATGTTCTTTACATGGGCCAGCTCCATGGCCCAGAGGTAATGTACTACTCAAGAGATGTCAGATACTATGTGGTGATCATGGTTTGAATCCCAGGCTAGGTCAGCTTGAAACACAGTGAGCAGGACCATGAGTGCCCAAGATTGGACCAGCTAGGGAAATGAAGAAAGGAATGTATGGTTTGTCCAGAGTCTGTGGAAGGTACTCGTCTTTCTCTCCACGTTCTTTTTCACTCTTACATGCACATATAGCCATCCATTGTAGATAAGATAAAAACATTTTTTAATTGAAACATGTTTATTACATGATGATATACATTGTCAAATGAGAAAAACATAATGATATACACTATAAAGATGTACATGTCTTTTTTTGCTTTTTTATATTACTTGTATCTGTGGCAAATAGATTCATAAATGCACAGGTATTTTATATATTTTCTAATTCATGAATATTACTCATGTTACCATACAAAATATACTTTAACAAATAATATATCTTAGCTCCTGGATTTGGAGTTGCTTTTTTATGTTGCTGTAGTCAATGAGTCAATAATTATAGTATTTGGTAAGACCAAAACACATATAGACTCTTCTCCTATGTAATGATAAAATTTACTCATATACAACTTTCTTCTTAAATAAAAAAAATCATATTTTAATATCCCCATGGCTAAATTTGTGTACTTTAGTAAAATGTGTCAGTTTGGGAGTCAAATGTTTTTACATGAGTGTACATGAAAAATATAGGCTGTTATTTCTTTTGAGTGCATTAGATAATGTAAATACAGAGAGCAAATCTTTTGATAATGGGGTGACTCCAGTGCAAGGGAGTTTTTATAGGTGCCAAGGGACTCAGTTCCATGACTGATTCCATATATTCACCTGTTCTCTACAGCAAATAAAACTGCAGCTTAACATTGACTAGAACTGGCATTACATATATAGGCAAGTCAGGCAATCCTTCAAGAAAAAGCAATTTACTTAAATTTGTCCAAGTCTTTATTAAAAGCTGTCATTCCAAAAAAAAAAAAAAAAAAAAATCAGTATTTCAGCTGTTCTAGTAGAGCCTAAGAACAATTTATTACTAAGGAGTGAATAATTGGAATCAGTCTTGGTTCTACCACTAGATGTCACTTAACCTCTTGGAACGATTTCCTTCTAAATTTCCCATTAGATGTAATCTCTATGGTTCCCTTCAGCACTAATATTGAGGATAATGTGTCTAGAAATAAGACAGAAAATGGGCCTAAATTTCCATTTCATTGGATGGATAAATGAACCTCCCAAGCAAATTTAGTCTCCTTAATAGACCCCCCTCCAGGCAATCTCTAAGCTCTGCACTGGTTGTTCTTTCTGCCTGCAAAGTTCTCCTTCTCATCATTCCAGTGGCCATATTTCTCAGCATTCTCAAGATTTCGCTTATCCATCACCATCTCAACCATCTTGACCATCCTACCTAAAATTGTAACCTGTCCTCAATCTCTCCATACCATTATTCTCCATTCTTTTTTAACCTAATCTTGCTCTCTCCTTTTTTTTTTTTTTTGATGGCCTTTGTCTTCTTTTAACACACTACCGATTTACATATTTAATGTGCTTATGTTGAAATAACTATTTTTCTCTGCTACATTGTAATCTTTCCAAAGGCAGGAGTGTTTGTTTAAGTCACTAAGATATGTTCAGCACCTAGCATAGTGCCTGCACTTATTCATACATAATCATGTGCAAAATTAATGAATTGCTTAGAGCTATGCTAACATGTATCACACTGTTAAATAATCCTAGAACAGAATGTGCATCTTCAAAATAATAAAGCTATGTTCTTTCAAACTGAACAAGGTGGGGAAAAAGTAGCATCAGAACTAATATGGGGACCAGCAGTTGGCGTAATGGCTATGTAGCTGGACTCCCATATAGTCGACTATAGTTCGAGTCCCAGACCTGGTGGCTTAAACTTATGCCAGGCATGTGTGTGTGTGTGCATGCCCAAGATCGCAAGAGGAGAATGGAGGAGAAGGGATTGTGGTGTGGCCATCCCCCCTGGGGGTGATCTCTCACTTTCTGTCTCTGTCTTTCTGACGAGTGCACATGCCCTATAGCAAAAATCTCTCCAAAATAATAATAATAAGAGTAAACTAAATGGTAAAACAAATCCAATGTTTATTTTTAATCTAAAATTTGAAAATAAGTTTTTTTTTTTCCTTATAAAAGCCCAGAATAGGACAAAAGATATGAGGAGTGTTTAAAAGCTGTTCTGGTTAGTGTAAGGAGAGGGTGAAATTTACCCACTGGACATCTGCATGCTGATCCTCATCCTACCTATTAGAGGAGGTTTTGTCTTTTCTGGAATACCTTAAGTTGTCAAGAAATACAGAATAAAAAACACTATATTAAGAAAAAAAAATTGGGGAAGAGCAGGTGGTGTAATGTTTATTTTGTTGTACTCCCTCATGACCCATAGCTGTTTGAGTCCTATACCCAGAGGCTAGAAACTCCCGCTGGGCGTGTGTGTGTGTGTGTGTGTGTGTGTGTGTGTGTGTGTGCACCCAAAATCCTGAGAGGAGATATGAGGGAAAGGTATTGCAGACTTTCTGTCTTTCTGTCTTTCTCTGGCTCTCCTGTGAGTGCACATGCTCTATAACAAAAATCTCTCTCTTAAAAAAAAAAAAATGCTACAGCTAAGGACAAAGTAGTTGAGTGAAGATAGTGATGAGATACTTAGCTAAGTCAGATTTTGAAGAGTTTTTTTATGTGATTGGCTCCATGGATTATTATTTTACTTTCAAATAAAAGAGAGCACAGAGTATTAGGGATGTGATTTTTATCAAATGTATCAATTCAATCAGTACATTCTAGAAAAGCAGGTAAGAGTCATTGTTTTTTCTAAATGAATGAGGTTAATATAATTCAGTTAATAAGTTTACATGGAAAACTTTATGCTATATTTTATAACATTCTCTCTCTGACTCATTAGTGTGAACTCAATAGAGGGGAACCATTATTCCTCTCACCTACACTAACCATGTCCATTGCATGACTTTCTACCAGCACAAAATAACAAAATATAAGTAATAGATCTTAAAACTTTATAGCACTATGTCATAATATTATGAGGAGTCTTCAAACATTCAGTGGGAACTGTATCACAAGAAAAAAAGAACCTTGTGCATGGATTTCAAATTTTTGCATCAAAATACATTTGTTATTTCATTTCATGTTTTCACAAACTTGTTTTTTTGAGAGGTTTTCTTGCTATAGGGCACGTGCGCTCGCCAGACAGACAGAGAGAGACAGAGAGACAGAAAGCGAGAAATCACCCCCCAGAAGGGATAGCCACGCCGCAATCCCTTCTCCTCTGTTCTCCCCTCGGATCTTGGGTATGCACGCACACGCGCCCCGCATGAGTTTTAAGCCACCAGGTCTGGGACGCGAAACTGCGGTCGACTACATGGGAGTCCAGTGACATAGCCATTATGCTAACTGCTGGTCCCTTCACAAACTTTTTGAAGTCTCCTAGTTTTGTAAATAAATTAATAGGTAGTTTATAGCCCTTGATCATTCTAAATCACTTTCAACTAGACCGACATAGTAAACAACCAGGCCTAGCTTCTATTTTCTACGGAAGAAATGTACTTACAGTGCATATTTTATTCCCTGACCTTTGTATTATTAATAGCTGGTGCTTGGTCTAAACCTATACAAATGAACTGTGACACAGCTAAAGTACTCCTTTTAGCTATCTTAGTAGTCTATCTGGACCACTGAGTGATTGATTCAGTTGCAAAACATTTGTGTAGAGTAGGGTTACCAATATGAGCCGACATCACCTATGTGTCAATTCAACCAAAACAGCTCTGATAGTTCAGTGCAGAGTGTCGGCAAACAGTGTTAGCTCATATATTCTCATAGAAAATATTGAAACATTATTTCTATTGATAGCCCTTTTAATACAACATGAGGTCAATTGGGTCAGTGGTCATTCAACCCATAAAATTCACAGTATGAAAAATCACTCAACCTCATGCTAAAACAAAAAATGTTAATGATTAGCAGTCACCTCAGAATCTTCTCTAATCTGTGTTCAAGTGAAGTCACTGCAAAATAGAATACTGATGAGTAGAATTCCCTTGTTCAAGAAGTCTATAGACTTCACTTTCATATTCCCTCAATGGTTTATGTAAAACTCAAAACTCTGCTTCTTGTATAGCTCAAGAGCATACTATTGACTCAGACAGCATTTCAACGAAAGCTGAATTTTTATATTACATATGTTAAAAGATAATTTATTCTGAGTTTGGTAGTCCTATTTATTAATGTAAATTAATAGTGTAACAATGTTGCATATTTATTATCAATAGTAAAAATATCTCATATACTCATTGCTTGAATTCAGACAAATATGATTGTTAGAAAAAACTCAAAGTATTCTCAAATATTTTATTTTATAACATTCAAAATAATAGATATTGGCATAATCTCTGATAAATAGGAAATATGCAATATATATAAGATAAAAAGACTGAGCAATTAATTAATTTTTAATATATTTTTACACTGCACATTATTTTAAAATTATTACAAGAAATACCATGGTTATCATCAGAAGCTTTCAATTAAGCCAATATGATATCATGTGATTTTCACTGTGAAACAAAAGGAAAGGGTTTTATAAATCCAAAGTTTTTAAATAAAGTATGCATTCTATGAAGGCAGTTGGATAAGACCAGGGGTGGCACAGGGGGTTAATGCAACGCTCTGTGAAGCTGACCTGCATGGAAGGTTACAGGTTTACATGCGGGGAGCTTCCTGAGCATGTTGGGTAGACAGCTGGACATGAACTGAGACTGACTGAAGCTGGGATAGATGACTGGGTGTAGACGCTGCTGGGGATGCCTGTCTCTCTGTCTTTCTATCTCTCTTGCACATGGAAGGAAGAAATCATTCAAACAATGAAATATAAATACAATTTCGCTAAAATACTGTATGCAAACAGAATAAAATCTGTTAAAAATTTTAAATTCAGACCAGCATGTGGCATGGTGGTTAAAGTGGCTGGATCCCACATGGCCAACTACATGATTTGAGTCCCAGACCAGTGACTTGAGCAAAGGTATGCATGCATGCCCCAAATCCCCAAGTGAGGGAGACAGAAAGGAAAAATAGAGAAGGGATTGCCATGTGGCCATTCCCCATGACAGGTGTTTTCTCGTTTTCCCTCCATCTCTCTGTCACTGTCTCTGTCCAGCAAGAGCCTGTGCCCACTGGCAAAAATTTAAAATTAAAAAAAAAAATTAGTTTCTCAATGCTTTAAAATATCCTATGATTGCATGCAACCTCACTTATTTCTTATAACCATAGGTTACTAATAAAACGAAGTTACCTAAGTATAGATGCTGTCATCATTATATTCTCAGGAATAATAATTGAATGTCTCTGAACTTCATCAAGATAAACATCTTAGGAAAAGTAACACAAATCTCGTGTATACAAATACAACCCCAACCCACCTAACGATAAACCTTCATATATTATCATTTTGCCATTACTTGGGAAGGCAGTTGAAAAGGCAGGAGCTGAGGCTCATTTCGGCCTTTGATAAACAGCTCATGCCTTCACTTTCTTTGCACTTTCCTATCCCTGCCAGCTCTTGCCTGAACTGATCATTTTGTCTCTGAAACCTGCTGCTTAGCTTGACTGAAGTGCTGTTGCATGTTCCACTGCAGTGGTCTCCTGGGAGCTTCCATCTCATCAAACTTTGATGTGCATCATCAATCCTTGGAGCATCCCTTCTCTCTGCTGTTGCCGACTAAGGTGTCTCCAGTGCGCCTCAGAATTTCTCTTAATTTAATACCATCTGATCTGCTCCAGACTCCAATTAAGAGTCCCCTCTTAATGCACTGCCACATACAGTCAATGCTTACGTTGCTTGCTCTGCCAGAAGGTCTGTCACTTCTGCCGACAATGGAGGCAAGGTCTCTGCAGAGTTTATTCAGTCGCTAATAAAGGGCTTCTTGGTTTTACTATAAAAAGAACCTTCTCTTAGCAGGTATGTGCCCACACTCAGAAACTTTAACTCTTCTCTTCACACTTTGGGAATGACTTCCAAGCTATGCCAGAGTTCCCAATTTAACTGACTTTTTTATTTTTATTTTTTATTTTATGGATGTTTCTTTCTCTCCTTGCAACCCTCTTTCCCCTGAAGACTTCAGAACATTGGACTGTTACATCTCATTTGTATATACTTAAGCAGTACAAAACAGAAGAATCAGACTCTCCCCTTTTCCCAATGAAAGTCACAATGCATGGTCATAGTTTCAGCTTCAACTCAACCAGGCACCGGAATACATTGATTTCATCTATTCTTATTTACCTATTTACTAAATGGATAATTTAATCAGGCAGCCTCTGCTCTGTGCTGTACTAGAGTTGGAAATCTTACATAATTGGAAGTATTTCCAGCTGTGTGTTAGACAAAGTAAGAGGAGGAGAGGATAGTGAATCCACTTTGAACTAATCCAAAGGGTAACAAACACTTATTTTTTATTTATTAGTTATAGGATTTGGTAAAAATAATTTTGAGAGAAATAACTCTCTCAAGAAAATCTCAGATATATTACAAGTCATAACAACGGTATATTGCTTTGCCATATTTCTCATCTTATGCATTTATAACTTGTGTTGGTATAAAATGAATATATGCTATATTTTAAATAATGATAAAAATAGCACAAGGATATTTATCTGAAAATAAAATATTAAACTATAAGTTTATTTCTCTTCCTGTTTCTTTCTCCTTCTCTCTGTTCCTCCCTTCCTTTCTTACATTAATCTTATTTTTTTGTTTGTTATTATAAGAGATCTAAGAGATACTAATTTATTTCCAAAAATTGAAAAGGTAAGTTCATGAGACAGGTTGAGGCTGAGGTTGAAGGGAGGTAGGAAATAACAGAGAAATGTTCATACCTAAATAGCAGATTTTTGTAAAAGCTGTAGAGAAGCGTTTGGGGAAATTATCAGAAAGTAGAAATCTCAGGATGGTTAAAGGGGCTTCTGGCAAGACTTACTATTTACTGTTTTGGCAAATTTCTCAGTCTCCATGAGAGATATTCAGAAAATTTTGTTTAAGTTTATCAAGTATTTTAGGTGTAATTTAAAAATTTAGACTGAGGTTAACTGTATAGTTCAATGAATATGAACTTATGTATACACCCATGACTACAATCAAATCAAAATACAGGATATTTGAAATAAAAAAGATTGCCAAGCTATTTTGTAATGCAATTTCTTTTACAACAAATTCCATACACTCACTGTCCTCTGTAACCCTGCCGCACCACAAAAATCATTGGTTTGCTTTCTACAATATCACTGTTGGTTAGTATTACCTTTTATAAAATTTCATTTGGATTAAATGGAGCTGTGTGTACTCTGTTTGCCTAGGTTCCTTGGCCCATCTTCCGGGTGTTGAGATGTACCTAAATTGTCATATGTATCAGAAAACCATTAACTTTAAATTGTAGAGCAGTATCCTCATAGTGTAGTATCCTACATTGCCCTGCTAGCTATGGATGGATTTTCCCCTAGTTCTTGGCCATTATAATTTTTTTATTATGATCTTTCATGCATAAGTCTTTGTGTAGCCATATATTTTTATTTTTCTTCGGTAAATACATGAGTGGAGTGGCTGTGCCATATGGAACATTTTACATGTAACTTTATAATAAACTGCCAAACTATTTTTTAACAGATTTGTATCATTTTACATTTGCAAAGGCAATGTGCAATAATTCCAGTTTCAGCCAGTCATGGTGGCACCACAGTAAGACAGGCTCCACACTGGGGAGGACATATGGAAGGCCCCGGGTTTGCAACGTAAGGTCTCCTCATGCATGTGGGGGTCTCCCACGTGCTTGTCAACCTGCCTGCTGGATCTTAGTGTGAAAACCCTGTCGGAAGTGCCGTCTGTCTTTCCCTCTATTTCTCTGTTAAAGAAAAAAAAAAGACAAACAAAATAAAGCTTAAACAAAAGTGGCATACGTAAAAAATTCTGGTTAATTCTGGTAGCACTGGTAGCAACACATCCTTACCAACCATGGATTGCTATAGTCCAACTTTTTTTTTTTTAACCTTTTCAGACAACATATAGGGGTGTTTCACTGTACTTTCAATGGGGTTTTCTACGAATAACAATGTGTGTGCATATCATTAGTCATTGACAAATAGTCATTTCTATAACTTACCCTCTCTTATAAATGTCTGATCAAACGTTTTATCCATTTTCAAATGGAATTATTTCCCTCTTGTTAATTAGTTCTTAAGTTCTGTAGATAAAAGTCTTTAGTAAGATGTATATATTACAATTATTTTCTTCTAGCCTGTGAACTGTTTTTCATGTTAACAATGTCTTTCAATGAGATAGAACTTGTATTATATTTTTCATAAATTTTTATTTCCCATGTTTTTTAAAAAAATACTTAATGCTATTTAATCCAAAAGTATGAAATTTGCCTATCCCAAAGTTAGACAGCTTTTACTTAAACTTTCCCCTAGACATTTTATGGGTTGGGGCCAGCAGGTGATTAGGGTGCTAGACTCTTGCATGGCTGACCATGGTTTGAATCCTAGACCTGGTGGCTTGATTTCCCACCTTTTCTCTCTCTTTGGTGAGCACTCATGTCATATAGCAAATATAAAAAATAATAATACATAATATTAAACAAAATAAAAGATAACTCTTAAAGAAATGTTATGGATTGAGATACTGGTCTATGATGCATTTTGAGCAAATTTTTATTTAGTAGTTCAAATAAAATTGAGGTCTACTTGTACACAGAAGCTATTGACTTATTTCTGCACCATTCATCTAGCTGTGTTTTGCTTTGCTTTATTTTGGATTGATTCTGTTTTGTTCTCAGTGTAATGCTAACCTCGTTAAATATCTAAAGACTAGAGACATTTATTTTTGAGTTCATATATTTTTGTACTATATATATATTTTTTTTTCTTCCCCCTAGATGATGCATGCAATTGTCAGAGAGAAATAAACAGGGAGAGGGAAAAAGCACTCCCCGATGGGGTATGGTTGTATGACAATCTCTTCTTTTCTCCACTAAGGACTTGGGGCATGTACACGCATTCACTCAATGTTTTTTTCAAGCTGTCAGGTCCTAGATTTGAACCACTACTTGTCATATGGGATCTGGCTTCTTTAACCACTAGGCTATGAGGCCAACCTTCATGGTTTTGTTTTGATTTAAATTTGAAAATATTACCAGTGAAATTGTCTGTGTGAAGGATTTTTTTTGGAATAGTGTTAAATATAAATTCAAAATTCAATCTTATTAATTTATACGGAATTAGTGATATTTTATATTTATTCTTGATTCAATGTTGATAGCATAGGACTTTCAAAGAATATGCCTTACTTTGATAAATGTATTGGCATAATAAATATCTCTGTATTATCTTTTATTATCTGTGCAACTAATAGTGTTGATTCTTCTTTCATTTCTGATATTTTAATGTATGTCTAATTTTTTTCCTCGATTAATCTAGCAGGAGGAGTCCAGCCAGTGGCATGGGGATTGGGGCAGCTGGATCCCACGTGCCCACTGGGCACATGGAATCCAGGGTTAGTGGCTTGAAAAACATGTTAAAACATGTGCGCGTGTGTCCAAAATATCAGAAGGAGAGAGAAATGGAAGAGAAGGGATCGCAGCGTGACTATCACATATAGGAGGGGGTGCTTTCTCACTTTCCCTTTCTGCCTCTTTCCAGTGAGCATATGTGACCTGTAGAAAATTTTTTTAAAAAAATGAAAACGTACATAGACAGCAAAAGTTCTGTCACTAGTTTTGATCTTCTAAAAAAGCATCCTTTTGTTTGTATTAATTTTCCCTATTGAATATTTTCTATGCATTGTATTCTGCTCCTTCATTGTATAATGCTTATATTTACTGCTCTATATTTTGAATTTAATTGCTTTTCTGTTTCATGATTAAGATGGGAATCTTCTAATTGATCTTAGACTTTCTTATTATCCACAATACACATTAAAACAAGTGGATTGTTTTAGTTCTAAAAAATTAGTATATTCCAGATATTTATCTCTTTAATTTAAAATGTAATCATGCTGAGGTCATATAACACACTCTGTTATGATTTCAGTCCTTTTTAGTTTATGGAGAATTGTCTAATTGCCAACATATGGTCTATTAGCTACAATTATTTCTGTTTTATTTTTAGTAGTTGCTTTAGGGTCTACAATATGTCAGCATGTATCTTAACTGATCATAGCCCACCTTTAGCTAATATTTGATTATATCATTTACATCGTAAGAACCTGAGTACAGTATATCTGTTTCACCCTCATGTTCTTTGAACTAGTTGCCATTCTTCTTTATTTTTTTAACTATGTTAAAAATCTCACATGCTATGTGTGCTTTAAAAAGGTAATTATCTTCCAAGCGAATTAAAAATAAGAAAACTTCTTTCGTAATTACCCACATATTTTGCACATCTGGAGCTCCTTATTTCTTAGACCCATGATTCTATTTGACATTATTTTCGTTTAAGCTTAATAATTTTTTTAACATTTCTCATGATTCAGGTCTGGTGTGACACATTCTGTGAACTTTGCATGACATTGTCATGCTTTTGTTTATCTTAGAAAGTATTTTGGGGAATATAGAAACCTATATCAACTTTTCCTCCACTTAATTTCTGTGAGCCTCATTTAAAGAAGTAAAGACAAGGGGACCAGTAGATGTCATAGTGGTTACATCGCTAGACTCCCACGTAGTTAAGCGTAGCTGGAGTCTCAGAACAGGCAATTAAAACTCACACTGGGTGCAGGTGTGTGCATGCTCAAGATCCTAAGGGGAGAATGGAGAAGGGATTGTGGTGTGGCCACCCTCCCTGGGAGGGTTATTTCTCACTTTCTGTCTCTCTGTCTCTCTCTGTGACTCTGGTGAGCACACACATGCTATAGCAAAATATCTCTCTATAAAAAGTCAAACAAATGAACAAACAAAAAACAACAGAATTTAAAACAAAAGATTTTTTTATCTTGCAATAATTGTAAAATCAGAAGAATTAGTAAAGAAACACACAGCAAGGATTCCATGCACGGTTTATTCAGCCTATTTCAATGTTAACATTTTGTGTATTTATAGTGCTCTGTCAAAATCAGAAAAGTGATGTGTAAAATGCATATAGCATATTCAGACTTTACTAATTATAGTACATTCACTCATTTGTATATTGTTTTTGTGTGTAGTTCTGTGCAATTTTTTGTGATGTGTAGGTTCGTATGTCTACAAACATAATCAAAAGAAGAAACTGACATCATCCAAAGGCTCCCTCGTGCTATTTCTTTCTAGCCACTTTCACTTACCCCTATTCCTAAACCCTGGAAAACATGACTTTGTTTTACTTCTCTATAAAAATGTATCATTGGCATCACACAGAATGTATTAATTTTAAATCAACCGTCTTCAATGACCATAGAAGATGATGTTTAAAAATCATCTAAGGTGTTGGGACTAACTACTGTTAGTGGTCGCTGGACTCCCATGTAGCCAATGGCGGTTCGAGTCTCAGACCCGGTGGCTTAAACTCACGCCGGGCGCGTGTGCGTCCGTGTCCAAGATCCTGAGAGGAGAATGGAGGAGAAGGGATTGCGGCATGGCCATCCCCCCTGGGGGGTGATTTCTCGCTTTCTATCTCTCTGTCTCTCTTTGTCTTTCTGCCGAGTACAGGCGCCCTATAGCAAAAACCTCTAAAAAAAAAAATCATCTAAGGTGTTTCATATATCAATAGTTGTCTCCTTTTTATTGTTAAAATTGTATATCATAGTGTGGGTGTACCACAGTTTGTTAAACTATAGAATTGTAAAAAAATATGACTTTTCCTTTAATCTCAAAGCATTATGAATATAGCATTTTATTGTTTTCTGAATATGGTAGCATAATTTTGGATGAGTTAGCCAAATATTGATATGGTAAAATAATATGCAGTTTTTCTTACCTTTGATTTTATGTACATAACATGTATTTTAAACTTCTCTATCTCTGTTATAAAAATGTTTCTTTTTTATCACTGGTTTTCTGGAAATATATTATGATGTGAGTTTCTGTATGTGTGTGTATGTGTGTATCCACAGGGTAAAATTTCATGAAGTCAGGCAAAAATCAAAAGCCAGAGAAGGATAAAAACCAGAAAAACAGGAATCATAATTCCTAGAACTTGTACAATCTTGTGAATCATTCCAATTCATACCAGCCAGAGTGGAACAACTTCATAAAAATAAGTGCCCTTCACCACATGCCGAAAAGGTTTAGTCCTTAGTAGAGGAGAACATTACAGGAGAATATTAGCTCTAGAGTATATATTTTACTCCAGAAACTGCACTATAAATAGTGTGTTCATCCAGCTGGGATTAATAGATTTAATTCAAATTACGTGCATATAGGTTTCCATCTAGTTTGGAGCAGTTTGGAAACTTTGAGGCCACTATTTCTATATTTTTTTTCATCTCCCTCAGTGTTTTTCTGGACTTCAATTATGCATGCATTAAAACACTTAATGTTGTTGGGGTCAGCAGGTGGCATGATGGTTAGGGGTGCTGGACTCCCACATGGCCACACTCTTAACCTTGAACTGCGGTTCAAGTCCTGGACCTGGTGGCTTGATTTCTCTCTCTCTCTCTGTCTGTCTAATCAAACTGAAAAAAAAATAATAATAAATAAAAGTTAAATTAAAAAAGCACTAAATATTGTCTCAAAAGTCATTAACACAGTAAATTATGTTTTTTTACTTTTCCTTTCTGCAATTAATTTGGATAATTTCTATTGCTATATCTTTAAATTCACTGACATTAACCTCTCCTCTGCCCATTATACTGATAATCCCATTTATTAAATTTTTCCAGACATTTGACTTTTTCTGTATATTACATTTCTTTTTGTTATATTCATTATTGTCTTTACATAATTGTGCATATTTATAATCTTGATGATTATGAATCAGTGTTTTTTTCTCCTTTGTTTTTTTTTTTTTTTTTTTTTTTTTTTTTAGAGAGATATTTTGCTATTGGGTGCATGCACGTGCACTCGCTAGAGAGACAGAAAGCGAGAAATCATCCCCCAGGGGAGGTGACCACACTCTAATTCCTTCTTTTCATTCTCCTCTCGGAATCTTTGGCACACACATACATGAACCAAGCATGAATTTAAGCCACTGAATCCGGGACTCAAACTGCTGTTGACTACATGGGAATCCACTGATGTAATCATTACACCATCCTCTGGCCCCCAGTGTTTCTTTATTAAAAATTATTTATTTTATTAATTATTATTATTATTTTAATTTGATCATAGAGAAAGTACAAAGCAAGTTTCCAGTTCTGGGAACCGAACCTCTGTCATTCATGTGGGAGTTCAGCACTTTAATCGCCACACCACCTGACAGCCTCTAAATCAGTGCTTCTTATTGGCTATTTTTCTTTGTTTTATGAGTAGTGTATTCCTGCATTTTGAGTATTAAATTTCATTGGTTCAAGGACATTCTTATGTTTAAATTTTCGAAAGCAGAATTTTGGGCCAAGTGATGATGAGCATGCTCTGCATGGCTGACCTACATGAAAAGGTTGTAGATTCATGTCCAGAGACTTCCTTATACATGCTAGGCGTGCACGTCCCTGTGATCTAGGGCTGGCTGAAACTGGAGGTAGATCACAGTGCAAAGACTATATTAAAGGTATTGTCTGTCTCTGGCTATGTCTCTCTTTGTCACTTTGCTACTATATTCATAGAAGAAAGAAATAATTTTTTAATCTAAATTTTTAAAGTTTTAAAGTATATTTCATTTTTTCTCCAGTAAGCAGTTAAGTTACATACATACTAGTTTAAACCTCTTCAAACTTTTATTATTTTTTTTTTTAGTTTTACGGTAGGGTACGTGCTCTCAGTGGAGAGAGACAGAGAGAGAGAGAGAGGGATAAAGAGAGAAAGAGAGAAAGTGAAAATCGACCCCTGGAGGGATGGCCATACTGCAATCCTTTCTCTTCCATTCTGTTCTCAGGGCGTTGGACATATTTCCATATGTACTTAGTGTGACTGTCAAGCCAATGGACCCAGGACTCAAACCACACAGTTGGCCATGTAGAATCCAGCTACCTTAATTTTCACACCATCTGTTGGCCCCTCTTGAAGCTTTTCCTTCTTTCTTTCTTTTTTTTTTTTCCTTTGGCAAATGACCTATATATTTATGAAATTATTCCCCTCTGGCTCATATGACTTGAATGATTCATAAGCCTCAATGAGTTCAAGAAATTGTTTGGCTCATGCTTCTCCAGTTACTACTTTCCTAGCATTTGTTTTTTGCATGACTTCATGGAGTTGCACCCTGTGGATACACACACTGATAATCAGTCAGAGACCCCAGACGGTGCTTTACTACCTTCTAGAGCTCTGAGTCTGCATATCTCTTTTTTCCAACTCTTTGCTTTGGAAATTCTTCTGGCACCTGCTTCCTTGAGCTCTGTTCTGTGTCTCCTCAATGCAGCAAGACTGCCAGTCTCTGTCTGGTCTCACCTTCTTGCTTTGCAGTGTGAATACTGTCTCTAGGCAGACGTCAGAGCTTCCTGAGGTCTCACCTCACTTATTTTCTACCTAGCAGTGATAGATCACCGTCTTTTGATGACTATTGTCCAATGTTTGGAAAATTTTATCTTCATATATAGTTTTCTAGATTTCTTTTATAACTAAAAAGTGGATGTTATATTATTTCAGACTTTAAAAATCAAGATTTTTGTTTCATTTAAGGGCATTGCTTTACTGAAAAGGGTTCAGCAATATGGTAACTACACTTACCTATTAATAAATAATTATAATAATTTTTAGTAGTAATATAATAATAATCAATAGTAAAGAAATAATAATAACAATTAATAGTTATAACTGTTACTATCATCATTTACTCTAACCCTCAGCAAATTATACCGAATCTTCTCAGCACTATTATTATTATTATTATTATGACCTTTCCAAAGATGAAGATATTTATACTCAGATTACTGAGAATATTTTGATGGCATATGTCTAAGAATTAATAGCATTATAATACATTATGATTTATAATCCAGTGGATTAGTTTACTCGGCAATTACTCTTGAGTAGCTACTAGTGTCAGCCACCATGCAAAACAGTAAGAGCTCACATGATTTATGTGCTATTAATATATATATAAGATAGCATTAATATGTAAAATGTATAATATTATAGGTGGTGATGAACTCTAAAAGGAAATAAAGCAAGAAAAATGGTATAGGATGTATTTGGAGGCAATTCTTTTTAAGATAGGTAACTAGGGACATTTTGTAAAAGGATGACTTTTGATTGGAAAGACTGAGGAGGTGAGGGAGTCTGAGGGAATCTAGGAAAGCAATAGTAAGAGATGAGATAAAGAAGATTTTAGATCCTTGTAAGACATTCTAAGGATTTTGATATTTGCTATGAGCGAAACAAATTCCCCTTTAGAGTGTTTAGTGTTTTTAGCGAAAAAGGAAAAAAAAATCTGAATTTGTTTTAAAGGATTATTCCTGGGTGCAGTTTTTTTTTTTTTTTTTTTTTTTTTTTTTTTTTTTTTTTTTTTTTTTTTTAATTGTAAAGAATCAGACTTTTATTTAAAAAAAGATTGTTTTCTTACTGAGTACTTAGCTTTGGCTACTTGTGCAGTAAAAAAGATCTGGATTAGTTGGGAACCAGCAGTTAGCGTAATGGCTATGTCACTGGACTCCCATGTAGTCGACCGCAGTTCGCGTCCCGGACCCGGTGGCTTAAAACTCACGCCAGGCGCATGTGCGTGCGTGCCCAAGATCCCAAGAGGAGAATGGAGTAGAGGGGATTGCAGCGTGGCCAACCCCCCTGGGGTGTGATTTCTCACTTCCTGTCTCTCTGTCTCTCTCTGTCTGTCTGGCGAGCGCACGCGCCCTATAACAAAAACCTCTCCAAAACAAAAAAAAAAAGATCTGGATTAGTGGACTACTGGAACTGTTACACTAAATAATTAACATTTAGTTCATACACTTACGAAGATGGTTGGGAAAGTGATGTTGAAATCTAACGCAAATGACAAAATATAAAATCGCAGCATCTCTGTACTTTTCTTCAGAATCTCATAATCTTAATGATTTTAGTTTAGTATTTTTAAATATGTTGGGAAAAATCTTATAGAGAGAAACTACATAGAAGTATATATAGCATGATGATTTAGAAACAAAGCCAAGAACATAACTTATCAATTAAAATCTGCAATTCAATAGACTTCATTCAGTAAACTAAATGAATTAGAAAAAAAATCTGCAAAATGTCATATTAGCTTAAAATCAATCAAAGTGAACCACCACTGAGGCTTAGATTCTCACTTCATGAACTCTAAATGAAGTCAATTTTATCAACAAAAATTATTTATGAATGTATGATTAGAAGTCTCTAGACTTTAAAATATTAGCATCTCCTGACCATAAAACTTAAGGCTATCTATCTTTTCATTATTATTATTTTCATCATTATTATTATTATTCTAATTATATATTTTTTTAAAAAACTCAATCACTATTTCTCATTTTGCTTGTAAAAAGACATTGCCCATCATGAAATACTTCTCAGACAAATCCAGTTGAGAATACTATACATGTCATTATCTCCAGGTAATAAGCCATATCTGTTTCTCACTAACGTCCTGCCTCTCTATTGTTCTCTTGCTATCTTTCTCTATCCTCTTCTCTTCACCTCCCCCATTCCACACTGTCCTATTCTCATTAAGTACCTTCACTGCTTTTATGTCCTCCAATTTTTTGCTCTCTACCATGAAGTGCAGGTAGTCGGTATATATTGAGTGGATACATACAATATCTTTCTTTCATAGCCTGGCTTACTTCACTCAGCAATAGATCCTCCATATCTGGCCACTTTCTATCAAATGCCAGGGTCTGGTTACTTTTTATGGCTGAGTAGTATTCCATAGAGTATATATACCACACTTTTCCAATCCATTCATCAGTTTGTGGACATTTAGGTTGGTTCCATGACTTGGCGATTGTGAATAATGCTGCAATAAACATTGATGTGCAAGCACTTTTCTGACTGAGCGTTCTCCTGTCTTTTGGGTAAATACCCAGAAGAGGGATTGCTGGATCAAATGGTAGTTCTATTTGTAGATCTTTGAGGAACCTCCATATTGTTCTCCACAGTGGTTGAACTAGTTTACATTCCCACCAACAGTGTAGGAGGGTTCCCTTTTTACCACATCCCCGCCAACACTTATCACTTTTTATATTCTTAATCTTTGCCATTCTGATAGGGGTTAGGTGGTATCTCATTGTAGTTTTTATCTGCATCTCCCTTATGATGAGGGATGTTGAGCATTTTCTCATATGCTTTTTGGCTGTTCGTATGTCTTCCTTAGAGAGACTTTTGTTCAGCTTATTTTCCCATCTTTTAATTGGGTTCATCATTTTTTTTCGCATAAGGCACTTGAGTTCCCTATGTATTCTGGTTATCAGTCCCTTGTCTGAGGCATATTTAACAAAAATATTTTCCCATTCTGAGGGTTGTCGGTTCACACTTGTTACTGTGTCCTTTGCTGTGCAGAAACTTCTTAGTCTAATATAGTCCCACTTGTCTATTTTAGGGATTATTGCCTGTGCCTTGGGAGTCTTATTTAAGAAGTCTTTGCCTACTCCAATGTCCCCCAGAGTTTCCCCAGCATTTTCCACCAGTAGTTTTATTGTTTGAGGTCTTAGGTTCAGATCTTTGATCCATTTTGAGTTGACTGTTGTTAATGGTGAAAGATGGGGATTCAGTTTCATCTTCCTGCAGGTGGATACCCAGTTTTTCCAGCACCATTTACTAAAGAGGTTTTCCTTTTCCCAATGGATAGACTGATATCCTTTGTCAAAGATCAGTTGGCTGTAAGGTTTGGGGGTTATTTCTGGGGTCTCTATTCTCTTCCATTGGTCCACATGTCTATTTTTATGCCAATACCATGCTATTTTGATGACCACAGCTTTATAGTATATCTTGGGATCAGGGAGTGATATGCCTCCTACTCCATTCTTCTTGTGCAGGATTGCTTTTGCAATACGAGGTCTTTTATGATTCCAGACAAATTCTATGATTGTCTTTTCTAGATCTGTGAAGAAAATTTCTGGTATTTTGATTGGAATTGCATTAAACATGCAGATTAATTTGGGTAGAATTGCAATTTTGATTATGTTAGTTCTTCCAATCCAGGAGCATGAGATGTCCTTCCACTTTTTTATGTCACTTTCAATGTCTTTTTTAAGATTTCCGTAGTTTTCTTTACAAAGGTCTTTGACTTTCTTAGTTAGGTTTATCCCTAGGTATCTTATACACCTTGTGGCTACAGTGAAAGGGATTCCTTTCTTCAGCTCTGCTTCGTTCAACTTGTTGTTCATAAATAGAAATGCTATAGATTTTTGGGTATTGATTTTGTATCCTGCCACTTTACTGTATTCACTTATTACTTCAAGAAGTTTTTCATGGATACCTTTGGGTCTTCTAAGTATACCATCATGTCATCTGCAAATAAAGATATTTTCAACTCTTCTTTGCCTATTCAAATGCCTTTAATATTGTTCTCTTCTCTGATTGCAATAGCTAAGACTTCCAGTACTATATTAAAGAGCAGTGGAGAAAGTGGGCAGCCTTGCCTAGTACCTGTTTTCAGAGGAAAAGCGTTCAGCTTTTCCCCATTCAGTATAATGTTAGCTATAGATTTTTCATAGATTGCTTTTATTGTGTTCAGAAATGACCCTTCTATACCAATCTTACTGAGAGTCTTAATCATAAAAGGATGTTGTATTTTATCAAACGCTTTCTCCGCATCAATTGAGATGATCATATGGTTTTTATCTTTCTTTCTGTTAATGTGGTGTATTACATTTATGGTCTTGCATATATTGAACCACCCTTGCATCCCTGGTATAAAGCCTACCTGGTAGTGATGAATGATCTTTGTTATATGTTGTTGGATACGATTTGCGAGTATCTTGTTGAGAATTTTTGCATCTATATTCATCAATGATATTGGTCTGTAGTTTTCCTTTTGTGTCATGTCCTTATCTGTTTTGGGGATGAGGATGATGGAGGCTTCATAAAATGAATTTGGAAGGTTTCCTTCCTTTTGAATCTTTAGAAATAATTTTAGTAGGATAGGGGTTAACTCTTCCTTAAAAGTTTTGTAGAATTCACAAGTGAAGCCATCTGGGCCTGGGCTTTTCTTTGTTGGGAGGTTATTTATTACTGATTCAATCTCCTGGCTTGTTATGGGTCTATTCAGGTTCTCTGTGTCTTCCTGATCCAATCTTGGTAGACTATATGCATCCAGGAATTTTTCCATCTCCTCCAGGTTATCTTGTTGTTGGTGTAAAGTCGCTCATAGTATCCTCTAATGATATTTTGTATTTCTGCTATGTCTGTGGTAATATTGCCTGTTTCATCACATATTTGATTAATATGGTTTCTTTCTTTCTTCTTCTTGATCAGTCTAGCCAATGGTGTGTCGATCTTGTTAATCTTTTCAAAGAACCAGCTTTTGCTTTCATTTATTTTCTGTATGGTTCGTTTATTTCTATTTCATTTATTTCTGCTTTATTATTTCTTTTCATCTGGCATTTTGGGGATTTGTTTGTTGTTGTTTTTCCAATTCTCTGAGGCATGATGATAAGTTATCTACTTGCCATCTTTCCATCCTTTTTTTATGTGCACTAATTGCTATGAATTTCCCTCTTATGACTACTTTTGCTGTGTCCCATAGATTCTGGACACTTGTGTACTCATTATCATTTGTTTCCATAATTTTTTTTTTATTTCAGCCTTAATTTCTTCAGTAGTGAAGAAGTCATTCAGAAGTAGGTTGTTCAGTTTCCATGTGTTCATGTATTTTCGGGGTTGTTTCTTGAAATTAATCTTGAGTTTAATTCCATCATGATCAGAGAAGATGCTGGGTACAGTTTCTATGCCTTTGAATCTGTAAAGGCTTGATTTGTGTCCTAATATATGATCTATCTTTGAAAAGGTTCCATGTCAGGGTGAGAAAAATGTATATGTTGTGGATGTAGGGTGGAAAGTTCTATAGATATCGGTCAAGCCCGTTCCATTTATAGTATCATTTAAGTCCCGTATCTCTCTATTTATTTTCTGTCTAGAAGATCTGTCTATAGGAGATAGTGGGGTTTTGAGATCTCCAACAATTATAGTATTTCTCCCTATCTCTCCTTTTAGCTCCAGCAGTCTTTCCTTCACATATTTAGGTGCACCTGAGTTGGGTGGATAGATATTTATAAGGGTTATGTCTTCTTACTGGATTACCCCATTTACTATTATATAATGCCCTTCTTTGTCTCTTCTCACAGTCTTTGTCTTGAAATCTATTTTGTCTGAGATCAGTATTGCTACTTCAGCCTTTTTTTGATTTCCATTTGCATGAAATATCTTTTTCCAGCCCTTGACTTTTAGTCTATGTATGTCTTTATCCATAAGGTGAGTTTCTTGTAGGCAACAGATAGAGGGTTTCTGTTTTCTTATTCATTCAGCCAGTTTATGTCTCTTAACTGGAGAGTTTAATCCATTGGCATTCAATGTAATTATTGATATTTCCGCACCTGATCCTATCATTAAGTGAGCCATTTTCTTGGTTGCTTTTTGTTCTCATATAACTGTCTCTGATTTTTTAGTTTTCCTGGTATAGTACTCCCTTCAGAACCTCTTGAAGAGCTGGTCTGGAGTAGGTAAATTCCTTCAAATTCTGTTTATTCGAGAATGTTTTTATCTTTTTTCCCATATGAAAGATAATTTTGCCGGGTATGGTATTCTTGGTTGAAATTGTTTTTCACTCAACACTTTGACTATGCTTCCCCATTCTTTCCATTCCTGCATTGTTTCCACCGAGAGATCCAATGTTAGCCTGATGGGGTGACCTTTGTAAATAACTTGGCATTTCCCTCTTGCCAACTTTAGTATCTTGGCTTTGTCTGTTGTTTTTGCCAGTCTGGCTATGATGTGCCTTGGAGAGGATCTTCTTGGGTTGATTCTACTCAGGGTCCTATGTATTTCTTGGGTCTGGATATTTGAATGCCTTTCTAGATTTAGAAAGTTTTCTTCCAGGATCTCATGGAATAAATTATCTAGGCCCTTATTACTTTCTTCCTCTTCTGGAATACCAATTATCCGGATGTTGGGGCACTTGATGGTATCCAGTATTCCTCATATATTATCTTCATTTTTCATGGTTGTTTTCTCAATCTTCTTGATACTTTTTTCTAGGTCAGATGTTTTGTCTTCTACATTGGAGATTTGATCTTCTGCCTGGTCTAACCTACTTTTAATACTTTCAAGGGAGGTTTTGATTTCCTGTATCACATTCTTCAATCCTAAAAGTTCCATCTGGTTCTTGTTTAAGGTATCCATTTCTTCTTTCAAGTCATTGAAGGACTTCCTCATCTCCTGGAGCTCCTTGTCTCTTTTCTCTTCCATCTCAGTTAGTTTGGTCACTACAAATATTCTGAATTCCTTATCAGACATGTCGACGACGTACATTGTATTGACTGTGGGTGATGTAGGCTTGATGATTTCCCTTGAGGGAGAGGCCTTTTGTTGGTTGCTCATATTTCTTGAGCCTCTGCGATTGTTCCTAGTCATCAGGTACTCTATATGTTGCTTCCTAACTTATTTAAGGTATCTTTGATTGTTAAAAGTCGTAAAGGCTTAGAAAATTTATGATTTCTCTTATGATTGGCCTACCTGTTGCTCACAATTACCATTAACTGTTGCCACTAGCCCTGGATGACCCAAATTCCTCATTGTTTCTAAGGAGTGGTGAGCCTTCAACTGACCTAATAAGCAACACCCCAAGAGCAAAGAAAAACAAAGAAAAACAAAAGGAAAAAAGGAAATCACGCCGCGCGCTATTCAAATCACCAAAATTCAAAGAGTCCAAAGGCTAGTGGGAAAGGGTCAGAAGATGAGTGACAGGACCAGATTGGTCGGGCCTGCAGTCTCAGTCCGCCTGGTGTTCGAAACTGCTGACCGACTTGATCCGGATTGGTGGGGTGGGAGTTCGCCTTCCTGGATGCAGTTTTAAAAAATGTGTGTTGCTATTACAAAACATCATGGATTAAAGTTTATAAAGAACAGAAAATTATTTTTTTCAAAGTTAGAGGGCTGGAAAGTCCAAGGTCAGGCACTGGCATGTCCAGTTGTCTGGTGAGGGCTTCCATCTGCTTCTAAGAGAGCATCTTGATGTTGCATCTTCCAGAGGGTTGAAACTCTGTCCTCACATGATCAAAAGCAGATGGTCAATGGTCACCGGAAATCTCTCTGTGAGCACTTTCATTGCATTTATTAGGGAAGACTCCCTCATGACCTAATAACTTCATAAAGGACTCACATCGTAATACTATCACATTGACTGTCAATACTTACATTTTGAAGAGGAACCCTTTTGAACCATAGCAATGACCTAAGTGGACAGAAGCTGAAGCAGGAAAAGTTGTAAGAGGCAGTTGGAATAATCCCAGTCGGTATGATTGAATTTTGTACAATAGCAGAATAAAAAAGGTGCCTAAAAGTCCCAAATGATAAATATATTCTAAATATTGATATTTCAAGGCAGTTTTATCTTACTCCAAAATCTACATGGCTTTAATTTTCTCCCCTAGACCCCAGAAGTGTAAGTACAATTTCAAAAACAGACAAGTGGGATAACATCAAGCTAAAAAAGCCTCTACATACCCAAGAATGAGAGAATGAGCACTCAAAGTGAGAGAAAATATTTACAAACTATACTTCAGATAAGGGATTAATAACCAAACTATATAGGGAATTCTTGCAGCACACACACAAAATAATAATAATAATAATAATAATAATAATAATTATCCAATTTAAAAATGGGCAAATTAGTTGAATGGACAACTCACTAAGGAAGACATATGAATGGCTCAAAATGCATATGAAAGATTATTCAACATTTCTTTACATATGGGAAATGCAAATAATGCAGATCAAAACCACAATGAAATACTACCTAACCCCAATAAAAAATGGCTTTCATTAATATAATAAGGAATGACAATTGCTGGTGAGGCAGTGTTGAAAAAGCAATTATCCTACACTGCTCATGTAAATATAAAGTGCTATTGTCACTATGAAAAACAATATAGAGGTTCCTCAAAAACGTACACATAGAACTATCATATAATCCAGTAATACTAATCCTTGGTGTATATCCAAAGGATAGAAAAATACTGAGTTGGAAAGACACTTTAACATCCATGTTTATTGTAGCACTATATATAATTGCTAAGACATGAAAACAATCTAAGAGACCAAGAACTGATGACTGGATTGAAAAAAAATGTGGCACATGTACACTATTACTCAACCATAAGAAACAATGAGATCCTGTAATTTGATACTAAATGGTTAAATAAAGAAGATTTAATACTAAGTGAAGAACAGCAGACTGTGATAGACAAACACTGTGTATCCCTGCTCAATATATGCCAAATGTCTGCACTCTAGCATAAATTGAAAGCTCAAAAAATATAGTAGTAGGGATGAAAAGTGTAAATATTAAAGGAAATATGAGAAAGTGATGGAGAGTAGAGGGTTACTGGGAAAGGCTTAAGAAAGAAGCACTTAAGAGAGATAAAAATATAAATTTCTTTATTGAAAATGATGTATATGAAAGAGAAAAAGGACATTGGGTAAATCTAAGAAAATCTGAATTAATAGAAAATGGATTTTGATTAATAATAAAATGTAAATACTGGTTTATTATTTGCATCAAGTGTATCATTCAAATGTAAGATGCACTGTCTTTACACTTCTTCTGTAAATATAACTCTTTAAAAGTAAGTTACGTTAAAATAAAACAAAAATATTCTACCTGACTTTTATAGCAGCGAAGATTGCTTTGAATAAATTATCCATAATTTATTCAAACACTTTGGTAGGTTTTGTCATCCATTTTGCACTTAAAATATATGTCTAAGCACCTCCTATGTGACAGATGCTGTAATAAGATTTGAGATATGACAACCACCACCAAAAAGATAGAAATAAATTCCTAAATAGCATAATTATAATTAATGAGGGAAACTGGCAAAGGAAATGTAAAATTAACTGAAATAAAAAATCAAATAAAGAAAAAAGGAGATATATAGTTGAGGGAAGGGGAATGAGGAATTATTTGAAATAGCAGCTCCATTGTTTCTAGTCTTTCACTGATTGGTCTATGGCAAGGGAATGTAGGAAGGAAAGATGGAGGCTTCTTAAGATTCTATTGCATTCGCCCAGGAGAGATACATTGGTGGTTCAAAGTCCAGGCTTCAGTGTTGGCAAAGGACATATTAATGAAGGATGCTTATATTAGCGTATTCCTTGAAGAAGCCAAATTTGTATGCAAATGTGGGAAAAAGAGAAATTAAGGATTTCTCTAGATTTTTTAGATAAAAGTATTAGTGGGGATGCACAGTTTTAAGTATTTTAGCATATTTAATTAATTTTCCTTAATTATAATAAACTATGACCCATGAGATTACTTTCCTTGTCCTCCCAGAATTAGTGCATGCATTTGAATTCGGTAGCTGCATAAAGCATAAAATAAAAGTGAAATTGACATGATAAATGCTTGATTTTTTGTATAAAAGAAGTCCAGCAATATGTAATTTAGGGTTTCTGAGGTCCCTTCATGATTATCAGATATCCAGCTCTTTTTTTTTTTTTTTTTTTTTTTTTTTTTTTTTTTTTTTTTTTTTTTTTTTTTTTGAGATTTTGCCTTAGAGTCCATGTGCTTGCTGGAGAAAGACTGAGACAGTGAGAGGGGAAAAGAGAAATCACCCTCAGGAGGGATGGTCATGCCTCAGTTCCTTATCCTTGATTCTCCTTCAGGAGGCACACGAATGTGCCCAGTGTGAGTGTGATTTTTCAAGTCACCAGGCCCAGGACTCAAACCATGGTTGACCATGTGGGAGTCCAGCAACATAACCACCATGCCATCTGCTGGTTCCAACATAGGCTCTTTTTAACTCACTGTTTCAGCATCTTTATGTTTATTTACTTTAATTCTCAAACACAAGAAGGTTGTTCTTGTGTCCTATATGTGTTCCAAATTGCAGGAAGAAAGAAAGAAGGCAGGATAAAGAGAGCGCTTTCTAGGGAATGTTGCCACTGCCTTTATCAACCTTGCTGGAAACTCATCTCAAAATTGCCTCTACAAATTATCTAGCAAACCTCTGCCTACCACATGAGCAAACCTGGTCACAAAGAGCCATTAAAAATGTGTCTTTTAACTAGTTGCATTGTCATTCAGACAAACTTAGGGGAAAAAAAGTTATTAAGGAAGAATTAAAATGTACCTTGAATAGGCTTATAGTAGTTTCAACCCTATTCAGTAACAATGAAAATTATATATTTATTTTTTAAATATTTAGATATCATGTGTCCACTACTATATGGTTTTACCTACTTACTTAGCATAAAAGCTTAGTACTTTGTTGTATGTTTTACAGGCATCCGTGTTTCTTCATTTCTAGAATTATATGTCTATATGAAAGTCTTAATTTATAAAAAGGTCTTGAGACACAAATCAAGGGCAAGCAAAACCAAACAACTACCATTTAAATGATGACAGTTGAGGGGTTGGCAGGTGGTATGGTGATAAAGGTGCTGGACTCCCACATGGCTGACCGCAGTTCAAGTCCTGGACCTGGTGGCTTCCTTTCTCACTTTCCCTCTCTCTCTAATCAAGCTGGAAATAATAATAATAAATAAAGTTAAATAAAATAATAGTTTTAAATAAATAAATAAATATATAAATGATGACAGTTGAATGGTAGAAGCGGATTTATTTACAGTTAGGAAAAAATTGAATTTTCAACTATAGATTAATTGCTCATTATTGGACATTTTAAAAAATTGGGGGCCAACATATGGCATAGCAGTATGCTGCTAGATTCCCACATGGCTAACCACGGTTTGAGTCCTGGAACTCACACTGGGTGCTTGTGCATGCATGCCCAAGATCCTGAGAGGAGGATAGAGAAGTGATTGCAGCATGATCATCCCTTCTGGGAGGTGATTTCTCACTTTCCCTCTCATCATCTCTGTCTCTCTCTCTCTCTCTCTCTGGTGAGTACACATGCCTTAAGGCAAATACCTCAACCAAAATAAAATAGAATTTGTTAGCGCATATGTACTTGTTGGAAAAAGAGAGAGGGAAAGTGAGAAACCCCCCTCCCCAATAAGGAATGGTCACATCATAATCCCTTCTCTATTTCACTCTCTTTTTGGGATTTTGAGCATGCACACACATGTGACTAGTGTGTTTCTCAAGCCATCAGGTCTAGGACTCTCAAGCACATTTGGCCATGTGGGATCCAGTCACCTTAACCATCACACCAAGGGCTAGCCCAGACATATATTTTGAAGAACAAAAACATTACATGACTCAGTATAATGTGCAGAAAACTAAATTCGCAGTTAATGGTCATTCCTATTATGGAAGCCATTATATTTTTAGAAATATCTTTTTCAAAGTAATTATGTTATCAGAGAAAGAAAATTATTAGCATGCAGTCATAAATTAATTTATTGCTTAATAGCTACTATGGAAAATAATTGAACTCTGGGGTATAAAATTTAACCCATGGTAAATTCATGACAAAGGAAAGAAGAAAATATGGAAAACTGCTCCATAGTGATTAATATTGGGGTTTTATTTTGTTATACCTGGATGTTTCTCATTAAAGGTATATGTGTTTGGGACCAGCAGATGGCATAATGGTTGTCACTGGACTCCCACATGGTGGACCACAGTTCAAGTTCTGAACCTGGTGGCTTAAAAATCACACTGGCATGTGTGAATGCATACACAAAATTCAGAGAGGAGAATGGAAGAGAAGGGATTGTGGTATGACCATCCCCTCTGCGGTGTGATTTCTTGTGTGTGTGTGTGTTGTTTTTGTTTGTTTGTTTTTGTTTTTGTCTCCCTCTGTCTCTCTGGCAAGCACGCATGCCCTATAGCAAAATCTCTTTTTTTTAAAAAAAAAAAAAGGTATATGTGCTTGAGTGGTGTACCAGTGTTGCAGAGATCCTGAAAATTAACTTTCAAACTTTGTTAAGACTATCCTTGAATATAATGAATCATAAAATATTATTCCTTTAATTGCTAATGTGTCTAAATACCTTAAGAGCTTATACATATTATTGAAGGAAAGCATTACAAAAAATACTGCAAACAAATATTTATCTGAAGAATTCACTAAACTTTTTCTTAGGCACCAGGGAACATATGGAAAATGACCCAGGATGACCCTCTTTTTCTCTGTCAGCAAAACATAACTTTGTTTAAGTGCACAAGGGATGCGTAAATGTCAAGACATAAAAAAAGTATTTTGGCAGGTTTAACTTTATTAATAAAACTAATGCCCTTGCCATCTACTTTCCTTCTTTCTTCACAGTTATAGACCCAATCACTTCCTGGAATTAAAACGCTTACTCTCTTCTCTCACCGTTCAGTCATGTTGGGGTGGAAGAGAAATTAAAGAAGGGGGATCAGACAATTATGAGAACTTTTCTCTAACTAATGAATCAATAGGAGAAGGAATTCTTTGTGCATGCTTTGATCTGTCTCCTTAAGGGTAAGATAAAATAGCAGGATGAGTTCAAACAGGTGTAGATGAGGACATTAAAGCCAAAATTGAATGATACTAAAATGCTGTTGTAAGCTTATATCTAGTTGAAAACTGCAAAATTTGGTCCAGAATCTTGCTGCCAGACTAAGACAACAAACCAACAAAAATCCAGTTAAATATGAAAGGAACTTGCCTAGAAGAAATCAGTTGCTTTTGGAAACAGAAATTGGAAATGAGAACAGGATTTGAAAAACGGCCTCATCATATAGATATAGGTGTAGCCTGTAGGTCATTGGAGGAGGGCATAATAATGTTACTGTTAGTAATTTAGTGCATGATCTTTCCATTTAATTATATTAAGTTTTGAGGTCAAAACATGGTGATGGATGTTTATAGAAGTTAAATGTATTAATATATGTATTAGACTTTCTCACTTTCTTTCCCTCTCTCTCTTGCTCTGTCCATGTCTGGTCAAATTTAAATAAATCAAGTTAAATAAAATAATTAAAAAAATACCAATGGCAGCAGCAATAGTATTACTTAAATAATTTATGTTTTCTCTAATGTGTGGAAGACTAGTAATTGGTGCATCAATATTCCTCATTACTATGTTTTTACTGCTCGATAAAGGCTTTAAAAATCATAATCATATATAAAGGGAATGTAAAAAGGATATTTCCTTTGGAAATAAGGAGACCTAAAGTTAACACATTTTCAAATAAGTCTCTAAAATTTCTCAGTGTTTCATCCTGATCATAACCCAGAAATAAATCATGAAGCAATTATTCCTCTCTAGAAGCAAGTGTATTTCATGACCAAATTGGCCTTCTTTAGAGCATGGTCTAAAAAGAAGTGAAAGGGGTATAGTAATCTTCTTGGGTCAGTTTTGAAGGATGTTCTGATGGACAACAATTAAAGATGCCTGTGGATGGTAGGGGGTGTGGAAGTTCAGCTGAGTACTTTAACTATCAGAATACTGGTGAATTATTTTGAGAAAAAAGCACATCATTGTCAGATTTAATTGTGAATAAGGAAGAAAAGGACCAGCAGGTAGCATGGTGGTTAGGGGGCTGGACTCCCATATGATCTACCACAGTTCAAGTCCTGGACCCTACGGCTTGAAACACACTGGGCACGTGCGGGTGCATGCCCAAAATCCTGAAAGGGGACTGGAGGAGAAGGGATTTTGACATGGCCATTCCCCATTGGGGGTGATTTCTCACTTTCTGTCTCTCTGTCTCTCTCCGTGTCTCTGACAAGCACACGTGCCCTATAGCATAAATCTCTCAAAAAATAATTATCTTGGAAAGAAAATACACATTAGTTCTGAAGACCATGGTATTGTATTTGTGTTCAGTTGGTCATACTGGAATAATGATATATATCCTGAACTGGTGTGAAGATATGCTTTATGGCTCTGAGCTGAAGATTAAGCCTGATGTAGTCTGCAGATACAGAGCTGATGTGGAAAACACCCTGTGCTGTGAGACTTCTTCCACTGGGAGACAGCCTGGTATAATATGGAGGAATCACAGGTCTGGTCTACAGTGGTAGCACAGTTTAAAATGGTGATATGTTGCCAAGACTGCATGATGATCAACCTGGCTGTAAAGGTAGAAGTCTGAGGCACGCAGGCTTGATCCGCACCTTGGCTTCTAGTCAGTCTCATCAAAGAATGGTCTATTATCACGGGCTTTCACAGAAGTGTCCCACATATTTTTACAAGTAGTCATGATTTTTTTTCCCACACCTTTCACTGCCTCAAAGAGGTATATATTTGTGATTTACCAGTTTTATTTTCCAAATGACACCCAAACACTGAGGCAATTGAAAACAGCCTAATAAAAATAATTTAGTTGAAAAATAAAACAAGGTTGATGTATTTGAGAATTGGCCAGATCTGTGAGAATGGTTCTGAGTTCTGCCCACTGAGTGGATCGACCACATCTGTTTTTAGTTGTGCAGCACTGGAACTGAGCTGGAATAGACCCAGCATCCTCGTTGATCACATTGGTCATGAGTTTAGCCAAACCTAGTGCATATTCTGATGCCACGATCCATCCCCAGTTTCAGCCAGTCAAGGCAAGTGCCTGGCACATTCACAGAGGTCTTGGACATGAACCTAGAACTTTCCCGTGAGGGTCAGCTTCACACAGCATTGCATTTTCCCATGCATTATGGCATCAGGATTCTGTCAAAGGTGCTATCTCTGTCTGTTTCTATGTCTCTCTTATGTACAAAATAAGTAAATTAATTTTAAAAGAAAATTGTAGAGCCACAGAAGTACTAATATTTTTCTACATTTGTTCTGCTTTATTTGGTGTGTCCCCTCCAGCAGTTAGGAGCTTTCAGGATGCAGGCACGATAAACATGTATTTCAGAGATATATGCAGCAGTGGAAGTCACAGCAGTAGTGATGAATTGCTCTAATCAGCCAACCCACAAGGCCTCTCTAACTTCCCTTCACCACTGTTATTACCCATGCTCTATCCTGTAGATTCAGAGATCTCTCCCCTCCATACAGTCAGGTAGGAAGATGTTTTCAGTCCCTATGATTGTACAGTCATAAAGGTTGAAGTCTTTCTCTTCCTAAAATGTACTCAAAATACTTAATTGTGTACACATAGGCTTCAGTGTCCAGAAGGGTAGGAAGAAGTTGGCTATACTGTAATTACTTTTCTTCCCAAGGTATCTCACTTTAGGGTACAGGAGTATGGAAGGATCATCAGCCGAGGAAAGCCAGAGTGGCTAGCTCTGTGGCAGTCAGCAAGGGTTTTTTTGTTTGTTTGTTTGTTTGTTTGTTTTAGAGAGTTTTTTCTACTATAGAGCATGTACAGTCACCAGAGAGACAGAGAGAGACACAGAGACAGAAAGTGAGAAATCACTCCCCAAGGAGGAAGGCCACTCTGCAATCCCTCTTCCTCCATTCTCCTCTTGGATTTTGGGCATACACGCCCACAAACCCAGCATGAGTTTTAAACCTCCGAGTCCGGGACTACTACCACAGTTGACTATGTGGGCGTCCAGTGACGTAAGTATTATGCCACCTGCTGGTCCTCAGCAAGAATTTTTTTGTGTTTTGTTTTTCACTTTATTGTGCTAAATATGTGGAACATAAAATTAACCATCTTTAGTAAGCAAAGTTTTGCATTTTCTTTTTGATTTAGAGTGACTGCCAACACAGCTCAAATATACTTCTGATATTTTTGGTCTTCACAATACTACATTTTCATTGATAACACAGTTTGTTTCAACTTTTGATTTCCTAAATCAGCTACAACCATATTGCGCTCAAGGGAACCATAGAGATCGATGCCCATTTATCATAAGATCGCTTCTTTTTTTCTGTCCACGGAGAAGTGAAAGCAACCAACCATTCAGGCATGTTTTTTAAAATCTCTTTTTAATTAAGTTTTATGTTTGTTTTGTTTTGTTTTTGCCTTGGGGTGTGTGTGCTCACTGGGAAGAGATAGAGAGAGAGAGTTAGATGGAAAGTGAAAAATTACCCCCTGAGGTGGATAATTACACTGCAATCCCTTCCCTTCTTTTCTTCTAGGATTTTGGGTTCACACACACACACACACACACACACACACACACAAACACACATACTCACACATGCCCAGCATGATTTTCAAGCCGTCAGGTCCACGAATCAAACAACAATTGGTCACGTGAAAGTCCAGCACCTTAACTACCATGTCATCTGCTGGTCCAAGGCATTTTTAATAATAATTTGCTAGAAGATATGTGTACTCATGCGAGAGAGAGAAAGAGAGTAAGAAAGCACCTCTGATGGGAGATGGTCACCAAAATACCTTCTCCTCCATTCTCCCTCCTTTGGGTATTTTGGGTACCATGTACTTGCATCCCACCGTTTTTCAAGCTGCTGAGTGAGAGACTCAAATGGTGCAGACAGACATGTGGGATCCAGCCTCCTTAATCATGGCCAGTGGCTGCCTCTTCTCTTTTTTTAAAGGTTATTCTTTTTTTTTTTTTTATTTTTTTTCTTGTGAGAGAGAAAGAGAAAAAAATAGACACAGTAGGGTTTCACATGACAGTCCTTCCCCCAGCTTCCCCAGCCAGTCAGGCATCCTGGGGTGTGTGCATGCACCTAGTGTGTACCAACCCACCTGGGGACTGAACCTCAGTCTCCCATTCGGCTTAAGTATCGCTACTGCTGCATCACTACAACTGGTCTCAGGAAGCTCCTTCCTTCCTTCCCTCCTTCCTTTCTTCCTTCCTTCCTTCCTTTTTCCCTCTCTCCCTCCCTCCCTCCTTCCTTCCTATTCTTCTTTTTCCTTTCTTCTTTCTTTCTCTTTCTTCTTTCTTTCAGTTTATTTCATTATTTCTTTCACGAGCAAGACAGACAGAGAGATGGCATCCTCAGCAGTGTCTTGATGCCTCAAATCCCCCAAGCTTCAGCCAGCCCTGGATTGTGGGCACCTTCATGCACCAGCATACTCAGGGAGGTGTCCAGATGAAAATCTGAAACTTCTCCCTGTGGGTCACCCTCAAAGAGCATCATATTTTACCACTGTGCCATCCCCTGTTCCCCGCCCCTCTCGCCCAGCCAGACAACTTCTTTCTATCTTACTTTCTTCTGCTTATCCTCCAAAATTTGCTTTAAAGTTGGGAGAATGGCGCTCCCTCACTGCACTCTGTTCACACATGGGCAGTGATTGGTGACGCAATGCCAGCGATTCTTTCCATCACTTCTCACGTGGCCTGCAAGGCATTCATGTCTGTCCAGAAAGTCCTATCTCTGTTGGCATCTCATCCTCATCAGACAAACGTTCAAGAACTGGGAGAGAGCTAAGATTTTACCCTACTTGCAAGGTAGCATAATTAGCATGCTGTGGTTTCATGTGTGTTGACAAAAGGCATTGGACTCCTAGGCCAGTAACTGTGATCAGTTTGCTCTGCACACCAACAGCGTTCGGCAAAGGATCACTATTTTCACTTCTGTTTCCCTAACCCAGTTCCCACAGGGTGACGCAAAGAAGGTCATGTGTTTCCCTGTGCATATAGAGGGTGTCATTGCTGAGGAGGGATCCTGAATTTAAGGAATTCTGCTTTGGGAAAAATGGAAAGTAAGTATATCTGACCTCTGCCCTGCAATAAAGGAACCTAATACCTTTGTTATATTGGACAATAAACAAAGGTCCACAGTGAGAAAAGTTTTCAATTTTCAAGATGTCCAATACATAAACATCTGTGGAAAGATAGTCTGGAACAAAGTCACCATAGTGTATGTTTGCCACATGTATAAAAACAGGAGAGATCCATTGTCTAAATATAAATTCATAGAATGAGTTGCTAACATGAATACTTCTAGACGAAATTAAATGAAACATGGCTAGTTTGGCATTTTTATTACATCTGCCAAGAGAATATTACAAGTTCTTAAAAAGTAGTGTGATTCATCATTGAAAGTATAATTGCAATTGAGTCATCTTTTTTTTCCTCTTCCGCAATTATTCGTGTTTCTTTTCCTAAGTATTTTAATAAATTTTCAAGTTTAATAGAAAGTAATAAAATTAAATAATATTAATTATAGAAAAAAATATCAAACAACATGTCAAATCCTGTCATTAGGAATATTATTTTTTTATCTTATAAAGTTCATTTGAGATGAAGAATTTATATTTATTTGACTTATGTCACTTATGTTGTGCTATTTTATTGTGTTTAAAAAGTGTGCAGTTCATGGGAACCAGCAGTTAGCGTAATGGCTATGTCGCTGGACTCCCACGTAGTCGACCGCGGTTCGCGTCTCGGACCCGGTGGCTTACAACTCACGCCGGGCGCGTGTGTGTGCGTGCCCAAGATCCCGAGAGGAGAATGGAGGAGAAGGGATTGTGGCGTGACCATCCCCCCTGGGGGGTGATTTCTCGCTTTCTGTCTCTCTGTCTCTCTCTGTCTGTCTGGCGAGCGCACGCGCCCTAGAGCAAAAAACCTCTCCAAAAAAAAAAAAAAAAAGTGTGCACTTCAGTTTCTAAAATAGGATGTCCAGAGAACAGTGAACAGTGGATATTAAAAGAGTATTAGATCTTCGTTTTTTACAGATAATTATGCTGAATCTCCAGTTGGGATTAAAAGCAAAAGTCTTCTGCCCCTATGAAAGATGCAATTTTCAAGCTATGTTAATTAGATATTAACGTTATGGGACAAATGGTATTTAGAGTACAAATGGTAGGAAAAGAAGATAAGAAATATACTCTTCTACAATTACTATTCACTACCATAGTATTTGCTTTTGAAATTAATTAAACCAATTATAGGTTATTATTTGCTATGTAATAACCTTTGCAATTGTTATAAACATTATTTCTTATTTTAATAGCATTATTTGATATAAATATGCGATTCTATGTAATAGCCTAAATGACTAATTCAAGCCACAAAATGGGGTGCATTAAAAAAGTTTTATTTTCTGCTAAAAGGATTATATGAAAATAATATTGGATCATAACTGCCAAAATTTAAAGTAACTAAGATGTCTTATAATGTATGAATGGATAGACAAACTGAGGAACTTCCATATGATGATGCTTTCTTTATTCAGCAATAACAAGACCTAAACTATCAATTTAGTTATGAAGTTATTATTAAAGTATTTTAAAATAATAATTTAAAATAATTATTTAATTACTTATTTAAAAGGCATGAAATTTAAAGTGTAGTTGTTAAGTAAAAGAAGTCAATCTGAGAAAACTACTCACGGTACAATTCTAACTCTAGGACATTTCAGAAAAGGTAAAATTGCAGAGACAGTAAAGGCATCAGTGGTTACCAGGGGTTTAAGAGAGAGAACATGGAACACAGGGAATTTTAGGATGGTTTAACCGCTCTGATACCAACGGATACATGCCATTTTACATTGTCAAAACTCAGAAAATGTACAAAACAGAGTAAACCCAAATGTAAAAACTATGAACTTTTAATAATAATAATACATCCATATTGGCTCACCAAAAATAACCAATAAAAATTTAATAATAAAAATGTAACAATTGTGTAGAAGGGTTTGAGAGGGTATATGGACACTTTTCTAATATTTTCATTCATTTTTTTAAAGGTTTTTGCCATAGGGCATGTGTGCTCGCTGGAGATTAAGAAAGAGAAAGGAAGAGAGAGAGACACTGAAAGGGAAAGTGAGAAATCATCCTGCAGGGTGGGTGGTCATGCTGCAATCCCTTCTACATTCTCTTGGGATTTGGCGCCCACGTGCTCATGTGGCTAGCATGATTGATTTTCAAGCCATCAGGTCTGGAAATTGGACTGTATGGTCGGAGGTGTGGGAACCCATCACCTTTACCTCCATGCCACTGGTTGGCCCATAATAAGCCATTTTAAAACTGACTAAATAATGAAAGGTCAGATGTGGTTCAATGAAAGTTCTGCTTCATTTCTTTGTATCACTCTTGATCATGTCACATTTTTCTATACGATCAGCTTTATCTTTGAGTTGACTTCCCCACGATGGTAAATGCTTTAGTGCACATTCATCTGCACAACTCAAATTCTTCACCTTCCCATGGTAAAAAGGTGTTGTCTCACCACGGCATAAAATATAAGTAAAATTGAGACAACTGGGTACAGTGGCATATGCCTGTAATCCAGTCTACTCCAGAGGTAAGGCGTGAAGATTGTAGTCTAGGCAGTGCAGCATATAGTGAGATCTATTCTCTTAAGGAAAATAAAAATAGAGACCAGTAGTTGGCATAATGGCTATGTCACTGGACTTCCATGTAGTCAACCATAGTTTGAGTCCCGAACCTGGTGGGTTAAACTCACACTGGGCATGTGAGTGTGTGTTTGCCCAAGATCCTGAGAGAATGGAGGAGAAGAGATTGTGGTATTGCACCCCCCACCAGGAGGTGATTTCTCCCTTTATGTCTCTCTGTCTTTCTGGCCTGGTGAGCACAAGTGCCCTATAGCAAAAAACTCTCAAAAAATAAAAATAAAATAAAAAAGGAAAAGGAAAAAATCCTCTGCTTCAACTTGGTTGGATCAATTTATATATAATTTCTGCCACTGAACATAACTGTAGCAGGAGAAATAAAACTAAGCTAACTAGGAGCCAGTCAATGGCATGGTGGTTCAGGTCACTGGATCCTATATGGCCAACCACATGGTTCTATTCCTGGATCTGGAGACTTAAAAAACACACTAGACATGTGTGTGCATGCTCAAAATGCCGAGAGGGGGATGGAGAAGGGACTGCAGTGTGGTCAATCCCCCATGGGGTGTAACTATTTAGTATTTTCATATAGACTACAGAGCCATCATTAAACCCATAGTTTTGTTCAAATTACTTTATGGCAATATATTTTGCAAAGCAATTTTTTTAATGTATGTTCCCTTTAGATAACAAGCAATTTTACAGAGGATACTAGTTAACACAATGCATTAAACTGCTTATGTTTTATAATCTTACATGAATGAAATGGTTACCTTTTAGGTTAGTCACTAGATCATAATATTCAGAATGTAAATCTTGCTCTTAGTAACTTAGTATTTTTTTTTTTTTTTGGAGAGGTTTTCGCTATAGGGCGCGTGTGCTCGCCAGACAGACAGAGAGAGACAGAGAGACAGAAAGGCAGAAATCACCCCCCAGGGGGGATGGCCACGCCGCAATCGCTTCTCCTCCATTCTCCTCTCGGGATCTTGGGCACGCACGCATACGCGCCCGGCGTGAGTTTTAAGCCACCGGGTCCGGGACGCGAACCGCAGTCAACTATGTGGGAGTCCAGTGACATAGCCATTATGCTAACTGCTGGTTCCCTGTGACTTAGTATTTTTAAAAATATTTATTAATTTACTTAAGATTTTTGCCATAGAGTGTGCATGCTTACTGGAGAGAGAAGACAGAGAGGGAAAGTAAGAAATCACCACCCTCGGAAGAAGTTATAGCCACACTGCAATCCCTTCCCCTCTCAAGATTCTGGGCACACATGCACATGTACCCAGCATGTTTGTCAGAACTCAGGGTCCAAGACTCTAACTGTGGTCCATCATGGGGATCTAGTACCTTAACCACCACATCACTGCTGGCCCTGTGACTCCACATTTTTAACCACATCTTTTGCTTCCTTTAGGCATATATTTCCCTTATTTCCTTATTTTCCTAAGGGGGAGACTTAGGGTATTGATTTTAAAGGTCTTGTTTGTTTGTTTTCTTAATCTGTGACAGAGAGCACACGTTTGCACAGAGAAAGCGAGAAAAGTACTCCTGGCAGTGTCTGATCTTGCTGTCATGCCCTTTCTCTCCAGCCCTCCAGCTTGTTAGGATCTTGGGGGCACACCCTTCTAGGATATGGGCACGCTTCAGGTAGGCCAGGCCAGGGATTTAAACCTGCGGTGTGCCATGTGGCCTCCAGCACTGCAGTGCAGTATGCTAAGAACTGTATCACGAAGCCTAGGCCAAATGATTGATTTTAAATCTTACTTAGTTTCTACTATGGATTTGTTCATATGTATTTCTTTTCAAGTGTTGTTTATGTTGCTCCTGGCAAATTTTGATGTTTTGTTTTCATTTTTCTTAAACTGAAATTATTTTGAAATTTCTCTGAAGACTTCTTTTTAGATCTATGTATTGTTTAGAAATGTGCTATTTACTCCCCGAATACACAGTATAAAAATGTCAAATGGTGATAGAACATTTCATGTTTTTATTTAAGCCAAAATAATTTTGAAATAGAATATGATCAAAATGTACATATTTAATGATCAAAATGATTTGGAAAAAACATTAATTTTACCTATTTTCAGGATAAAGAAGGACCTCTTAATCATAGACAACCAACAATTATCTATAGTAGAAATTGCTAAGATTCTAAAGATTTAAATTAATTTTATTATGGCAGTAGAGGATAGGATAGTAGGAGGGGTACTATTTGTGCTCGGTCTCAAGAGCACAGGTCGTGGTGCATTTTTTGACTTAGCTCTCTGTTTGTCATAGATGACTTTTATTATGTTGAGATATGGGGACCAGCAGTTGGCGTTATGGCTATGTCGCTGGACTCCCATGTAGACGACCGCAGTTCAAGTCCCAAACCCGATGGCTTAAACTGACACTAGGTGCGTGTGTGTGCGTGCCCAAGATCCCGAGAGGAAAATGGAGGAGAAGGGATTGCGGTGTGGCCATTTCCCCAGAGGGATGATTTCTCACTTTCTGTCTCTCTGTCTCTTTCTGTCTTTCTGGCGATGGCACACACCCTATAACAAAAACCTCTTCCAAAAAAAAAAAAAAAATGTGGTATGTACTATCCATATCTAATTTGTTGGGAGTCATAAAAGAATGTTGTATTTTATCAGATTTTTTCTGTGTTTATTGAAATGGTCCTATAAATTTTATCTTTTATACTATGATATGATGTATTATGTTTATTAGTTTTCATATATTGAATAATTTTTGCACCCGAGAATTAATTCTATTTAGCCATGGTGTATAATCTTTTTGCTGTGCTGTTGAATTAGGTTTACTAGTATTTTGGTAAAAAAAAAAATGCTTGCATCTATGTTCATTGGAAATATTGGGCTGTAGTTTTCTTTCTCTCTTCCTTTTCTTTCTTTTTTTGAAGTCTCCTCTGCTTTTGGAATCAGGGAAATGGTGGCCTTATAAAATGAATTTGGGAGGATTTCCCCTCTTGGATCAATTGGAATGGTTTAAGAAGAATTAGTGTTAAGTTCTTTAAAAGATTTGTATACTTTAGCAGTGAAGCCATCCAGGTGAGATATTAATGACCACATTAGAAAAATGTTCAACATCGCTAATCAGGGAAGTGCACATCAAAACTACAATAATCTTCCAGGTTTTGATAGATGACTATGTAGGCTCAAATATGCAAACAGGCAATACTAAAAATTGCTTAGTTGTTTACTTCAGTTTGTTTTTTATAGTCCTCTTTAATTTGCATACTCCTACGCGATAATGACAAATGCAAATGTGTAGGGTAAATTGTTCTCCTTTATCAGGAATTATCAGTATCTAATGACTGAAAAAAAAATACCTTCTCCACTCTGAAGACAGCTTAGGCTTCCAAGGTTGTGCCTTTTATCTCCTTTGCATATCTCATTTATCCCACATGTCAGCGCTTTCAAATCTAGGGCATTTTGCTGTTCAAAGAATTTGTTCATTTATTAATAAATCCACTATAAAGGTTTCTAGCAAACCCTCTAATTTGGTGGCAGAGAACCTGCAAACTCTTCCCTGTGGATTGTGTCGGATTGGTTTTGGGGTTTCTCAGGACAGGTGTAGAGAAGACCTTACTCTCTAGAGCAGGTCACTGAGGTACGCCCTCTCTGATATCTCATTGAATGGCATTATGAGATCTCCCCACCTATGAGATAGACCTCCAAAGCCTCCCAGCACTGTTAGAACTAAGTTTAACTGCTCCCTTTCCAAAACTGTAAGTAGACATTGTCTGATACATCTTATTTAGCTTCTTCCTGTACATGACTATTCTATCATTTGGACAAATATTTGTGAGGAATGGCCAAAGTGAACTCAGGGGTTCTCTTCCGCACAGCTCCATCCCTCCAGCACCGTGCCTTACAGGTACCAGCCACTTGGGGGCACTGAAGTCCTCTAACCTCTGGTTCCCATCTCGGCAGAACTACTGTACTCTAGTCCAGCTCCTTTCTGTGGCCTAGAAATTCCAAGTGAGAGCACCTAAAGGTTTCAGAACTCACCTTAAAAGCTTCTCTTTCCATAATATTTTCAGTATAATGTCACCTTTTGTGCTGATTGTTGAAAAAGAAAATTCTCACATGTACTTTTCCTAGTTTTATGTTTGTTTAGAGAAGGAGACTTTGTTCTTTACCAGTTACTTTGTATTCAGTGGCATCCATGTGTTTTCCTTTTTTAAAAATATAATAAGATATTATTCTCAGGATTATGACCATATAGAAAGAGTTATAAATATGATATTCTCTCTGAGATATGTATTATCTCTCCATCAACCATATTCTGGAACTCTAAAAGGGGAGAAATTTGCAACATACTTTCTTTTTGTGAAAATTAATGTATAGGAAACAATTTTGTCCATAGTAGTTTCATATTAAAAGATCATATTAAAACTTTTTAAACAAATTTGAAAATTAATATTTCTTTACAAAGTCTTTTTATTATTTAACTTCATTTGTGAACACAACTTGATATATAATGATAAAATGTTAGAATCATGGAGCTAGAATTAAGATGAAATAAGATAATAAAATAATATTTAGTGTAATAATTAATATAAACTTATATTAAATTGTGAACTTTCATTTTAAATTAAAGACTTACATTTTCCTCAAAAAATTCAAGCAGCATGGCATAAAATTAACAATAACATTTGATTCCTTAGGGAAAATGCTTGGCACTTGATAATATTTTCACAAATAAAGTATCTGGGCAGAAATTACCTTTAAAACTATGGAAATGGGGTAGGACTATGGAATTCAATTTATATACTCTGAATTTATTTTGTGTACAAATCAAATGCTCTCACTCTTAAAATTAGAAACAATAAAATGTGAGAACACTTGAACTACCTTTCTAGTTTGAAACTCAAAAAAGTTTCTGACTCACTCAGAGAGGGGGAAATATGTTAAGGAAGGCAAAGCACAGTGTTATCAAGCACAATGATAATTTAATTTTATAGAGCAATGCATGTACTAGTAGAAAAATAATACATGTAAAATTAATCATGTCTTAAAAGAAAAAAAGTTATCATGTATTTTTGAAAGAATTACTTATTTAATTTAATTTATTATTACTATTGTTTTTTTATAATTTGCTATAGAGTACATTTATTCACCAGAGAAAGAGAGAGAAAATGAAAAGGTAAGCTGAAGTCAACCATGTGGGAGTCCAGTGCCTTAGCCACATGTCCCCTGCTGACCTATTATTGTGTATTTTTAATCTATAAAATACACACTTTAGAAAGACTCTGGGTCTCCCTTACACCTTTTCTCATTGGAATGTAGAATCACTCTTTCATTTAATTCACAATGAAACTACCACATACATAGTTTGATTGATCCAAAGATTGATGCTATTTATTACCTTCTACCCAAGCATAGTCACTTGTCTATTCCAGAACATACATGTATGTGTTTAAGTGAAATAGTAGAGTAAAAATATACCCTTATTATGAACCTGACTACACACTTAAATAAATGAAATTATTCTAGAATTCATCAAATAAAATGATGTTTTACCATCGCGTTAATCTGAAGGCTTTCACGGTCCTCCCAAAATATTCTAGACTGTGGATAATCCTAGTCCTCCAGAATCTGTGACACAGTCCTGTCAGATGCCTGTGTTGACTCTAGAGAATCATCCCATGTGATAATGATAACATTAATTGCTTTCTGTCTCTCTGTATCTGTCTGTCTGGTGAGCGCACATGCCTTATAGCAAAAACCTCTCCAAAAAAAAGAAAAAAGTAAAGTGATGAGCTCTCACTCCCATGACTGTGTTACATAAGATTATCATGTCTGTCTTCCTGGAAGTTTACTTTCTTTGCTGGCTTTGATGAAGCAAGTGTTCATGCTGGGTAAGGTTACATGACAAGAAACTGAGAGGAGTCTCGATCAACTAGGACTAGGGTTTGTTTTTTGTTTTTTTTTGTTTTTTGTTTTGAGGTTTTTGCTATAGGGTGTGTGCGCTCGCCAGACAGACAGAAAGCGAGAAATCACCCCCCAGGGGGGATGGTCACGCCACAATCCCTTCTCCTCCATTCTCCTCTCGGGATCTTGGGCACACGCGCACACGCGCACACGCGCCCGGCGTGAGTTTTAAGCCACTGGGTCTGGGACTCGGACCGTGGTTGACTACGTGGGAGTCCAGTGACATAGGCATTACACTAACTGCTGTCCCAACTAGTACTAGGTTTTAAGGGTGACTTCGGCTGGCAGCCAGCAGGAAACTGGGACATTGAATGCCACAACAATCACATCCACTTAGAATTAGGTCCTTCTCTGGTTCAGCATTCACATGAAAACCCAGCCCTAGCCGACATAAATGTAGCTTTACAGAAGATTCAAGTCATTTGTCCTTAGACAGAAGCTGTGAGGTAATAAATGCATGCTGTTTAAAGCTGCTAAGAGTGTGGTGATATTGTTATGAAACAATAGATAGCTAATAATGCCAAACATTGAAATGTTGAAATGCTCCACAAATTGGCACAGACCTACCCTACAAAAGACAGTTATCAGTATCACTGATGACTTCAGTTTAGCAAAGAGAATACAGCCAGTCCGACTCTAATGCCTGTTTTGAAATCACAAATGTGTTTCCACATGATTAATTTATTGATGAACTACTTTAATATAATATAAATATTGTGCTTGCATATCTGTAATTTCATCTGCAAGAAATACTAGATGAATACAGAAAATCACATCCAAGTACACGCATTTACACAGAAATATTTGCAAATACATGCAGAGTCATTTTACGACGACAATCCACATCAGGTGTTAAAACATTGCTTCTGTCTTAATAGTCCTTCCCCTGTTTCAAATAACTCACTAGCTACACTTTTTTCAACTTCCATGAAGTCTTATTCTTCCTCTTACACTATTTTCATTCGTCATTACTTCCCTGATCTTTCCCTTTCTGAAAAAAAAAATAAAATAAAACTTCTGTTTCCCCTGACTTATTTTTAAAAATCTCTCCTTGTGTAAGTGCATGTATGTGTGTGTGCATGTGTGTGCATGTGTGTGTTTGTATTTCTTTCTTACACGGGAAATGAGGTGGGAACCTAGCTGGAGCATGAGCATTCACTTCTGCAAGGGAACTTCAGGTGTTTTTTAAAGGTAAAATTCTATATTCATTGCAATAGTTATGTTTCTTAGCCATTTAACATACAAAATTGTAGACTAACCTGTTACTAGGTTTCTTTTCTTTTTATGTGGTACTGATAAAGTTTTAGAGTGACGGGGCTGCAATGGTGTTTTTCTACATGCATTCTCATCTTGTGTGATGTTTGCATACTCTATAATTTTAGTAAAGCATATATCATGTTATTGCATAATTGTCTATAGAAATTTCAATAGAATTCAAATTACTTCCTGTATTTCCCTGCTTCTGTGTCTAAATGGTATTTGCTTAGCTCTTAATGACTTGAAATTTTACACATACACACTGAATCTAATATCTAGATTTATCAATTCTTTATTTATTATCTTCAATGTGAATGATTTCACTTTCCTTTCAACTCCATTGAACTCTATTTTTCTCCTTTATTTCTTTCTACCACTGTTTGTTCTTGTCTTATACTTTATATTAAAATGTCAAAATGTTTGTACTCAGGACCTGCTTCATTACCAACCATACCACTAAGCGTTTTTCCTGTATTTTAAATTCTAATGACATTTTTGAGGAAAGACTACACCAAAGGAATTCAATTTCATGTACACAGATAAATACTTCCTCCATTATTTATTTATTTATTTTAGAGGTTTTTGCTATAGGGGTCGTGCACTTGCCAGACAGAGAGACAGAGAGAGACATAGAGACAGAAAGCGAGAAATCACCCCCCAGGGGGGATGGTCATGCCGCAATCCCTTCTCCTCCATTCTCCTCTCGGGATCTTGGGCACACACGCACACGCGCCCGGCGTGAGTTTTAAGCCACCAGGTCCGGGACGCGAACCGTGGTCAACTATGTGGGAGTCCAGTGACATAGCCATTACGCTAACTGCTGGTTCCCTACTTCCTCCCTTATAAGGATTGTAATCAGAATAGGAGGAGTGTTCTGAGTTCCCCCACTTAATTGAAATTTATCACTGCCAGAAGACTATGATAAATATTATCTCATCCATAAACCAATAATACTGATATTGATCATATCCTACACCAGCCCTGTCCATGAAAAACTTCTGAAATGCCTAAATATTTCACATGTTGGCTGTCCAATATGGTAGTCACTGGACACATGCAATTTTTACATGTTTGTTATGTGGCAAGTGTGAATGAGTAACTCAATTTTTAATCTGATTTCAAATTTTTCTTATATTTAAAACCACCTTCTTGTTGTCATTTGCTTACTTTGCCATGAATCCTCATCATTTACTGATCTATACTCTGTTTAGTTCCTATATTTTCTGTATTTCCCAAATATGACTAAATGATCAATCTACCTCCTAATATTTCAATTCCTTGACCTCTGCCATTTCAACATTTCTTTACTTTCACTTTTTTTTTTCAAATATAAAGTAAGTACAAACTTCTGAGCTTGTCCTAATATTCCTACTTTAAAAATTTATTCTCTGCTTTACATGAAGTCAATGTGATTTTTGGCAGTTTTGATTGAGACAGTGAGTCTACAAATGAAACAGCTATTCCACAAAACAATTTTTTTTGAAGAATCCCTGTTCCAGTGGAGCATATATAAGAAACCATATCTCATAAAAATATGAATAAAACTTTAAAAACCAAAATTTTCATGGAAAGGTAAGCTAATTTTCTTATCTTTTTCAAATAATGTTACATTTTATTTTTCTACCAAGTGAGAATGTTGGATAAGATGCAAAGATAAATTATACATCTTGCATATGAAAGTGATTTCCCTATTTAAATTCTCCTCAACAAAGAAGAACTTTTTCCCCATATTTTTACCAACATATCTTTTATTATGACAATTGCTTTTGTAAAAACTTTGTCGGTATGAAATGACATGATTATGTTCTTGAACTTAATAATTTCTCCCAGAAAGCATCATTCTCATTTATCCCTTGGTGCAAATGTGGGTCATCTGTCTTGAGATCTACTCTAAATTTTATGTGTTACAACTTATGCTTCTTTGAAATAACTGCAAAATAATATAGGATATTATCCTAATAACACCTTATAAACACTTATAATTCATTGAGTTGTTGTGGGTCTGCTCTTTTCTGTCTCTCTCTCTTTTTTGTTTTATAATAGCAGTTCCTGAAAACTCATTATCAGAATGTAATGGCCTGCTCAGTCACGGCACTGTGCCTTTCCTTATGAGTAATTAGGCATATGAAATCATGGAAATAATGTTCTATCTAAAAGATAGATTTTAATCAAAGTGATGTAGTAGGCTGGATTTGCCCCTCCCAAGTTGTCCATATTCTAATCTCCAGAACCTGTGAATAGATTATGACACAAAAAGGATTTTGCAAATCTGATTGTGTTAAGAATCTTGAGATGGGGAAATTACCCTGCATCGTCCGAGGTGGCCCAGTGCAATCAAAAGGTACTTATAAAAGTATGGCAGAAAGATGGATCAGAGAGAACATGAAGATAGAAGCAGAGGTCAGAGAAGAAAGGAGAAGTTAGACTGCTGGCTTTGAAGATGGAAGGATTGAGGTCATTGCCCAACACATACATGTGGTCTCTAAAAGCAGGAACAGGCAAGGAAACAGGCATTCCAGTAGAGTCTATGGGAAGAGAACAACTCTTTCCGCCCATTTTTTTACTTCTTACCTTCAGGACTGTAAGAAAATAAATATGCACTGCTTGAAGCCACTAAATGTGTAGCAATTTGTCACAGTAGCATTGGGAAGTTAATATAATGCCAAAAGGAAGGAAATTACTTCAGATCATTTTTTCCAATGTTGCCTTCAGAAAAATACGTTGATTCATTATTTCAACCTAGACCATCAGAGCTACTCTGGGTTCTGTTCTTTCCAAAGCCTAGCTGGGAGTTTCAGTTCCAGCTACCTCATGTTCTTATATTGAATCTATTTTTTACTCAAATTAACTACCTTTCTTCTGTATTTCTTGCCTTTAAGGAAAAATAGTTGACATAATATTTTTCTAAACTCTTTCTAGGAAACAAATGAGATAACACAATGTTTTCAATGAAAGATGATCACTATATTTATATATTAATGTTATTATTAATTCAGCTTTTAGTACTATCTTTAATTTTATTATTATAAAGTATTCTAAAAACCAAAAAAAGAGAAAAATGCCAGTGTTTATGAACCTTCCTTGTTGTACCAATTCTTATTTCTTCCTACGTAAAGGTAGTCACAAACCATATTTCAAAAGCTACATACATAACTTTGCCCGCTTTTAACCATATATAAATTGAATTACATAATATACATTTATAGATAGATCTCTCTAGCACTTTCAGTGCTTTCCCACATTAATTCTGATTATAAATACTTTTGTATTTCTTGATTTGTTTCAGAAAAGATCTATACATTTTATTTGTCTTTCCTAAGAGGCATTTGTTTTGTTGTTTTTCTATTGTACTCTTTATTAATTAGTTATTTCATTATTTTCTGCTCTTATATTTATTATATCCATTATTTCATTCTTTTTTTTTAAAGATTTTTGCTATAGGGCAGGTGTACTCGCCAGAGAGACAGAGAGACAGCAAGTGAGAGAAACCACCCCTTCAGTGGCATAGCAGCACCTCAATCCCTTCTCCAGTCTCCTCTTAGGATTTGGGGCATGAATACATAAATACCTTGCATGAGTTTCAAGTTGCCAGGCCCAGGATTTGAACTGCAGTTGACTATATGGGAGTCCAGCACCTTAAACACTATGCCACCTGCTGGCCCTCATTATTCCATTCTTTTAATTTCTTAGTGTTTTGATCGGTAATTCTTTATTTTGAGATGGACACAAAGCACAATTTCTGTTAGCACATAGATTTACAAGTATACGTTTTCCTTGAAATACTTCTGTAGTTGAAGCCAACAAATGTTAGTGTTTTGTATTTGTTTTATTTTTTGGTTAAATAAATTTTCAAGGTTTCCTTGAACTAAGAGATAGTTAGAGTCTAGCACTCAATTGTTGGATATTTAAGTATATTCTATCTGATCAAAAAAATAAAATAACATTTTAATCCTTTCAGATTTAGTGAATCTCTTTCTATGGCTCAGCCTATAGTACATTTTTATAAGTACCAGCCAAACCAGAAAGATGATTCTAGGAGTTAGATAAAACAACAACAACAAAAAAATTCTATTCAGGTTTTCAGCTTTATTTATTTATTTATTTTTGACTTTATTATGTTTTGTTGTTGTCATTAATTTTTGCAATCAGAAGTGATCAACTTTAGATTGTGAAACTCTTGAGACTAAACTTTTATTCCATCTCTACCTCCTTCCCAACCACTCACAGGATAGGTCCTGTTCTCTTTATATTGAGATGAAGACTTAATTGCTCTCCTGCCTCCTTGCAAGAAAGAAAGGATTACAGCTTGGCCATCCCGAAACCCCCCTCCAGAAGTGATTTCTTTCTGTCTCTCTGTCTCACTCTGTCTCTCTGGTGAGTGCATGCGCATTATAGCAAAAATCTCTCTAAAAAAAGAAAAGGATAAAGAATAAATTAAATAAATACACACGTGTGTGTGTGTGTGTGTGTGTGTGCACACACGCATATGTGCCCCAGTTGGTGGTGTGATGGTTAAGATAGATCCCACAAAGTTGACTATGCAGTTTGAATTTCAGACCCAGCAACTTCAAAAACACTTCAGGTGTGTGTGTGTGTGTGTGTGTGCGCGCACATGCATGCCCAAGATCTGAGAAAGAGAGATGGAGGGAAAGGACTGCCATTGGCCTTCATGCATGGGGATTGCTCTCTTACTTTCTCTTTTTTCCTCTCTCTTTGGCTTCCTGACGAGTGTGGGTGCACTCTGGTAAAAGGAAAAAAAAGTTTGTGACTGTTTATTTCATTTTATTTGTTACTGAGAGTATCTATAACTTACTTTAGAGATGGGATATAAATATTTTACTTTCTTATCAATTAACTGTAGAAGTAGAGCTGGAACATGATTCAGAAACGCTTGCTTGCAAATTCATAAATTATTATTTTTTAAGAGATATTTTTGCTATAGGACACTTGCACTTGCCAGAGAGACAGAGATAGAAAGCGAGAAATCACCCCCAGGGGTATGGCTACACCAAAATTCCTTCTCCTCTTGGGATTTGGGGCACACTCATACACACGCCTGGTGTGTTTTAAACTGCTGAGTTCAGAACTTGAACCATGGTTGATGAGGTGGCAGTCCAGTGATGTAACCAACACGTCATCTGCTGGTCTCAAATGCATGAAAATTTTTTAGAGTATTATACTTGATGGTAACATTCCATCAACACTATTTAAATCATTTCTTTCTAAATTAATATATGGCCAGAATGAGGTAAGAATTCCATGACTTACATTGCTAGAACTTAGTTTTGTTCTCAAAGTGGTAAATGTATGTTCCTAAATGAATAGCAACTATTTAAAAATTATCTTCTAATCCATAATTAACTACCATCTGAAACTTCAATAATCTCTCCACTAGAGTTAAAAAACTCTCCAAATCAGTGGTGGGCAACTTCTCACATTGAGGAGACCAAAGACATCCCTTTCATGATAAATTTTATCTGATTTAAGGCAGATTGAACTGACCCTTAAACATATTTCCAGAGGTTCTGTATGTTGAATTACAATTTTTAATTTTAGAACATAAGAGATGTTCCACACTTTTTCAATCCATTCATCTATTCGTGGACATTAAGGTTGGTTCCACATCTTAGCAATCGTGAACAGTGCTGCAGTAAGGATGTGCAAATGCTTTTCTTACAGAGCATCTTCCTATCCTTTGGGTAGATATCCAGAAGTGGGATTGCTGAATCGTATGGTAGGTCTATTTGTAGGTCTTTGAGAAACCTCCATATTGTTCTCTCCAATGACTGTACTAATACATATTTCAACTGTAACAGAGTTCCGTCGATTGGGCCAATATGCAGTGTATTCTGAATGGGAAAATTCATTTTGTATGCTGTAATGATATACAGTGTATGAATATAAAACAAATTGAAAAATTAAAAAAACATAAAAAAAGCTAATCTGGGGAGGGGCATTATCATTTAGCCTGTATTATTTTGCATGAAGGTTTTTTTTCTAAGTCCTCAATGTTAAAATTGATAAGACCTGAACATAATTAATCATAATTCAAGTCAGGCAGTTTTAATTCTTGTGATGGAAATATAAATTAAATCCTTTAGACACATAATATTCACTTACATGTAAAGATAAGGGATAATATCCAAATAATGATTGTCAATAGATGCCTTCTCCCAAATGTCTATTGCTAGTGTTTTATCCTGATGGTATAATTTTAAAAGGGAATGAATATAAATTATATTGAATACAGTATAAATATATTTTTTACACAGTGGATTTGCGTTCATCTATCTAAGTCTCCTATTTTAATATCTTTGATTTGACACTGCTAATTCATTTGCACTACCATTATATCTTACTAACGTCACAGAATGTTCAGGTAAATATTCCGTTGATGAAGGAAACAAAAAGACCCAAACAAGACTAATATACTAACAAGTCTGTTTATTAGCATCTCCTTAGTATCTCCGTACACACAGAATGGAGTTACTAATCTAACACATATTTAGATACCTTATTTTTGCTCATCTAACATAGAAGATATTAAAAAGTACTTCAGCACTTTTAAATGTCTGATAACATTTGAGTAACATTTTTAAATTTATCTTTGTTTATTATTATTATTATCATTTTATAGTTAGATCAGAGAGAGACAGAGAGAGAGGAAGAAAGTGAGAAACCAAGCCACCAGTCTGGGACTTGAACCACAGTCGGCCATGTGGGAGTCCAGTGCCTTTAACCACCACAGCACCTGCCAGCTCCAACATCTGAGTAACTTTTAAAAATACAAAGTTTTAGGAAACACCTAAAATATACAGCATGTAAAGAAAAAATTTCAGTAGGAAAAATTAATATCAAAAGTTAGAACTGAGTTTATATTGAGGAGTAATTTTTTTGCTTAGGTTATGATAAAATAATTTGAGAAAAGACTCTTAAGTTTTTCATCTACTAGTAACTTAACTACTGTGATTGTGAATTAATTTACGTGAAATCTCACCTGCTCCATGAATAGAGCATCAAGATATGGCAGTGCATTCATGGCCTGAGGTATATGGGTGGGTTGATACAGACTCAAGGAAGCAATGACAAGAAGAAAAAGAAAAAGAGGGTTAAAAAATGAGTCTTGAAGAAGAGTTATAGTGCTTGAAAATTGTATTACTGGGGCAGCAAGTGGTGTGATGGTTAAGGATCTGGAATTCACATGGCTGACTGTGGTCTGAGTCTGGGATCTGGGAGTTTGCTTTTTCAATTTCCTTCTCTCTCTCTCCTCTCTTCCCATGTATCTCACTGTATTTATCTCTCTCTGGTGAGCACACGAGCCCTATAGTGAATTTAAAAATAATAATAATAATTATAAATAAAAATGAATATTTAGGGACCAGCAGTTAAAGTAATGGCTATGTCGCTGGACTCCCACATAGTCAACCGCGGTTCGAGTTCCGGACCCGGTGGCTTAAACTCACGCTGGGTGCGTGTGCGTGTGTGCCCAAGATCCTGAGAGGAGAATGGAGGAGACGGGATTGTGGCATGGCCATCTCCTCTGGGGGGTGATTTCTCGCTTTCTATCTCTCTGTCTGGCGAGCTCACGCGCCCTATAGCAAAAACCTCCCAAAAAAAAAACAAACCCAAAAATGAATATTTAAAAATCTTATTGAAACTCTGGTAGTTAATATCATTTTGCAGCTATAATGTTAAATTCATTTTAGGCTTTTATGTTAAGATATAATATATTAAACTATGCTGCATGCTGACCTCAAATTTATCCTAAAGATGTACGGAATCACATACAGAAGTATCTCATGGCTTTAAAAAAATACAAAGTAAAATAATGTGATATAACAACATCAAAACAAAAGAAAATTGTAATTATAGCCCTAGATTAGGGAAATATTAATAATATTAATTATGACTTCAAACTCTGCTAGAGACGTTGACTCTGTAATTAGTGAGGTTTTGTTTGTTTGATTATTATATTTTTTGGTCTTTTTTTCTCAACTATGGAAAGTATTTAAGTAATACATGCACTTTCTGTACTATAAGAGTACTTTTATCTTACCTAAAACATTGCACAAATACAATGCATGTACCTTTCTTACTTAGACTATAATATATTACCCATTTATCTCTTTTGAAATCTGTTTTAATGCCAATTATAATAAATGCAAAAATATCTACATTAGCCTATCTTGCACTAATTGGTAACGTATTTCATACATTGATACAATGTAAATATTTGTTCCTTTGTTTCATTGATTGGCAACTGTCATGTAGAAAAGGCAAACTGAGTTAATGAAGTTAATGATAAGAGTTAGTTTTTACTATAGGGCATGCGCTGCGCTCGCCAGAAAGACAGACAGAGACAGAGAGACAGAAAGTGAGAAATTACCCCTGGGGGGATGGTCATGCCACAATCCCTTCTCCTCCATTCTCTTCTCAGGATTTGGGCACACATGCACATGCGCCCAGTGTGAGTTTAAGCCACCAGGTCCGGGACTCAAACCATAGTCGACTACATGAGAGCCCAGTGACATAGCCATTATGCTAACTGCTGGTCCCATGATAAGAGTTTTTCTTTTTTTTTTTCCATTTTTTTTTTACTTGCATTCATTTACTGTACATCATTATAGCATATAAAATGAGATTTTTCCATTCAGAATACACTGTATATTGGCTCAATCAAGCACATCAACATATGTGTTATTGTCAACAAATAATTTTCCATTTCTTGTTTCCTGTATATTTTGCCTTTTTTCCTCATGATAAGAGTTTTGAAGGACATGTAGATGAGCTCTTGTTTGGAAGGGGAGACAAAGACAATAGACATGTGAAAACAGTAAGGTGAGGGACAAGATGTTATCATGTGATTAAGAATGGACAGTTGAAACAAAGAGATACTGAGCCTGGGTCTATGATTTTAGTAAACCAAAACATACATTTCGGCCAGCTCTTCAAAAGACTCAGTGTCCTACATCGATGAAATTTCCATTGTGGTCTTTCAGCAAGGAGGTAAAATAAAAATTAAATAAAGATAATTAATATTAAAATAAAATGTAATTGAGATCCTGTAGAACTAAAATTTTCAAAAACTCCGAGGCTAGGTGTTGCAATAATTATGAAAATAAATGTTAAATTTTACAAGAAGTATTTCCCAACAAATTTAAAGCACGACCCTGTGGTTCTAGTAGTTAAAATCATTGTCTAAAAGAAATGTATCTGATAGCCCATCACAGCAGGTTGTAGTGAAAGTTAAAACAGGAAGATGGATGCCGTACATTTCAAGAGGAAAAAGCTTTTTTAAAGGGAAGAAGAAAAATGTTGAAGTACAATGCTTCTGTGCTGGACGCAAGAGGCAAGTTAACTTCACATAATTTCCCTCCGAATGTGTGAAGGGCAAATGTGAACAATCTTCGAAGGAACTGCCATGTTATTTCCTTTGTGAAAAACTTCTTTCTATTGCAGTGATATGGGATACTACTGGAAGTAAGTTAAGAATAAACATTTTCTTTTCCCCAAATAGATTACATAATTTATAAACATAGCTGAAGAAGTTATGTGGAAACAACAGAGTTGTGAGGAAAAGTAATAATGAATTATATTAAAATAATCTTAGATTGGCCTTAGGAAACAATGAGATGGATGTGGTTTTGAATGAAGGTAGGAAATATCACAAAATATTGTGTAAGTAACTGTAGGAGGATGTGGTAAATTGGCTGAAAGAGCTATCTCTAAAATTTTAAGCATGTTTTATGTACAGTTACTGAACCAGTATCGAAATGAATTTCTGGTGATAGAGAAGAAAATATCCATTGTATTTCAAGATATCCCTAAAGACGGCAACCACATAACAAAATCTTCTTTAGATTTATCTCTGGGATTAAAAAGTATCTCTTTGTATATAAATGTCCATGTGTTTGTTTCTCAATAATGATAATTATTTGAATATTTTCTTTATCAATTTAGTCAGTAGAAAATATAGTACTAAAATATATATCCATGTATAAAGAAGCTTTAGCTTAGATTCTTAGAAATAATGCTCCTGAGACTTTAAAGCATATCATTTCTTAGCTTTCATTCCTTCCTTTTCAATTTTCCTTTTATTTTATTTTATGTGGCATAAAAGCCCTCTTTAAATACAGAGTATAGCTTCAACAAATAGCTTTCCAACAAGCTCTTCAGTACTTTCACAATTTACCTTCTCCTACTCTCAAGTTCTTCTAGAACATACGCACATCTTATTCATGCTGGATAATTCATTTTACAAGCTGTAGTGATGTACAATGATTGAATGTATAAAATAAATTAAAATAATAATAAAAGTTTAAAAATAAGAAAACTAAATGCTAAGTTGGTTGAAAGAGCTGTCTGTAAAGTTTTAAGCCCGCTTCATATACAGTTACTGAACCAGTATCAAAATCAGTTTCTGGTGATAGAGAAGAAAATATCCATTGTATTTCAAGATGTCCCTAAAGACGGTAACCACGTAACAAAATCTTCTTTCGATTTAATTCTGGGATACATATTTTATATCTAATATTCTTTATCAGACAGCTTATGCAATTTCTTCCTTTTCTGTAAGATTAAATGTTGATTTACATATCAGCCAAGGGGCCCTGCACACCTGTTGATCATAGGATAGCTTAGGCATCAGAACAGAGGCAGATGGAATAGAATTCAGGACTGGCAAAGGCTATGGCACAGGCAGAGCTGCATAACCTGTTTGAGGCTTTTTACATTCTTTTCTAAATCCTTCAAGAACTGGAGAGACCTCAGACAGGGAATCAAGAAAAGATCTGGGCAGATGGGACAGTGAAAATCTGATTAGCCTGCCAAATTTAGGAGTCTCGCTTCCTGACTCATGAGTTCTGTATAAATAATGTATAAGAGAGATGATGCAGCACCGAACATCTCTTGGATTCATTAAGGTATAGAAACAATATTGTCAACCTCAAGAACATTCCAGCCTAAAACCTGCTATGTTGCTCTCATACTTAAAGTCAAATGTAAAAACTAATGATAGAGAAAAAAGAAAAAATATTTTAAAGAAGGCTATTTAGAACTTACCCATATTATGAGTCCTACTAGAAATACTAGTCAATATTAAAAAGAAAACTGAAAGTGTTCCAACTTTCTGAAATTACTCCATCACTACATCAAGTCTTGGAACATGCTTTATCCCATAGTGATCATGTGAATATAGAGTAGCCCTAAAGTGCCTATTAAAGACACAAATCTGGATGTTTACTAAATATGTTGACTTTACTATAAAGAATATAAAGCCTAAAGAGTTGTTCATAGGGAATAAAAACAATAAATCAAAGAGAGATCTAAAAACAATTATGACAGTGTTTTTGCAAAATTTATTCTGTATACTTTCCACAAATGCTAGGCAGTCTTCATATGTATCTGACGTATTTTTTCCTATCTATGCGATTGCTTCAGTCACAGTGATTTCCATACTAAAGGAGCAGAAAAGTTATTTATGTGGAAATATGTAAGAGTTTCATTACTATCTACAAAGAACTCACTCTATAACCAGATCTACATCTTTCTCTACAAATCTCTCATAAACTTTTTAGCAGTGAATATTTATAAATCTTATAATGAGCATGAAAATACACGTTTGCAATTTAATATGTTTGCATTCCCCAAATACATGTGTACAGAGATAGCAAAGATACCTATGTATATACACAAATACTTCCCAGACAGAAAAAATATACTTATTTTTAGTTTTACATTTCATCTATTTTTTTTTTTTTTGCAAAGGATAAAATAGTTTATTAAGTAAAAACTAAAAGTCAAAGTACACTGCTGAGAGGTAGGAGCAGGCCTGAGCGGACGTAGCAAGAGTAGCTCAAAGGCCCAGCAGTCACATTCTGCAAGGGTTATCATTTTTAATCTAGGTTGTGTAAGTCGAACAGTGGACATGCAGATTGTTCTCATCCCATTGACTCTACCAAATGTGACTGGGTCCACTGACTCTTCTCTTTGACTATATCAAATGTTGCTTAAACAGCTAGACATCCCTCACTGTTATTCTGTTATTATTTATTTATTTATTTTTTTGGAGAGTTTTTTTTTTTTTTTTTTTTTTTTTTGATAGGGCATGTGCACTCGCCAGACAGACAGACAGAGACAGAGAGACAGAAAGCGAGAAATCATCCCCCAGGGGGTATGGCCATGCTACAATCCCTTCTCCTCCATTCTCCTCTTGGGATCTTGGGCACGCACGCACACTCGCCCGGCGTGAGTTTTAAGCAACAGGGTCCAGGACACGAACTGAGGTCGACTACATGGGAGTCCAGCGACATAGCCATTACACTAACTGCTGGTCCGACTGTTATTATTTTTTTTTATTTGTCACTCTTAAATCTTATTGTGTGCATCCGTTCTTAAAATTTATTTTATTTTTAAATTTCATATGTTCAATCACTGTTCATCACTTGGCTTGTAATGTGAACCCATCAAGTACAAATACACCTCACACCAGCCCAGCTGAGGATACTACACACATTATCATCAACAGACAACGATCCATTTCTGTGTCCCATAAATGTCTTGCCTCTCTTTCTCCTTAATTTCTTTCACCACACTCTCCACCTTCTCCCACCCTCTCCCCATATTTTATTTTAAAGAAGACAAAACTCTAGAATTGGCTTATAAAAATTTGCCTTATTTTCTATTGCTGTATGTATTGTGGGATGTGGATGGGAGGATACAAGTAAATGCTATTTAACATAGAGATATTCCCACTTTATTTCTTCGTTGTTCAATGTGATATTCACAAATATTCCCCAAATAAGTTTGCAATAAAGTAGTATACACTGTTCAGGGTGCCTTTTTTGTTTTTGTTTTTGTTTTTTTTTAGACAGAGACTTTTCTATAGGGCATGTGCACTTGCTGGAAAGATGGAGAGAGACAGAGAGACAGAAATCGAGAAATCACCCCCCGCCAGGGGGATGGCCACAGCACAATACCTTCTCCTCCATTATCTCCGGATCTTGGTCATGCACGCACATGTGCCCAGCATGGGTTTAAGCCACCGGGTTTGGGACTCACAGTCGATTATATGGGAGTCCAATGACGTAACCCTTATGCCACCTGCTGGTCCTACTCAGAGTGTTTTTAACAGGCACTTTAAAAATGAATATTTTGGGTTGGCTCCATAGCCTGGTGGTTAAGGAAGTCTGATCCTACATGCCAGTCATGGTTTCATTCTTAGCCCTAGTATCTTTGTGTGTGTGTTTGTGTGTGTGTGAGTGTGTGCATGCCCAGAATCCCTACAGAATGGAGAAATGAAGAAAAAGGGATGGTGTCATGGCCACGCCCCATTGGGAGGTGTTTCCGCCCTTTCCCTCTCTCTCTTTCTCTAGGTCTCTCTGTGACAAATGCACATACCCTCTGGCAATTAACTGATAGTATTACAGTATTAAAACATGCTGGCTATTTCATTTGATGGGATTATCCAGTGTATCTGAGAAATGTGATTTAAATAATATTAATATTAACAGTATTTACTTTTATTAACAGGAAAAGTGAGTAATAACCTTTAGATGACACAGTTATTGAGCAAGAGAGATGATCAATAACTAGAAAAAATAAGTTGATTTTGGGACCAACAGTTAGCGTAATGGCTATGTCGCTGGACTCCCACGTAGTCGACTGCGGTTTGCGTCCCAGACCCGGTGGCTTGAACTCACGCCGGGCACGTGTGCGTGCGTGCCTAAGATCCCAAGGGAAGAAAGGAGGAGAAGGGATTGTGGCGTGGCCGTCCCCCCTGGAGAGTGATTTCTCACTTTCTGTCTCTCTGTTTCTCTGTCTGTCTGGTGAGCGCACGCGCCCTATAGCAAAAAAAAAACCTCTCAAAAAAAAAAAAAAAAAAGTTAATTTTGAAGTAAGTTGTTCCAGTTATCTTAGTTGAAAGACTTCATTATTAAGAATCTTTGTTAGTGAATTGCTCTGAAGAATTATAAATAAAATGTGACTTTTAGTGCTTATTATTTGTATGACATTATTGTCTCTATCACACTTTTATTTACATTTTAGGAAAAGGTTGAAACAGTGGCAATCATGAAGTCAGACTCCCTTGCACTATTATATGCTTAATAGACTCGAGTTATTTGAAGAGTTTTTTCCTAAGGTTATGTATTTATTTCTTCCCTGACAGTGTGACAGAGAGAGAGAGAGAGAGAGAGAGAGAGAAAGAAATGTGAACTCCCAACAGTTCCTCACCACATCATCCCAGCTCTAGTCCCAGCCAGCCAGGATAATGAACAAACGACCACATACCCAGTGTGCACAGGGTGACCTCAGGACTAACTTGAGACCTTCCCATGTGGCTTCAACACCACAGAGCCTTGCACTACCAGGGCAACACCAGGGCAGGTCAAAGATCTGTTTATGTTTTATTTTTAATTTGCTAGAGTACACGTGCACTTGCCAGGGGGACGGGGGAAGAGAGAGAGAGAGAGAGAGAGAATGAGAAAGCACTCCCTATAGGGGATGGCCATGCTGCAATTCTTTCTCCATTTCTTCTTTCAGGATTTTGGGCATGCACACCCACTCCCTGAGTGTTTTACAAGCCACCATGTCCAGAATTCTAACTGGCTTTCTGTCATGTGGGATCCAGTTGCCTTAACCACCATGCCACTGGTCTGAGATCTGTGTTCAATAGTAAAGCATTGTATTCAACTCAGTCTTGAATATAACCTAAAAAAAAAGAATTATTTTATTTATCTTTATTTATTTTAATTTGACCAGAGTGTGTGTGTGTGTGTGTGTGTGTGTGTGTGTGTGTGTGTGAGAGAGAGAGAGAGAGAGAGAGAGAGAGAGAGAAAGCAAGACACCAGGTTAGAGACTTGAACCACGGTCGGCCATGTGGGAATCCAGTGTCCTCAATCACCAAACCAACTACTGGTCCTTAAATATTACTCTTTTAAAAAATGCAATTGTTGGGAACCAGCAGTTAGCGTAATGGCTATGTCGCTGGACTCCCACGTAGTCGACCGCGGTTCGCGTCTCAGACCCGGTGGCTTACAACTCACGCCGGGCGCGTGTGCGTGCGTGCCCAAGATCCCGAGAGGAGAATGGAGGAGAAGGGATTGCGGCGTGACCATCCCCCCTGGGGGGTGATTTCTCGCTTTCTGTCTCTATGTCTCTCTCTGTCTGTCTGGCGAGCGCACGCGCCCTATAGCGAAAAACCTCTCAAAAAAAAAAAAAAAAATGCAATTGTTGGGGCCAACAGGTGGTGTGGTGCTTAAGGGCAGTGGACTGCCACATGGTGGACCACAGTTTGAGTCCTGGATCTGGAGGCTTGTTTTCTCACTTTCTCTCTCTCTCTCTCTCTCTCTCTCTCTCTGTCTCACTCTGTCCCTTTCTGGCCAAATTAAATTAATAAATAGAGTTAAATAAAATAATTCTTAATTTTTTAAAGATGTAATTACCCTTACATTAACTCTTAAGGGTTTTAAATATTAAAAAAATGTCAATATAAGAATTCTTGTTGATTTCTATTCTTACTTGCCTAGGAACATACTATTTAATATAAAAATATAAAATCCATTTCTATACTTAAAGTCTCCTTTGCTTAAAATATAAATATACTCTAATGCAAAATACTGTATATGTACAAAATCTCATATATATACTTGCTAAAGAGGGTGTGCTCTTGCTCGAGAGTCACAGAGAAAAAGGAGAAAGTGTCCCCTCTCCCATGGGGTATGGTCATGCAACAATCCCTTCTCCTCCACTTCTCCTTTCAAGATTTTGGACAAGCATGAACACATTCCCAGCCTGCTTTTCTTTTCTTTTCTTCTTTTTTCTTTTTAGGGGGGGGAGTTTGCTATAGGGTGCATGAGCTCTCCAGAGAGACAGAGAGCGAAAAATCATCCCCCAGGGGGGATGGCCACGCTGCAATCCCTTGTCCTCCATTCTCCTCTTGGGATCTTGGGCAGACATGCACATGCACCCAGTGTGAGTTTAAGCCACCGGGTCCGGGACTCGAACTGTAGTTGTCTACATGGGAGTCCAGCAACATAGCCATTATGCTAACTGCTGGTCCCCCAGCCTGCTTTTCTAAGCCACCAGCTCCAGTACTCAAACTGGGCAATTGCCCATTTCTGACCTAGCATCCTTTACTATCAGGCTGTGTGCCGACCCTGACACCTCATTTTAACTTCAACATTTTTATTAAGCTTTATAAAGTTTCATTTATTAAGCTTAATTGTCCCTCTAATATCTTGCTTTGACTAACTTTTTCAAAACAATATTTTATTATTTTGAAGTTTTCGTAAGTATCCATAATGTAAATTTCATCTACTGTACTTCATTGAATTCATCTGTTACCTCACGCACTTGAAAGCCCATTACTTTTTACTGATCTAGTTTGCTTTTTTTTCCTTTTCCTTTCTATGGTAGGACAAAAAGTTCTTGTAAAATACAAATTTGTCTGAATTTGAGCATCATAAGGTAATGACTACGAAGCACAGCCATGACTCATTTCTTGTCCACCAGTTAGAATTGGCATTATACACACAATTCCACACACACTTCACCAAGACAGAACACACCATTAACACGAGTGGTGAGGAAAACATCTTTAAAAGTAGAAAACATTGGAAATAACCATCCCAGATTATTTTATTCTGCAAGCAATTATTTTCTATTAAATAAGAATGTCTTAGAAAAGCAATAGTATTTTAAGACATCTTACAGTTACAATAGACTACAACACTAAAGAACGCGTAGAGACAACAGGTAGCAAGTAATGTTTGTCTTTTCCTTAAAATAATATTTGCAATTTTTTCCAGTGATTTTTACTAGAGGGCTCATGCAGTCATCTGAGAGACCGTGATGGCGAGACAGAAAGTGAGAACTCACCTCCCAGGGGGATGGCTATGCCACAGTACTTTCTCCTTCATTCTCCTCTTGGGATTTGGGGCGTATTTCTAATTTTTACATGGATAAAGACATTAAAGTTTCTCCGTAAGGTAATAATGTTTCAGGGACCAGTGAAAGCACAAGGGTAATGCAACTAGACCCATGTGGTAAAGGTGCTGCATTTGCAAGATCTTCCTGGACACTCTAAGTGCTTGTACATCTGCCCATAAACTGGGCTAGCTGAGATGGGGAATATTGTGGTGTGAAGACATTATTTTTACTGTTTCTCTTTGTCTATCATGAAAAAAAAAAAACAAATTTTTAAAATGTAGGAAAAGGATTATATATTTTTAAGAGTAATAATATTTAATAAACCATTACTTGGGACCAGCGGTTAGTGTAATGGCTATGTCGCTGAACCCCCATGTAGCCGACTGCGGTTTGAGTCCCAGACCCGGTGGCTTAAACTCATGCCAAATGCTTGTTCATGCGTGCCCAAGATCCCAAGGGGAGAATGGAGGAGAAGGGATTGCAGTGTGGCCATACCTAGTGGGGGCTGATTTCTCACTTTCTATCTCTCTGTCTCTCTCTTTCTGGCAAGCGCACAAGCCCTATAGCAAAAATCTCTCCAAATAAATAAGTAAATAAATAAATAAAAATAAACCATTACTGACATAGCGCATAGTTGAAGCTGAATACTATGTCAAAATAACAGAAGAATTTTTTTTTTTTCCCATAAGGTACATGTGCTTGCCAGAGAGAGACAGAGGGAAAGTGAGAACTCACCATCCCCGGGGGGATGGCCACATGGCCACACCACAATCCTTTATCTTCCACTCTCCACTCAGGATTTGGGGAACACACGCACATATGCCCAGCATGATTTTCAAGTTGCTGAGTTCTGGACTTGAACCTTGATTGATTATGTGGGAATCCAACACCTTATCTGCTATGCTACCTGCTGGCCTGACACAATTCACGTCTATAAATTTTGGCTACAAGTATTTCAAGCCAAACCAAACACTTAAAGCCAAAATTGCTTCATTGCAAAACCAGTGATTATGGGCCAATTTTGGGGTCTGGATGCAGAAAGTGGAGAATAACTTAGACATTGTAAGTAGGAATAGTCACTTTATAAAAAATGTGACATGGCAAATAGATCACTTTTTTTTTTCTTCATGTGTAGTAATAAAATATTCTAGGCAAGAGACTATACTTACCTCATTTAGGAATGACTAGGGGGACCAGCACATAGTGTAATGGTTACATTTCTTTACCCTCAGTTGTCTGACCACAGTCCAAGTCTTGGAATCAGAGGCTTGAAACTCATGCCAGGCATGTGTGCATGCGTGCTTAAGATCCCAAGAGAAGAGAATGGAGGAGAAGGGATTATGGTGTGGCCAAACCCCCTGGGTGGTGATTTCTCACTTTCTGTCTCTCATTCTGTCTCTCCGGTGAGTGCACATGCCCTATAGCAAAAATATCTCTCAACGAAAATAAATAAATGAAATGAAATAAAATAAAATAAAATAAAATAAAATAAAATGAAAAAGGAATGACTAGGAAGCATCTACTCCAGTTGTTGACATTCTTGATTTTCAATGAAGCTGCCCCCAAAAGTTAGCTCCAGGTAAGTATTCCAATATGTGGTGGTATCCACTTCATTATATTGACATATTAGGAAAACTCCTTCAAGTTCCCCAAGTCATTTGTACTTTATTCTAGTGACGGCCATGAAACGTAGTTTTCTATGATCTTATGCATTTTCATTTGGAGTTAATATTAAAGATTAAATGAAGAATCAATACATCTATATTTGTTTCATAGGCCATGGCTAAATCTTTCATAGATCAAAAAAACAAAAAAGGAGAACAAATTACTTTGCTTAAAGTTATATGTAAGAGACATGAATGTCAAGAATACAGGGTCACAAATTTGATTTCTAATGTTTGCGAGTTATCTATAACATAGTGTAGATTTTCAAAAAACGTGTACACTGTAACACATGATGCTTGCTGTTTACAAATATAGGAAATTGGCAAGTGTTTGACTTTTTTGTTGTTGTTGTTCAGGTTTCTGAATGCTAGTTGTGATTCCATTTATAAAATGACATTTATGAAATGTCAATAAAAAAGAGTGAAATAACCTTGAAAATGTTCTAATGTATAGAACTGAAATTGTTTCTATAAGCTTTCTTTAAACTTGTCTGGCAGTTGTTATATTAAAAGAGAGCTCAGCTAAGTGTTCGTCGATGCAGTAGGAAATCATCACTCATAGAAACTAGGGGTAAGGTTTACATGACATCTGACTGGGACATGCCTGCCAGGCTTATGATAGCATGGACGTAGGGACCAGCATGTAGCATGGTGGTTACGGTGCTGGATTCCTACATGACCATGACTTGAGAGCTGAACTTGGTGGCTTGAAAATCACACTGGGCACATGTGCGTGCATGCCCCAAAGCCCAGAAAGAGAATGGAGAAGAAGGGATTGCAGTGTGGCCATCCCTCTTTGGGGTGGTAGTGTGTATGGGGGAAATCTCACTATTCTTCTTGGTGTCTTTCTCTGTCTCTCAACGCTAGATTAGTATGTTTCTCTTCTACACACCATTTTAAGACTATTACTTGTTTAAAAGTCTGTATTTTAAATTAAACAAACACATTTTTACTCAAAAACGTGGTCCATTCTTTGCAAATCTCTTCAATGTATTTTTTAAATGTCGTCTATTTCTTGAACCTATAATCTTAAGTCTAGTGATTGATTGAAACACATGTTAAATTAAAATATTTGCTCAATAACAAATTTTAGGCATATATTTAGGCATATATAAGCATAGTTAGGAAAATACAACATAATCATATGTAGAGACTTTCATTATCCTTGCAGGTTTAGAGTAAAAGAGGAAATAATACATTTGCCCAGCTAGTCAATGAAGGGTTAAAAAAAGGACTATAATAACAATAATAAGGAATAAGTATATAAAATTGTTATCGGAACTTTTCAAAGAAGACTTTTTTTTTCACATGAGACGTCTATGAAGAGGGAATACTCAGATTAGTCTTTCATGATTATCAACAGTTTGTATGAAGAAACATGTCAAAAGAGGCTGAGGGTAATGCTTACAAAAGCAAGGATATGTGGAAGCGTAATAGTAGTTTGTTTACTGTAATATAATACTTGTAAGTTGAAATAAGAGGGGAAGGACTAAGAAAAGCTGAATGAGTTTCAATTTCAGTTTAAGAAATTAGTCCTTGGGGCCAGCAGGTGGCATGGTGGCTAAGGTGTTTGACTCCCACATACTACCCAACGGTGGTTCAAGTCTCAGATCTGGTGGCTTGCTTTCTCACTTTCCCTTTCTCTCATTCTCTGATAAATTAAACAATAATAATAACAAGTGGAATTAAATTAGTAATTCTTAAAAACAAAGAAATTATCCCCGTAATCTGTAAGTACTATAAAGTAATTTAAAACAGAGCAGGTGGTGACATAATTTGAGTGATATAGAAGGAGACTTCAAAGAGTTTATAAAAAATTTAATTAAAGTTTATTTTGATGCAAAAAAAACTGAAATCCATGCATAATTTTTCATATTATCTATTTTTTTTTACCTTTTTGAAGACCTTTGGTATTAGAAACTTAATTTAGCAAATAATATGGAATTATATCAAATGTGTTAAATATTTCACTCTTGCAAATTATTTATAATGAAGGGACCAAAAGTTGGCGTAATGGCTATGTAACTGGACTCCCTTGTAGTCGACCGTGGTTCAAGTCCTGGACCTGGTGGCTTAAACTCACACCAGGTATGTGTGTGTATGCATGCCCAAGATCCTGAGAGTAAAATGAAGAAAAAACGAAGGACATTTGGAGAAGGGATACAGAGGTAGAGCATTGACGGGATGGGGAGGTGTGGTGTTATCTGTTGAAGATATTTTGATCAACGGGTCTGGGGAGAAATGTTCACATATTGAAATGGTCTCATTGTAAGCCAAACAATATGATTGAAAGTATATACAAAAAAATAATAAATAATGTGAAAAGAAAGAAGTAAAGGAGAAAATAAATAGCATGTACTAAGAAAAAAAAAAAGAAAAGAAAAGAACAAGGGATTGTGACGTGCCCAGCCCCCTGGAGGGGTAATTTCTCTCTATCTGTATGTCTGCCTCTTTCTGTCTTTCTGATGAGCTCATGCACCCTATAGCAAAAATGTCTCAAAAATTATTTATAATGAATAAATAATAGAAAAACAAGATTGCAGTTTTATCATGCTATATTGAAGATGTCAGGATATAAAAACTTGGAGATTTGATATAAATTTATAAAAAATAAGGAACAGTATAAAGAAATCAATATATATAAAATCATGAATCCTCACTATATTCCTTCATACTGATGTAGCATTACTTTCATTAATTCATATATTTGGAAATCACAAAATGACAATCTAATTCCATGTATCTCTGACCTGAGACCCGCACTATATTCCAGAGTGTAAAACTACTTAGCATTTGAGAGAAGAGTGATACATTTATGCATGTATTATAATACATATACTCAAGATTTTCTATTTTTGAATAGATGTGTACAACTTGAAATATTCATTTCCTCAAGTAATTAAATAAACATGTATGTATTAAACATCACCTCTATTCTCTACTTCATTCATTCTACTAGTTACTGCACCATTTACAAATCATCCTTAAAATCATGTGGATTCTAGATTGTCACATTATGTAAGATCATCATTCTTAAAAATCAAGGGACCACTTTCTGGTAACAATTAACTGTGTAAGTTATGACAAGCCACTAAATGTTTAAGTGGATTTGTTCTATTTTTAAATAAATTTGCTTTTATTTTTTTAGAAGTCATATTTTACATGACAAAAGATATGTTCTATAAGCTAATTCTATGTAATAGTTTTGAGAATCATTACTTTTAGTTTAGAAAACAAAAAATTAATCATACATACCAATACAATAAACAGAGTTAAAGAACTTTTTCTGAGTTACCTAAAAGGGATGAATTAAAATCTCTTTTTTACTATTGGATTTATAAATCAAATCTATAACTTTAGAAATAATTAATTCCTCATATCACAAAGGCCATACTATATTAAACCTGTAGGATATCTACATTAATTTATCTATAATTTGGAAGTACATACACACTTGTATACACAAATAGAGTTAAAATAAAGGAAATACATAGTCTGTATTCAATAAGATGTCAAAAAATTCAATGGCTATTTAAAAACTCAATAAATACTAAATGCTTGAAAAATTATTTCACAGTAAGTAAATTAACTTAAATGAAACAACTTAATGTACGTTTTGTAGTGTTCACATACTTCACATTATTATGCAATATTTTTTTGAGAGGTTTTTGCTACAGGGTGTGTGCACTTGCCAGAGCCAGAGAGACAGAGAGAGACAGAAAGTGAGAAATCACCCCCCAGAGGGGTTGGCCACGCTGCAATCCCTTCTCCTCCATCCTGCTCTCGGGATCATGGGCACTCATGCACGTGCGCCTGGCGTGAGTTTAAGCCACTGGGTCCGGGACTTGAACCGTGGTTGGCTACATGGGAGTCCAGCAACATAGCCATTACGCTTACTGCTGGTCCCGCAACTTTTGTGACACTGAAATGATAACTCTAATTTAGCTTAGTTGTAAAATCTATTTGAGCCATTTGCAAGTTTTCTTGGCTATCATATTAAATGGTTAAGCCAATTAAAGTTTGGTCATTTAATTTACCTATAAAAATAAGCTTAATAAATTAATCCATTACTAACATAATTCAACTAAGTAAGAAACAGGTTATAAGTTTTAATATTAATAATTCAATTAAAGTTTATGTAATAAAAACCTCCATCAACAAAATATTGAATTTATTACTAAAAATACTCTACTGTCTCTTTTCTTTCTTTCTTTCTTTTTTTTTTTTTTGGAGAGGATTTTGCCTTAGGGCACGTGCACTTGCCAGAGAGAGAGAGAGAGACAGACAGACACAGTGAGAAGGAAAGAGGTCATGCTGCAGTTCTTTCTCCTCCATTCTTCCCCAGGATCTCTGGCATACATGCACATGCACCCAGCATGATTTTCAATCCACCAGGTCCAGGACTCGAACTGTGGTCGACCATGTGGGAGTCCAGCAACGTAACCCCTACACCATCTGATGGTCCTTTCATGTCTCAGTTTTCTATCAATCAGTTATATAGTGAAGTCTTTCACAAGTAACACAAATTCAAACAAAAACCTTGCACTTGGCACTAAAAAGAAGTTTTTAATGTTAAATATGAAACTAATACATCCCCTCAGCGATACACAATCAAGTCAGCAGATTCTAGCATCCAGCACATCTCACTGGAATTCAGAGACATTCAATCTATCCCTTATTGCCTTTAACATTAAAGTTATTTTATATATTACTGAAAGAAATGATAATTGCTTCTAACTTGAAAAGCATATAAAAGAACCCCTTAAATTATCTTTGCCTCTTTCTCCATTATAAAAATAGAAGATATTTTGAAATGTCTAGACAATACATTAAGGCTCACTAGAAAGAATTACTAAGGGAAATTTAAACAGGACTCTTTTATAGATACTGCACTCTAAAGAAGATCAGGAATTAGCAATTCATAACTCTGTGTTAACCTTGATTCTAAAATCTATAAAACAAACATAAATCCCTGATCTTTTTGACAGAGGGAGAAAAACATCATCATAGAAAATACTGTTCATAATGACAAGCTAAAACCTTCTTAAACAATTTCTTTCCCAGTTCAGTTATCTTTTCACACTGTGGAATCATTTTCTTAACTAGAAACATTTTCTAAAGGAAATTCAATCACCACACCAGCCTTTGTCACTCACCAAGAGGAACTGTAAAGAAAAGGACAAGGAGACTTAAGTAAATTCAAATAATATAATTTGCAAAATTACTTTACAGTTACATTCAATCATGCAAAAAATAAAATGATTTTCTATATCCCTTATGATAACTAGTTAAAAATCTATCTATCCTGAGCTATTATGATCAAAAATTGCATCAACTCCATAGACATAATAACATCTGGGATCCAAATATGCAATTGCTATATGGATAATAAAAATGAGAATAATGAAATAGAGCTCTACTCTTTCATACAAAACTTAACCTCTCTTTGGTTTGCACATTGTAAATAAGTCAGAGGAGCTTCACACAGAGCCGCATTTTGCAATGCATTAATAACAGAGAGGCAATTTATAGCAGAGATTAAACACCTTTGTTCCACAATCAGAATGAATGATCTGCATTCCAGCTCAACCAGTTGCATGATTCCGATCAATAACCTGAGTTGTCCTTTTATGCAGTTTCTCCATATAAAAAGAATAAGTTTCTGCTGTCTAGTTTACCAAGGTTCCCATGAATCATACATGTAAAATATTTATAAAAAGCACCTGGCCTATACAACATATTCAGTAAGACTGATCATTTTTATTCATTTGTATGATCTTGAATTTAGCATATCCTTATTACATTGTTAATGAGAAAATGTGTATACTTCATTTTAATATCTTTAATTCTAATTTGAGAGAAATGTAATTGTTATTTTCAGATCCAGCTGCAGTAGAACATGCAGTAGGGCACTTCTGTAAGAAACTAGTGACATACAGGGGACCAGGAATGGATCCCAGGGTCAGATCATATATTCATGATCAGGACCAGCTGTTATCCTGGGGGAAGAACTGTGGTATGTTGAGACCCTTTCAAGGGCATCTGCTCCTTTCTCTCTCATAAAAGAAATGAGCAAAAACAAATGAACAAACAAAACTTTAAAACAAAACATTTAACAGACACAAAAATGGAAAAATATCTGTTGAAGGTAATGTGTATTGCCATGTCATTGACTGGACAATATATTCATGCTGCGATAGTTTACTTTGTATGATGTAAAGAGGTACGATGATTAAATGTAAAAAATATTAAATTTATAAAAATTATTTATTGAAATGGATTATATTCATTGTTAAAATATTGAGAAAGATTGAATTGTGTCTCTCAAAAATAGTGAAGAGGTAAAGTATAATTACAAGCTATAAAAATTTCATACTCTACAAAAGTCAAGCTGGAGACCACTGATGGGACACGTGAGAAAATACATACAATAGAATTTAGAACTGGATTTCTCATAATAAAAGTCAATTATATTCAAACTATGGAGACACAGTTGTGCTACTGTGATATTAATGTGAACATACTAAGTTCTTAGAATTGTACCATCAAGGGAACCAGCAGTTAGCGTGATGGCTATGTCTCTGGACTCCCACGTAGTCGACCGCGGTTTGCGTCCCGGACCTGCCGGGCACGTGTGCGTGCGGTGCCCAAGATCCCGAGAGGAGAATGGAGGAGAAGGGATTGCGGCGTGGCCATCCCCCCTGGGGAGTGATTTCTCGCTTTCTGTCTCTATGTCTCTCTCTGTCTGTCTGGCGAGCACATACGCCCTATAGGGAAAACCTCTCAAAAACAAACAAGCAAAAAAAAAGAATTGTACCATCAAGGTCTCCATTACTTTGGCATATCTATAGCAAGCATTAGATTTATAGATTTATAGGTTCTACGGATTTTGCCACCACTGTGTTCTCTTCAATATATTTTAAATTGCTATGTTTTATAGGTAACATCTAAAAATTTTGATTTTTAAAAAATTCGTTCATGCAACTCAATTGAAAAAGAAATGATAAAATATTACTGCCAGAATACCTGTTAGATTTACATCAACTTTTTCTTCATCACAAGAATGCACTCTGCTATGATTCCACATATTTCAAGCAGAAATATGCTTTTCACAGTATGGTTGTATGAAGAGTTCTGTATTTTCTATAGGAATCCAGAAGGTTTATCATTGTGCAATCTCACTTATTTACTTACTTATTTATTTATTTATTTATTTATTAGTTTTTGGAGAGGTTTTTGCTATAGGGTGCGTGCACTTGCCAGAAAGACAAAGAGAGGCAGAGAGACAGAAAGCGAGAAATCAGCCCCCAGGGGGATGGCCACGCCACAATCCCTTCTTCTCCATTCTCCTCTCAGAATCTTGGGCACACACACACATGCGTCCGGCGTGAGTTTAAGCCACCGGGTTTAGGACTCAAACTGCGGTCGAGTACATGGGATTCTAGCGACGTAGCCATTACGCTAACTGCTGGTCCCTTAAATGTCCTTTTTAAACATACATTCTTGGTTGGTTTTATTCAAAGAGGGACCATTAAGGTATTTATCAAACCTTCGAGTTGGGGAATAGAACAATATTTCTATGCAAACCATGAAGTCATGTTTCTATAAGATATATTAGGATGATATTGTTTATAGAATTTCTCTAGGAAATATATTTATTTAATAAACTGTTTACCTGATGGCCAATAGGTAGGTAGTATTTTAAGGAGTTATTTATCATATAGTCCACTTATTTTCATAGTAAAAATATATAACCATGATTTATTTAATCAAGATGCTTATTTCAGTTTAAAAGTGATCTTTCAATTACAATAAATATGATACAAAGAAAAGGTAAAATGTACTTCTAGACTGCAATGAAACTAGAATAGCAAAGTATACAGACAGCTTTGAAGAAAGAAGTGAAATTTTAGAGAACAAGACCAGTGAAATAAGAGAGACTAATCTATAGAAATGCTGAATATGATCTTCATCAAGCAGGAATCCAAACAGGGAAAATATGTCATGAACATTAGCACATGACACAAGTTACGGAAAAAATTAAGCTGTTATCATGCTTAAACCTAATAACTACTTCTATAACAGAAAGGTTTAAATATGTCATTAATATTAAAATAACTGTTAATAGTTATTAAGAATGCATCTGTGATGACAAAAATAGCTAGTTAGATGGATAACGATATTCAATAGCATTTTAAAACATGTATCTACCATTTGAACAGAATCCTAACCTGTTTCCTGGCTTTACATTTTAGGCAAAGTTCCTTAGCATTTTTTTGATTTATTAAAGATAAAACTGCTTTTCTCGAAATTAAAAAATATATTAAGAATACCTATTTAATGACTGTAAGAATCTATATAGCATAAGCTAGGTGCTACCTTATATAGTATATTTATTCTACTCAGAGCTTCACGTTTAAAGTTAGACATGTATTCACAGGTATGTATATACCAGCTGAACTTGCTATTGAAAGTAGTTAGATTATTTAAGAAATTTTGTGAATCAATAAAATGTGGGGTAAAAAGGAATTGTAAACAACTGTAGACATCTGAGATAGTGTGGGAGGAGGGTGGGAAATGGCAGAAGGTGAGAAATAGAGTAATATATATATATATATATATATATATAAATAACACAATATTATATATATATATATATATATATATATATATATATATATATATATATATATACATATATGAAACCAGAAATGGAAAATTATTGATAATAACATGCATGATTAAGCCACTATGCAGTATATTCTGGATGGGAAATCACATTTTGTGTGCTGATACTCAGGGAATGAATGTAAATTAAAAAATGTTTCAGAAGAAAATTACAGTGCACTTGTAACTAGATTCCATCTTTGTCCATATTTTTAGTTTAAGGTATTTTGTGATACAATAAAATGTGGAAAAAAGTTTAGTATGGAAGGGAGAGAGGGGAAAGAGGAAGGAAAAAATAAGTAAAGTATGCTTAATTGATGAAAAATATGAAAAGCTATTTGCTGATAAGTTATAGAGTAATATCTTCTGCTTGACTGACATGCATAGTATTTGTGCTGAAAAAAGAGATGCTGTACACTGGAAAGATGTGATTAAATGTAAATAAATTAATTAATTAAAAAAAAAATGGGCTTTCGAGTAAGAGTACTTGTCTTCCATATCTTTGCCTTTACTGATTCCACTACTTCAAGAGAAATGGGTGGCATGGTGGTTAAAGGCGCTGGATTCCCACATGGCTGACCATGGTTCGAGTCCTGGACCTGGTGGCTTGCTTTCTTACTTTCTCTCTCTCTCTCACTCTGTCCCTCTCTGGTCAAATTTAAATAAACAGATGAATAAATAATAAATAAAGTTAAATAAAATAAAAAAACAAGAGAAATGGTTAGTTGCACATATCTTTTTTTCCATTTGTTAAATAAAGTTAATATTGCATCTTATATGGTGGACACTCTTAATTCATTTAAATAACCAAAGCTCTTAACATATGTCTGTTGCATAAAATGACTGATTATAAGGTAGAACAGTGAATTTAGTGTAAAATATTCAGATAATAAAGTAAGACATGGGTTTAAGTCTTACATTATCTCCTATGAACTACTCTTAATGTATTGACATAACCTTTATGTATAAAAGATAAATATGCAAACATTGGACTTTGGCTTAAAGAGTCTTTGATTAATACTGTTAAGCATTAATTTGGAAGAAAAAAATGCCATGCATCAAAAAGCTAACAATGTGATGAAAATAATGAGAAACTCCTGCTGACTGAAACTCTATTAAGAAATCATCTTCACATAATCATTATGAGTCATCTTTTCATAATGAACTTGGAGAGCATTGGGCTAAATGAAATAAGCAGACACAGAAAGACAAATACTGCATAATCTCACTTACATGTGATATTGGAGTTCTCTACAGAGACAGGACCAATAGTACAGATATAGATACAGATATTGATATATGAGGGGGTCATTTATTAGGAGAATTGTTTCACAGGATTGCAGAGGTTGAGAAGTCCCATGATAAGCTGTCTGTAAGCTGGAGAACCAAGGAGATCTGTGGCATCATTCAGTCCATGACCAAAAACTTCAGAACAGGTAAGTTAATTGTGCAACACTAAATTTGAGGCAGAAGAATTAAAAATATCCACATAGTTACTGGTAAGAATCCCAAAGCCTAAAAGCTAGAGAATCTGAAATTCTGACATCCTATAGCAGGAGCTAAAGGATATGCAGGCTCTGGAAGAGAGCAAGAAATTGTTCTTGCTATGCTTTGCTCTAGTTGGGGTCCCAGCTGATTGGATAGTGTCCACCCACACTGAAGTTGGATCTCCCCCACTCAGTCAATTGTGTCACTTGCCAATATGCTTCAGAAACAGCCTCACTGACACACTGGGAAATAATGTTATATTAACTATGTTTCTGTTGATCTAATTATGTTGACACCTAAAGTTAACCACTATGCATGTGAAATTCAGATCAGTTGAACTTCTGGAAACAAAGAGTAGAAGAGTGGTTATCAGTAGTCAGGTGGTATAGGAAATGAAAAATGATTGGTTAAAGAGATTGTGGGGCAATACTAGGTATTGAATACTAGGTATTGAATTCACTGGAGATAGGTATCCCTACAGCCAATATTCTGCATTTAATTAACAGAGTGAAGAATTATCCTCTGTTCTGATAGACTATCCAGAATTTTGCCAGATATTTATGTGGTTGGAAACTTTTATGTCCTGACACTAACTCCATTGTACATATAAATGTAAGATATGTTGTATTATTTTAAAGTATATAGAAAATTACTAAAAAATAGTTAAATGCAAATTGTGAATTATTTTTGTATTCTTTTCCTTTGAAATGTTATATACAAGTGTGAATAACATTAGAATAGCAGACTGTGCCTGTATCATGTATAAATTTCTAACAGTGGAATTTAAACCTTTTTATGAAACTTGAAAAAACATGTATCCAATAACCTGAAACACATTATGCAATAGATATATTTCTAAATCCCATTAATATAATTTTAGAATATTTTGTATGATTTCTATGTCAAATATTTCTTTTAGTGTATAGCCTAATATGTATCTATGTTAAAATTATTCAATAAGATTATTAAATGTATTTTCTGCACTTAGAATTTATACAACTTTTTATGGCTTTTTGTATTAATCTTTGTACTGCTCCTTAAGGAATATAATCTTCAAAATCTTTTCAGGTATTAGAAATTAAATTTTACAATGAAATAAATACATAGTAATATAATTTAAACTAGATCCAAAAAAATTGAAATGATCAACATTACATTATTTCAAAGGTCATTCCTTCTGTGTTTTTTTCTGTCATAACACAGTGGTATGCAAAGGAAGAGTATATCCTTATTTTGACTATTCTCAGATATTAAAATCTCCCTATGAATTAAACACTAACATTCAGTTAAGTATTTACTTCATTGTAAATTCTTTGAGGATACCTTTGTATTTTGCTTTTGATCTTGGTTCTGGGATTTGAATGTCAATAACTCCCCATAAAAGCACCTATACATTAAGCTCTAATGTTATAGTTCCAATGTTATTCCTTTTTAATCCTGTTTTCAGTCTCTACATGTACAGCAGTACCTATAATAAAAGAAAAGATTAAAAAAGTAAACTTACATTAACATGTGCTGACATTCAATGTAAAAGATGCATTTTCTCTGATACATCATCACTATTCTGTAACATCTGAAACAGGAATATTTTGGTAAGAAACTAAAAAGCCAAGGTCGTTAGCAAAATCCGTCATACTTCTTTGTTTCTCATCTTACATAATATGTAAATGACTTTGTAACATAATCTGTACTTTAATAAGATTATTTCCCTTTTCCTTTTATTATGTGCACATAAATCTGGAATGTTATTACTCCTGCTAACAACTCTGCTGTTCTGTTTTACTTATTGCCTCACTTCTGTTAAATGCAAACTTACTTATTACAGTAGGTGTAGGCCTGTACTTTGTTATGTCTCCTTATATAGCTGTGCATGCGCGGATTGGCCACATTGTTTAAATACAAATGATCTGCTTTTATTACTCCAAGTTATAGAAATTTTACAGATATATTGGGGCAATGATAATATCAGTAAGAATAATTTGGGATTTAAAATTCTATTGAAAAATATTTTAAGTTTCATAACATATTAATTTGAAAAGGAGCATGTAGGTCTTCCTTCTGGCTATGAAGCACTAAAGGGCCACAAATTCCCATTTGCCTAGTCAATAGATAGAAAACAATAAAATACATGAAATAACAGTTTGAAGACATTGTACAAAAGGACACAGAGGATTTTGATGATTAAAAGAAGAGACACAAACCAGTGAATCCTATGGTTATGCAAGATTTCTTCCTGAGGGAATTACCGGAATGAAGTCCTGGGAGAAAAATCTAAAACAGAGGGCAGAGCATTGATGGATTTAGAAGAGATTAGAGTTTATGGGACAGAGACTTGCAGAGGCAAGAGCTTTGTAGAATAAGGAAAACAGCAGAAGTTGATGTTGAGTTTATTGCTGAATACTAAGTCAAACATACTTTTGTGGGACTAGCAGATGATATAATGGCTATGTCACTGGACTCCCACGTAGTAGACCACGGTTCAAGTTCCAGACCTGGAAGTTTAAAACTCACACTAGGTGCATGTGCATGTGTGCCTAAGATCCCAAGAAGAGAATGTGCCTAAGATCCCAAGAAGAGAATGGAGCAAAGGGATTGTAGTGTGGCCATCTCCTGTGGGGGTAATTTCTCACTTTCTCTCTCTGTCTCAGTTTCTCTGGTGAGCACACATACCCTATAGCAAAAATCTCTCACTCTAGGAAAAAAAAAAAAAAAAAAAGCCACCACCACCAACAAAAATTTAGTGTAAAATTCTGTGAGACTGGGGAAATACTAACTAAAATGAGGAAAAGTTGAGAAACCCCTAGAGTGGAACCACCAGATATTCTAGTGGTCACATCACTGGATTCCCACATGACCAACCACAGTTGAGTCCCAGAGTGCGGGACTTAAAAACTTACACCGGTGGGACTAGCAGATGGCGTAATGGCTATATCACTGAACGTCCATGTAGTCAACTGTAGTTCAAGTTCCAGACATGGTGGTTTAAACTCATGCCAGGCACGTGTGCATGCGTGCCCAAGATCCCAAGGGGAGAACAGAGGAGAAGGGATTGCAACGTGGCCATTCCCCCCCGCCCCTGGGGGGGGCGGGTGTGATTTCTCACTTTCTGTATCTCTGTCTCTCTCTGTATTTCTGGCAAGCACACAAGCCCTATAGCAAAAACCTCTCAAAAATAAATAAAGAAAAAAATAACCAACCAACCAAAAAACAACTTACACTGGGCATGTGTCATGTATGCCCAAGATCCCAGGAGGAGAATGGAGGAGAAGGGATTGTTGTATGGTTATCCTCCCTGGGGGGATGATTTCTTGCTTTTCCTTTCACTGTCTTGTCTCTCTCTCCTGTGAGCATATGTGCCCTAAAACAAAAATCTCTTTAAAAAATCATTTGAGTGGGAACCAGCAGTTAGCGTAATGGCTATGTTGCTGGACTCCCAGATAGTCAACCGCGGTTCGCGTCCCAGACCCGGTGTCTTAAAACCCACGCTGGGTGCGTGTGCATGAGTGCCCAAGATCCCGAGAGGAGAATGGAGGAGATTGGATTGCGGCGTGGCCATCCCCTCTGGGGGGTGATTTCTCGCTTTCTGTCTTTCTGTCTCTCTCTGTCTGGCGAGCGCATGCACCCTATAGTGAAAAATCTCTTAAAAAAAAATCTTTTGAGCAAAGAATATTTAGAGAAATGTGAGCTCTGAACAGAGTAGAAAGTTCTGATCTTATACATCTTTGGTTAAACTTTTTCTACATATTTTATTTATTTGTTTATGCATTTATTTATTGTGCCTATTAATTGTTTTCTTGATTTCTATGTCATTTCTTAATTGAGTGCAAAAATGATACTGATTTTTATCATTTGATTTTGTATCCTGCAATTTTACTGGATACATTTATCAATTTTAAGATATTTTTGGAGAATTCTTTAGGGGTATACATATAGATAGATAGATATGTATATAATGTCATCTACAAGCATTTTTAATTTGAGTCCCTTTTATTTCTTTTCTTGCCTAATTACATTGGCTAGAACTTCTGCTTCTATGTTGATTAGGAGTGGAGAGAGTGGAGATCCTTCACTTGTAACAGAAGGAAAGCCTTCAAAATTTAGAATGATCTTAGGTATGGTTTTACAATGATGTGAGCTGTGGTTTTGTCATATATGGACTTTATTGTGTTGAGATATGTGCCTTCTATAGCTATTTTTGTTCATTCTTAATCATGAAAGTATGTTGTACTCTATCAAATGATATTTCTACACCAACTGATAGCTTAACCAAAGAGATGAAAGATCTCTACAATGAAAATGATAAAACTCTGATGAAAGAAATTGAAAAAGACACAGACACACTAGACAAACATTCCAAATTCAAAGAATAAAAGAATCAATACTGTTAAAATATCAATATTACTTGACATAATCTAAAAATTCAATGTAATAAAACTAGACATTTTGTAGAGTCCCCAGAGGTAAGGATTTAACCTCTTTAGTAAGAATAATAAAGCTCAGACTAAAGCTTACCTTAAAACTTCCCTAAGACAGTTTTAAAAATAAGCCTCAAAATGATGAAACTTATTTTTAAGAATTTAACTCCCTATAAGAAAAAATAAAAATCATTTGAAGGAAAACAATGAATTCCAGCACTCAACAGTATAAAATTAAAATATCTACCATCCAGAGAAAAACAAAACACTACCAAAAATGGGAATATATAGAAAATATGTTTTATAACTGCAAGAAATATATATCAGTAGGAAAAAAGAATAAAATAAGTGACAAGCATGTTATCTAAGGGATTTGAATCAGCACTATGAACATGTGTGATATGATCAATTATTTAAAAAGGAAGAACAAAATGAACAGAAATGAGAGATAGAAAAAATAATCAATGAAAAATTCTGAAGATAAAAGGTACAATATCTTAAAGGAAAAATGTACTGATTTAGATTAAGAGCTGATGAGAAACTATGGAAGATGTGTAAACTTACAGATGTAGCCATAGAAACTGCTCAAACTGAAGCACAGAGGGGAAAAAGAATTGAAAAAAAGAAGACAGCCTTAATGACTGGTGGGACAATTTAAGAAATCTAACATTTCTGTAAAGTTCTGAAGTTTTAGGAAGATGGAAAAATGTGTTACATAAAATAGTGGTAAAAGATTTCAACACTTGGTGAAAAGTATGAACCAGTAGAAGAAAAAAGTCATATTACATATTGTAGAACAAAAATAAGAATAATCACTTCTCATCAGAAGTGTAAAAAATAAAAACAAGAAAAAGATACCTGTCAACTTATATTTCTATATCCATTAAATATATCTTCAGAAATAAGGAAAAGTTTTTTTTTAAAGACAGTTAAGAGAATTTGTCAGCAACAGATTCATATTACAAGAAATACATGGACAATACTTCTAGATAAAGAAATATAGGCTGAAAAATTTTGAAAAAGTTCTGAACAATATCAAAAAATATAAATACATTGTAAATATAAAATATAATTTTCTTAATGCATTTGAGATAATTATTTAAAGAAAAATAATAACAATGTAAAATAAGAATTACGCAGGAGTAAAATATGTGGCAATAATACCACAAAGAATACAATAAGGCAAATAGAATTGTACAATGCTAACTTTCTTTTATTAGGTTTGAGATGATATAATATTAAATCCAAGTCACCTGTGAAAAGTTAAATATAGGGACCAGCAGTTGGTGTAATGGTTATGTCGCTGGACTCCCACATAGTCAATCGCGGTTCGAGTCCCGGACCCAGAGGCTTAAACTCACACCGGGTGCGTGTGCCTGTGTGCCCAAGATACTGAGAGAATGGAGGAGAAGGGATTGCGGTGTGGCCATCTCCCCTAGGGGGCGATTTCTCACTTTCTGTCTCTCTGGCGAGCACACACGCCCTATAGCAAAAACCTCTTCAAAAAAAAAAAAAAATGCTAAATATATAAATCTTGGTGAAACCACTAATACATAAAGTGTGTGTATGTGTGTGTGGCTAGTAAATAGAGCCAATGACATAATTTGTGGGGCTCAATATAAGATAAAATTTTGGGGCCAGCGGGTGGTGTGGTGAAATTGCTGCATTCACACATGGCTGACAGCAGTTTGAGTCTGGGACCTGGCTTCTTGCTTTCTCACTTTCCCTCTCTCTCTGTCTCTCTGGTGATCACATGTGGTCAATAACCAATAATAATAATAATGATAAATAAAATTAAACAATTATCTTAAAAAGACAAAAAGCTGACCATTTTCTTTAGGAATTTTAAGATAGTAACAGCAGAGGTTATACAAACATGGGGATCCTTTGAGTAAAGTCTGTGTAAATACTGAGGCCATAGGTATTTGTAAGCCAGTACTAATAAGTCAGTTCTGGTAATAAGATATAACATATTAAAAACACTCAATCTTAAGAGAAGTCAGAAAAAGGACAAAGAAAACAAAACAAACAAATGAACAATTGTACTCAATTGTCATGTACAAAAATTGTACTCAATTGTCATGTACAAAAATTCCACTTTAAAAATTTAAACACAGAGGTCACCAGATGGCATAGTGGTTATGTCTCTGGACTCCCATGTGGCTGACCATGGCTCGAATCTTAGACTCAGTTGCTTGAAAACCATGCCAGGCACATGTGTGTGTGCCCAAGATCCCAGGAGGAGAATGGAGGAGAAAAGATTGCAGCACACCATCCCCCCCCCCGGGGGGGGGGGGGCTGGTTTCTCACTTTCCCTCTCACTGTCTCTGTCTCTGTCTCTCTCCAGGGAGCACATATGTTCTAAGGCAAAAACCTTTCAAATATATACATATATAAATTTAAACACAGATAGGCAAGGCATAGAAAATTAAAGAAGATAAATTAATTTAACAGGGACTTGTTTCTGCAATCCACCCCAACTTCAACTGCTCCAGGTGATGTGCGTGCCTGGTGAACTCAGAGAGGTCCTTGGATCAAAACTACAACCTTCCCTTAAGTACCATTTAACTGTTGTACCACTGTCTGACTCCAGATGCATAATTTTAAAATAATTTCTTAAGCTAAGAATTTGTGTTTTCAAGGTATTTGACGTATCAACCAATATCTCTGGAAAATTAAGGTATTAATTTGAAAGATAGCTATGATTTATTGTACTTTAAATTCTCATAAGATGACTCAAAGCCTAAACAATGAAAATGTCTATTCTAAGACACCAAGTACTTTAAATTAAATTCTAATTTTCTCTTTCATGTCTTTAGCTATTTTTTCTAGTATTTGGTTTTTATTTTCTTGTGGGTCTTCCTCTTTTAAGTATCTCTCATTCTTGTTCTCATCTTAATACATAACTCCTTAAGTCAATCTTTTCTGTCAGTTTCACTCAAGTATAAGATCCTCTGTGTCTAATGGTTGGCACATAATACATGTAAACAAGTACTTATTAAGTTTCTAAATTTCATGTTTAAGAAATCCATAATGGCTCTCATCTCGTTTAATTTACCAAATATTTTCATTATCAGTTAGTACAGTGGGGGCATACTTGTGGTTCATAGGTCAGTTTACCGTCTAGTGTGTGTATATATATACACACACATATGTAATGATTTATTCGAATATAGATATACCCATTCATTTACATACCATCCTTGACAGGACTTACTGTGCAGGGACTGAGTTTACTTGTAAAAATAATATGGTACACAGAATCTAAAATATTTCCTATCTAGACATTTGGGGAAAGTGTGCCAACTTTTTCTCAAAAGTTATTCTTGGGACCAGCAGTTAGCGTAATGGCTATGTCGCTGGACTCCCATGTAGTTGACCGTGGTTCGCGTCCCGGAACTGGTGACTTGAAACTCATGCCGGGTGCATGTGCGTGCGTGCCCAGGATCCCGGGAGGAGAATGGAGGAGAAGGGATTGTGGCGTGACCATCCCCCCTGGAGGGGTGATTTCTCGCTTTCTGTCTCTCTGTCTCTCTGTCTCTCTGTCTGTCTGGCAAGCGCACGTGCCCTATAGCAAAAAAAAAAAAAAACAAAAAACAAAAAAACAAAAACAAAAACAAAACAAAACAAAAACTCTCCAATAAAAACCAAGTTATTCTTAACATCTTTTCTTTAAACCAATAGGCATTTTTTTTTTCCCATTTGTGCTTCATTTTTGGCCTTCCTTGTGAGACTGAAATGCAGTGAGGAGGCAGAGTCATTCATGGTTAAGAATTCTGCTTCCAAAGTCATATTATGAGGGTGATAGTCCATACTCTGACATTTGCTAGCTGAGTCTTGTTAAATCAATTCTTTACCATCACTATAATTCAATAGTTACTGTAATTTAGACAGTAATATCTGAACAGATACTTTTGAGGATTTGAAAGTCAATACATATTGAACTCAATGACCTGGTATACCATAAAGGCCCAGGAAATATTATCATTATGCAAATAAATGAGAATATTGAGGTTCACTGAGTTAAGGTAACTTATCAGAGGATATCTGATTTAGATTTGAAAGACACAGGCTAGATTCCGAATGTCAAGTCACTGCAAAATTGTTATACTGTACTTTTTTCAAGATCTAACTACAACATTTGTGGGAAATTTCCCCCCTGACAGACAACATTCATAAGTTCAAATTTAGACAATTCATCCTCCCATACTTCAGTTAACAACCTTTTAATTTTTCTTCTTTCTTTAAAAAAAATTCTATATTTTATTACTGTAAGTCTTTACAGCATACAAAATAAACTTTCTTAGTTAATACACTTCATATTAGTCCAGCCAAAATATTAACATACACATTATTATCCATTTTTGTGTCCCTTGAAGTCCCCCAGACTCCCACCCTCTTACCCCTCATGTCCACCCTCCCTCCACATTGTCTCAAGTATCCATAGTTGCTCTCTATGCTTTTATACCTTCTAATCTTTCAGTTTCTGCTACAGAGCACAGACATTCGATGTATATTAAGTAGGGACATACAATGCCTCCCTTTCATAGTCTGGCTTGGTTCCCTCATAATTAAATTCTCCATATTCATCCACTTTCTATCAAATGCCAGGGTCTCATTGTTTTTTATAACTGAGTAGGATTTGAAGATTATATATACCACACTTTTTAAATCCATTCATCTGTTCATGGACATTTGGGTTGGTTCCATGTCCTAGCAATTATGAATAATGTTGCAATAAACATAAATGTGCAAGCATTTTTCTAAGTGTATTTCTATCCTTTGAGTAGATATCCAGGAGTGGAATCACAAGAGTGTATCGTAATTCTATATGCAGGTTTTTGAGGAATCTCCATCTTGTTCTCCATGGGGACTGTACTAATTTACATTCCCACTAATAGTGTAGGAGTGTTTCCTTTTGTTTCCTTTTCACCACAGCAGCAGCAGCAGCAGCAGCAGCAGCAGCAGCAGCAGCTTTCACCAGCACTTACCATTCTTTTTTTTTAATCTTAGTCATTCTGACTGGGGTTAAGTTGCATCTCATTGTAGTTTAAATTTTCATCTTCCTTATTTAAGATATGTTGAAGATTTTTTATATACTTTTTAGATGTTCATATGTCTTCTTTGGTGAGTTACCAATTCAGCTCATTGGCCCCTTTTTTTTTGGGGGGGGAGAGGTTTTCGCTATAGGGTGCATGCGCTAGCCCTCACCAGACAGACAGAGAGAGAGAGAGACAGAGAGACAGAAAGCGAGAAATCACCCCCCAGGGGGGATGGCCACACCGCAATCCCTTCTTCTCCGTTCTCCTCTTGGGATCTTGGGCACGCATGCACACGCACCCGGCATGAATCTTAAGCCACCTGGTCCGGCACTCGAACCGCAGTCGACTACGTGGGAGTCCAGCGACATAACCATTACGCTAACTGCTGGTCCCATTGGCCCCTTTTTTGATTGAATTGATGATTTAGGGGAATAAACAGCTTGAGTTTTCTATATATTTTTGCTTATCAGTTCTTTATCTGAGGTGTAGTTTACAAATGTATTCTACCATTCCAAGTCTTATTCTTCACTATACTTATTCTTTCTTTTGATATGCAGAAGCTTTTAATCTGATGCACTCACACTTGTTTATTTCCAGGGTTATTTCCTGTGTTTTGGGTGGGTCTTATTTTAAAAGTATTCTGGATTGGTGAGAAATGTATACATGTTGGAATCTTCACTTTGCCAGCTAAGTGACATACGTAATTGAATGTATAAAAGAAATTTAAATATTGAAATTATATATATAGTTTTCACCAACTCTGATAACTCCAAAAGTTTCACCTGCATTTTCTGCTAGTAGTTTTATAGTTTTAGGTTTTTGAGTTTTTATTTTCAGATCTTTGATCTACTTTGACTTAATGTTTTTAATGGTGAGAAATAGGAATCCAATTTCATTTCTCTGCTGGTGAATATCTAGTTTTTTTCAGCATCAAATGCTACAGATATTTTCTTTTCCTTACTTTATTCTCTTGTGCTCTTTGTCAAAAACCAGTTGGCTGTATGTTTTGGGTTTATATATGGGTTCTCTATTCTCTTCCATTGGACTACTTGCCTATTTTTGTGCTGGTACCACACTGTTTTGATTATCATAGCTTTGCAATATATTTGGGGATGAGAGAATGAGATGTCTCCTACTTTATTGTTTTTGCACAGCATTGCTTTGGCAATACGTGGCCTTTTGAAATATCAGCCACATTTTATGATTGCTTTTTCTAATTCTATGAAGAATAGTTTTCATATTTTGAAAGAGATTACACTAAATTTGCAAATAAATTGATTATATTAAATCTTCAAATCCAGGATTATGGTATGCCCTTTCTCATTTTTGTACCATTCTAAATTTTTTTTTTTTTTAGTTTTTCATAGTTTTCCTTGTAGAGGTTTTTGACTTTGATTTGGTTTATATCCAGGTGGCTTGTATTTTTTGTGGCTATGGTAAATGGAATTGCTCTCTTCAAATCTACCTCAGTGTGTTCATTATTGGCATGTAGAAATGTTATAAATTTTTCTGTGTCTGTTTTGTATTCTGCCCATTTACTGTATTCATTTATCACTTATAGAGTTTTTGTGGATTCTTTGGGATTTTCTATATATGTAATCATGTCATCTGAAAACAGAGTTAATTTGACTTTTTCTTTCTCTATTTTAATGCCTTTTATTTTATTCTCTTGTCTGACTGCATTGGCTAGTACTTCCAGTACTATATTGAAAAGGAGTAAGAAAGTGGACAATCTTGTCTTGTTTCAGTTTTTAGTGGAAAGCTCTCAGATTTTCCTATTCAGTATGATGTTACCTATTGGTTTTGTATATATTGCTTTTATTGTGTAGAAGGATGTCCCATTTATGCAAAGTTTGCTGAGTCTAATCATGAAGGGAAGTTCTGTTTTATCAACTGCTTTTTCTGCATCATTGATATCATAGGGCTATCTTTCCATCTTTGAATATGATGTATTCCATTTATTGCTTTGCATATGTTGAACCCCTTTGTATTCCTGTAATAAAGCCCACCTGGTCACGGTGTGCAATCTTATTAATCTGTATTGGACATGATTTTCTAGAATCTTATTGAGAATTTTTACGTATGTTTTCATCACAGATATTGGTCTATAGTGTTCTCTTTTTTCGTGATGTCTTTGTCTTTTTTGTGGATGAGAATGATGGAGGCTTCATAGAATGAATTTTGTAAAGTTCCTTCCTTTTGAGTCTTTAGAAATAGTTTGAATAGGTACTGGCAGGTAGCATGACAGTTAAGGATGCTGGACTCCCACATGGCTGACTGCAGTTCAAGTCCTAGACCTGGTGACTTGCTTTCTTACTTTCTCTCTCTCTCTCACTCTTGCTCTGTCCCTCTCTGATCAAATTATAAATAAATAAATAAATAAAGTTAAAATAATTCTAAAAAAAAGAAATAGTTGGGATAGAATGGTGTTTAGCTCCTCTTTAAAAGTTCTATAGAATTCAGAAGTGAGTTATGGGACCTGGACTTTTCTTTGTTGGAAGGCTATTTATTACTGACTCAATTGCATTGTTTGATGTCGGCTTATTCAGTCTTTCTTTTTTTTTTTTTTTCCTATTGTTATCTCTTTTTCTTTTTTTATTTCATTAGCTTTTATACATTCAACCACATTATTTGGCTTACAAAATGGATATTTCAACAGATGAACATTTCTCTCTAGTATAGTTGATAAAACTGTAAAATATCTTCAACAGGTAATATCACATTTCTTTGTCCCATTAATGCTTTGCCTCCCTATTTTTCTTCTAAATGTCCTTCCTCAGACCCTCCTCTTTCACACACACTATATCTGGTATTTACATCTGTGTTTATATATATTGTGTTTCTATATGCTTTAGTCAATCAGTTTCAGTCATAGAGTGCAGACACTCGGTATATATTAAGTAGGGACATACAATGCCTCTCCTTCATAGTATTCAGTCTTTTTATGTCTTCTGGATTCAATCTTGGTAGATTATATGTGTCCAGAAATTTGCCCACCTCATCGAGGTTTTCTTATTTATTAGTGTACAGTCACTTATAGTATTCTCTCTTAATCTTTGTTATATCTGTTTGAATATTGCTTATTTATTTAGTGACTTGGTTTATCTGGTTCCTATCCTGATTTTCTTAATTAATCTAACTAATGGTGTGTCAATTTTGTTAATCTCAGAAAATCAGGTTTTTGTTTCATTTGTTTTCTGTATACTTTGTTTATTCTCCATTTCATTTATTTATGCTTGAATTTATTTATTTTCTCCTGGCATTTTGTTATTGCTATTGTTTTTCTAGATCTCTGAGGTGTGTGGTTAGGTTTTCTACCTGCCATTTTTCCATTTTTTTCTTGTGAATGCTAATTACTATGAACTTCCCTTTTATGACTGCTTCTGCTATGTTCCCTAAGTTATAATTACTTCTGTTCTTGTTTCCCTCATTTCAGGTGTAGGTTGTTTAGCTTACATGTGCTTGTGTATATTTGAATTTTTGTTTTGTTTTGCTTTTCTGCAGCTATTTTCAAGTTTCAATTTTATTGTGGTTGGAGAGGATGCTGGATAGAGTTTCTATACCTTTAAATTTGTAAAGATTTGTTTAGTGCCCAATCATGTAGTCAATCTTCAAAAATGTTTCATGCAAGAGTGAGAAAAAAATGTATACATTGTAGTTATTGGGTGAAAAATTCTATAGATGTCTGTCAAGTCCATTTATGATGTCATTTAGATAATATATCTCTGTGCCTTTGTTGTTGTTGTTCTGGAGGATCTATCCAAAGTAGTCAGTGCAGTGTTGAGATCCCAATGATTAATGTGTTTCAATCTATTTCTCCCTTTAGATCTAGTAGTCTTTTTAACTTATTTGAATTTTCCAGTGTTAGGTGCATAGCTCTCTATAAGTGTTATATACTTTTGGTGAATTAGCCCTTTTAGTACTATCTAATGTTCTTCTTTGTCTCTTGTTATAATTTTTGTTGAAAGTCTATTTTGACTGATATCAATATCATGAGTTCAGCCTTTTTAAAATTTTTCTTTTGCATGGAATTTTTTTTCTAGCCCTTCACTTTCTATCTTATTCTATAAGTATTTTTTTTTTTTTTTTTGGAGGCAGCATATAGAGGGCTCTTGTGGTTTTTTGTTTGTTTTTATTTTAATCTGCACAGCCAGTCTGTGTCTTTAAATGGAGAATTTAATCCATTAATATTCAATGTTATTGGAACCAGTAGGTGTCATAGTGGCTAAGGTGCTAGACTCCCACATGGCCAACAGCAGTTTGAATACTGAACTTGTCAGCTTGACTCACGCTAGCCATGTGTGTTTGAGTGCCTGAAACTCCCAGAGGAAGATGGAGGAGAAGGAATTGCAGCATGGCTATTCCTGGAGTGTGATTTCTCATTTTCTGACTTCCCAATTTTCTCTGTCTCTCTAGCCTGCACACATGTCCTATAGGAAAAATCTCTATTAAAAAAATAAATAAATAAAAAACTCCACTTTATTATTGGTATTATCCAATAATAATGGTTGTGTTCTTTATTTCTGTTTCTCTTTCTTTAGTTTTATTAATTTAGTACTCCATTCAGTACTTCTTGAAGAACTTGTGTAATGCTGGTAAATTCTTTCAGTTTTTGTTCATCTGGGAATTATTTTACTTGTTCTTCCCATTTGAAGGATAATCTTGCTGGGTATAGTGTTTTTGAATGAAATGGTTTTTTTGTTTGTTTCTTTTGTTTGTTTGTTTCTTTTCAACATTGTCTTTTCTTTATGTCTTCCCATTCTTGCCTTGCCTGCGTTATTTCAGTTGAGAGATCTGATGTTAGTCTAATAAGATAACTTTGTAAGTAACTTGACATTTCTCTCTTGCCATTTTTAGAATCTTATCTTTGTCTTTGCTTGTAACTAATCTGGCTAAAATGTGCTTTGGAGAGGATCTTAGTTTGATTCTATTTGGCGTTCTATTTATTTACTAGGTTTGAATTTTTTCTTGTTTCAATACATTTGGAAAGTTTTCAGATAGTATTTAATGGAAGAGGTTTTCTATGCCTTTATCAGCTTCTGTGCCTTTTTGAATACTTGTTACATATTATTTGGGTGTTTAATGGTGTCTAAAATTTTCCATATGTTATCTTCTTTTAGAGGGGATTATTTTTTCATTCTTTTCAGATGTTTGGTTTATGTCTGAGACTTTTTCTTCAAGGTAATAAGTTTTTTCTTCTGAATTATCCAATCAACTCTTCATGCTTTCGAGAGAGGTTAGATTTCTTGTGTTGTATTCTTTATTTCCCGGAGTTCTGTTTGATTTTATTTTAGGGTGTCTATCTCTTTATAAAATTTCTTCTTTATGTTATGGAAAGATTTTCTCTTCTCTTGGAATTGATTGTCATTTTTCTCTTGCATCTCATTGAGTTTTGTCACAATGACTATTTGAATTCTTTTTTGTACAGTTCTGTGAATTCTTTTGTGCTGTTTATTGTAGGAGAAAGGTCATTGTGTTCCCGTAAGGGAAAGATATTTCCTTGCTTTTACATATTTTTTTCTGTTTCTGCACTGGTTTCTGGTCTTCTGATAAAGTATTCATTCTTCCTGTCTATTGAAGTAGATTCTGCAATGTCAGAAGTGGAAAGATCAGCCCTATATATCAGGTGTGTTCCTGGAATACCACTTCTTCCAATACAGGGTAGGGTGTATGCAGTCTGCTTCATGTAGTTAGTTGACTTCTCTCCTAAACTTTCAGATTCTAACAAGCTAGAGATGAGCTAAGGAGATATAACTTAAGAAAGAACTAAGTTGCCTGCCATGCATGGCACAAAATAATGCAGGGGTACTGGTTCTAATATGAACTTGGAGGGAGTTAGATTGTGCCAGAATTAAAGCAGGCCAAAATCCAGCTCTGTTGGTCATGTAGTCCCCTGGAGGGGAGGGAAGGTGCAGCCAGGCTTTCACTCTTGAGCTCTGGCCCTTTTCTTCTTTCTTTATTCCTTCAATTTCCCCATTGTCTTAATTTTCACCTGATAATCTTGTTTGTAGTTAAAAAATATAATAAAAATTTAAAAAATTGCAGGGTGGGAATCAACTCACCTCCTCACCTAAATGTTACCAAGTCTCCAGTATTTGTACAACTCATATTTTTATTTCATATTGTTAGTATAACCTGTTCTTATCCAACTCTTCTACTTAAACTATGGATCTATTCCCTACCATCAACACAAAAATATTAATTTATCAATTAACACCATCTCTCCTACATTCTGTTCTCCTCTGTTTCAAACATTCCTATGAGCACAGAAACATGCTGAGTTATGCTCTAAAAGAAAAAAAAAATCTGTAAGTCTATATACCACCCTATCATTAATTTTCTCTATAGCTCTTTATAGAAAAATTACTCTAAATTTGTATACACTCACCAACTCAAACTCTTTACCTCTTATTTTATCTAAAATTCATTTCAATAAGATATGGGTACCCAATTCTGTTCACAATTGTTATTGTCAAAAATGACTTCTATGTCACCAAATCTAATGAATAACTTCCAGTTCTGATAGGTTTTAAACATGAAGAGTTGGACACAGATCACTTTCTTCTTTTTAATTTGTGGTTTACCTAATTTGTAAGATACAATATTCTCTGGTTTGTTCCTTCTTCATTTTCTCTTTTCATTTATTTCTCTGGATTATTTTAGTCTTTCTAATTATTAAAGATAGAATTTTCCATGACTAAGACTAGTTTCTGTATAAAATTTCTGGCTGTACAATCTAAACCAGGTTCATAGCTTTTAATAATATACATAGATTCTGAATTTTAGTGAGAGCCCTTACCACAGAGGATAGTAATAACGTAATGGTTGAAGGAAAACCAAATAATCTACATCAATGATAGGAAAAGAAGTCTGTCACAAACTTGGGACCTGACCAAATTCATATTAAGCATTTTCATTTTGGTATTAATAAATAAATCCAAACCATACTATCTTTCATATTTTTCTATCTCAGCAAGTGGCAGCACTTAGTTATTCAGACTCTAAAATGTCAAAAAGAGTTATCCTTGAATGGTCTTTTTCTCTCATAATGTACATCTACCCCTTAGCAAGTGATGTCAGCTCTACCTAAAAACTGTAGCATTAATATGTCACGCCTCTATAATTTTTATGATATATCATTTGGCCAAAGCAGTATCACTTTCCACAACAGTCTAAGCAATTTATTTATTTTATAAACTTTAAATCAAATCATGTTTCTTCTTATTCTAAACGTCCCATGGATTCTTATCATGCTGAGATGAGGGAGAAGATATAATCTACCACCTAGTTATCACCTCAAACTTATTTTTAATTTTTTTAAATTTAAGTTTATTTGTTTACGTTCATTCACTGTACATCATTACAGCATACAAAATGAGATTTTCCATCCAGAGTACACTGTATATTGTTTCAATCAAGCACATCAACATACGTGTTATTGTCAACAAATAATTTTCCATTTCTTGTTTCCTGCATGTTTTGCTCCATGCATGTAGGGCATCCCCATCCTTGATGCCCTATCTCTTACCCTCTGCCATCTCCCACTCTCTTCCCACACTGTCTCTGGTATCTATGTTTACTTTCTATACTGTTTTCCCCCCATTTATTTATTGAATTACTAAAGATCTTAATAAATCTAAATATTTTCATAGCAAACACAAGTGATATTTACATTTCCATGAACACAAGTCTAACTTTAGGCATCCTATAAAGTAGCACCTTGCTGGGGCTATATATCTTAACTGTGGTCATCGAATGGATTTTTTTTTTCCTGAAACTTTTCTTTTTTTGTAACTTAATTTACATTCTTTCCCTAAGCATCATCACAGCATACAAAATGTGATTTCCCATCCAGAATATACTACATAGTGACTTAATCATGCAAATTATTATCCAAAATTTTCAATTTATACTTCCTAGAATTTTTTACCCCTCTTTCTGACCCTCTGTCCTTTCCCACCCTCTTCTCCCACTGTCTCTGGTGTCTACAATTGTCTTCTATACTTTTTCCACCCACATTGTATTGATCACACAATTTCTTAAATAATCTAACTACTTATTTTCAGTTGTATGGGCTTGTTCATTCTTCTCTATTGACACCAGTCTTTGGTTTCACAAAATACTATACACAGTCCTAACTCAGGGCTTTACTATTTGCTATTCTTGCAATCCTCCTGTCTCAGCCTTCTTAGTACATAGTCTGGACTACAGGAGACTGAAAATTTCACATCACAGAGATCTGTGCCTAGGAACTTGTTCCTTTCTTCATTCTGTTCTTTCCTTATTTTCAATAACCCAGAGAGGACTTTCCTAACTACCTTGTCTAAAATAAGCACCATTTGCCAATCTTAAATTTCTTACTCTTTGGTTCATGGGACTTACAACTTTCCAGTATGATAATAGTATTGAGTTGATTATCTATTGTCTTTTTTTTTTTTTCCTCTTAGATGTAAGATAATTGTTTTGCCTTATCCACTGCTATATTGGCAATAATTGGATAGGCACATAATAGCTTTTAGGAAAAAAATAAAAGAATGAAATACTTTGTTCCTAACAAGAAGAGCTCACATAATTCATTGAGGTGATTTTAACTGCATTATAATCAATATTAAATACAAATTACAACATGTCAGTCTTCTAAGAAACTTGAAATTGAGAACATAAGCTTTCTTTCTTTTTTTATTTTTATTATTATTTTTTTTTTTGGTTCTTGCTATACACAGAGATAGAAAGAGGGAAAAGGGAAAAGAAAATCACTCCCAGAGGGGATGGTCATGACACAATTCCTCAATTCCTTCTCCTCCATTCTCCTTCAGAGGGGATAGTCATGACACAATCCCTTTTGCTTCATTCTCCTTTCAGGGTTTTGGGCATGCATGCACACACTCCCACTGTATTTTTCAAGCCTTTGGGTCTGGAACTTGAACTGCAGAGTCAGCTATTTAGGATTCAGCACCTTAACCACCATGCCACCTGCTGGTTCAGCTTTTTTAATGTTTATATGTTTTTTTTAAATTTGCAATAGGACATGTGTGCTCACCAAAGACACACACACAGAGAGAGAGAGAGAGAGAGAGAGAGAGAGAGAGAGAGAGAGAGAGAGAAAGAGAGAGAGGAGAAAGGTTAAAAAGCATCTCCAGTGGGGATGACCATGCTGCAATCCCATCTCCTCCATTCTCTCAGGCTTTTGGGCATGTATGCACACACACTCAGTATGTATTTCAAGATGCTGTGTTCAAAATTCAAACCAAGAAGATAGCCATGTCTGATTCAACTGCTTTAATCACCACATCATGTGGCTGGCCTTGGAAGAGTTAAGATTTAATTCTGCTTAGAAAATCTGATATTGACTACACAAAATACACAAATATTTTAACGTTGATTATGAAATAAATCATTGTTATATTACATCATTTTTTTTTTTTTTTTTTTTTTTATGCACCATGTCCAGATAGGCTTTATTCCACGGATGCAACGGTGGTTCAACATATATAAAACAAAAAAGTGTAATACATCATATTAACAGAAAAAAAGATAAAAACTATATGATCATATCAACTGGTACACAAATAGCAACTGAAAAAATACAACATCCCTTCATGATTAAGACTCTCAGCAAAATCAGAATACAAGAAATACTTCTCAATACAATAAAAGCAATATGTGAAAAACCCTTATAAGAGTTTTCATACTGAGTGGGCAATAAATGAAAGCTTTTCCACTAAACACTGGAATAAGGCAAGGCTGCCAACTTTCTCCTTTCTTTTTCTTTTTTTTTTTTTTATTTTTTTTATTTTTTTTATTTTATTTTATTTTTTTTATTATCTATTTTTTTTATTACATTGAATTACATACAACTTTACAGTGTATTACATTGCTTTTTCAAAAGGGAATGCCATGCATGTCAGTCAGTACAGAGACATTAATCTCCCCGCTTCAACATTCAATATCTTTCCTATGTTTCCCCCAATCATTATTATTATTTTTCTAATTATTTTGTGGCCGTGGTCCTGTCCCCGCGTGCCGTGGCCGGGGCCTGCCCCGCGTGCCGTGGCCGGACTCTGCCCCGCGTGCCGTGGCCAGGGTCTGCCCCGCGTGCCGTGGCCGGGGCTCTGCCCCCGCGGGCCGTGGCCGGGATCTGCCCCGCGTGCCGCAACCGCTGATGGCCATCTCTGCTTTCCTGAGCCGCGTTCCTGAAACTGTGTTCCATGGAGATTCACCTACATTTGCGGGGCTGCACGAGACCCACCCTTGGTCCAGCCCTGAGTGCAGTCTACGTTTCCTATTGTTGGGAACTTTATGATCTGATAATTGGAAAAAAAAATCATGTTTATCATAAAAAATAATTAGAAAAATTACATCACTTTTGACCGTTATGTGAGTCAAATATTTTTGTCACAAAACATAGACTTTTTTTTTTATCAGAATTAACAGCACAACTTCAGAATGACTGAATTGTGTATTTGCATAAACAAAAGTTGGAAAGAAGTCATATGATTTGTATACATAAATCCTTTCCTCTAAATAGCTTACTGCATTTATTTGTCTTTGTACATATTTATGAAAACTAAATATTCTTGTGACATAAATTTCTTCATTAGTTTGACACATTCTTTATTTAATATTCCTGTTTTATTATACTTATTTTCCTTTTAATATTTTATCTACTTATAGGAGACAAGCTGTCAAGATATGAAATCTCTGTACGTTTCATTCTGCAGCTATGGTGTGTGCTCTTAGTGCCAATAAAGGCTATTGAAACACTATCTGAATTACTGAAATCAGAAAAAAAAAACTTATTTTTAAGGCCTCTTAAAAGAAAATTAGGTTACAGTATTTTATTTTATTTAAGTTTTATATTTTCTTGAGTTTCAATATGCTAAGGTGAGGAAAAATTGGACTCTGTATAGATAAGAGATAACCCACATCCTTCTATAATGATTCATTTTTACTACTTATAATAAATGAGTCACACAAAATAAAGCAATATTTAGGACTGTTCAGGTAGAATTATACAATTGAATATCAATCTTCTATTTCTTAGGAGTCTAAATAACTGTCCTATAAGTTTTAGTTCTGCATTTTCAACTTTTTACTAAAATATATTCTTGGATGATCTGCTGTACCCTCAAAACTCAACATGTTTAAATTGGACTCATTTTTAGTTCCTATTGCCAGATTCTCTAACTTTCTTATATTTTGTTATCATTATATTTCTCTAGCCAATTGAGTTAAAACTATGAATCATTTTTAAGCTGTCCTTCTTTATTTAATAGCTAATGTTTTCTCTAAGGAACGTGAAATATGAGAGATATACCCATTAGCTATGCTTTATTTTCTATTCTCCTGGCAAATGACTTTTCTAACCCAGCCTTATCTTGTTATTTCTAGAGTAATGCAAAAGCTTTTCATTGTTTCCTGCATCTAGCTTTTTCCCAATACTCTCTGCACATTACTAGAAGATTAATATTTCTAGTGGACAGGGTTTTATTTTTCACTTCCTCAATTAAAAGCATGTAATGAGTAAATAAATAAGAGTCAGGCTCTTTATGCAAGGATTAAACTGCCTTCAAGTATTCTTTTCTTTTGAATTGTATTTTCCACAAACTGTCCTTAACTAATTATACTATAACCCAACATACAATTTTATGTGTGGTTGAGATGTGTCTGTTTTAGCGTGTGATTTTTTTTTGTTTTGTTTTGTTTTTATCTGTTTTTTTTTAATTTTTTTTTAATTTTATTTTGTTTTTAGTTTTTTGCTTTAGGGCACATTCTCCTGCCATAAAAGTGACAGAGACAGAGAGGCCAAGAAAGAGAGAACATGAGAAATCACCCCCAGGGGAGATGGCCATGCCTAAAATCCTTTCCCCTACATTCTCCTTTCAGGATTTTGGACATACGTGCAGACACACCCAGCATGCTTTTCAAGACACTGGGTCCAGATTTTGAACAGTGCAGTCAGCCACATAGAATCCAATCATCTTAACCACCACAGCACTGGGTTGTCCCATATTCATGGTGTCTTTTTTTTTTTTTTTAACATTTTATTTATTCACAGAAGATTTTAAACTAAAACTATGGATAAAGGTAGAATCTAGTGACAAGTGCACTGTAGTTTTCTTCTGAAACATTTTTTTTCTCTCTCTTTCAATTCTCCTTTACTAAAGAGAGGTATAAACTTATTTACAAAAACAAAAAAGGTTAATCTCAATTTGATCTGTTATTTGCACAAAGCCCCAGAAGAATTCAATTTCTGATGCAAGGCAACAGATACTATCATATTATTGAACTTACGTAAATAACCCTTCTGTCACAAAATAAGAATGCTCACACATATTTACCAATTGAAAAGGGGTCAGGAAGGGAGACTGTTTCAATTTTTAAAATTCTTTTTTTTAACAAGTTGCTGAACCTATCAGCAACTCAAAAGAAAACATAAATCCTTAAATCTGAAAGACAAAGCATAGAAGAAAATCAGTAATGTTTTAGAAAAAAGTCATAGAATTCTCTCTCACCACTTCAGTCACATATAATCTCTCTTTTGTTGAATTTGCAGTATTATCATGGTCTGGCACTTCCATTAACATTCAACATTATTATTGATTGTTCAGAACTTGCCCCTACCATTAAGTTGGCCTTTTTTTTTTTTTTTTTTTTTTTTTTTTTTGAGAGGTTTTCACTATAGGGCACATGTGCTCACCAGACAGAGAGAGACATAGAGACAGAAAGCGAAAAATCACCCCCCAGGGGGAATGGTCACACCGCCCGGTGTGAGTTTTAAGCTACTGGGTCTGGGATGTGAATCGCAGTCGACTATGTGGGAGTACAGCGACATAGCCATTATGCTAACTGCTGGTTCCCTAAGTTGGCCTTTTTCTTGATCATTTTTTGTTCTCTTATTTGTCTGTCTATCTTTAGTTTTGCTGGTATAGTACTCCCTCAGAAATTCTCAAAGAGCTGGTCTGGTGTTGTTAAATTGCTTCAGGTTTTGTTTATCTGAGAATGTTTCTATCTTTTTCTCCCATATGAAGTATAATCTAGCTGGATAGTATTTTTCTCTTGACAATTTAGTATCTTGTCTCTGTCTGTGGTTTTGGTCAATCTGGTTATGATGTGCCTTGGAGAAGAGCTTCCTGGGTTGATTCTATGTGGGGTTCTTTGTATTTCTTGGGTCTGAATAGTTGAATGCCTCTTTAGGTTTGGAAAGTTTTCTTCCAGCATATCATCGAATAAATTATCAATGCCCTGACCAGATTCTTCACCTTCTAGGATACTGATCATCTGGGTGTTTACACATCTAATGATATCTAGTATTATTCATATACTATTCTCATTTGGGGGATTATTTTCTGTCTTTTTTGTGAATTTTTCTAGGTCAGAGGTTCTGTCTTCTACATTGGGGATTCAATCTTCTACATGATATAATCTGCTTTTAATATTTTCAAGGGAGGTTTTGATTTCCTGTATTACAGCCATCATCTTTAACAGTTCCATTTGATTATTTTTTATGGTGTGTATTTCCTCTTTCAGATCCTGGAAAGACTTCCTCACCTCTCTTTTCCTCTGAATTTTCTGCTGTTCACTGCCTCTCTTCTTGCATCTCGGTTAACTTTGTCACTGTGAATATCTTAAATTCTTTATCTGGCATTTCTGCGAGTTCCATTGTACTGTCTGTGGATGATAAAAGGTTGTTCTTTCCCCTTAGGGGAAGAAGTAATTTCTTGACTTCCCATATTCCTTGTGCCTTTGTGGTGGTTTCAGGTCATCTGATGGATTATACATCACTTCCTACCTTCTTGCAGTTAATTATGACTGTTAGAGGCGTTCAGGAGATGCCTGCAAGATTTCTGCAGTTCTGTTTCTCTGATCCTCACCAAGCAACCTGCACTTTTGTCAATGGAACTGGATATCACAGAGGCCTCACATCTGGGCTGTGCTGCAGGGTTTCAACTAAGAATTCAGAGGAGTATGGGAGGAGATGAGCCGTGCTCATTGCAGCTTTGTATTTCTCCCTGCTGCTCACTTTGCAGACTCTCTTCTCTGATTTTTAGTCATTTGATGGTATATTCATGACTGGCTAATTTGGTAGAGATTACTGCTAATGTAAACTCATATACTTCAATTTGCTGTACGGTATTTCTATGCCTATGTCTCCTCTACTATTGTGTTTTGCAACACGGTATCCATAGAAAAGAATTTCAATTTAGTTTCATAAAGATGAGTTTCTCCTTTTCTATACCAGTTCAGTGGGGATTGAGGTTTACTATGACCCTGAAAGTATTCAGATGTTTTGCTACTGTGCCCCTAGACCGGCCTAGACAGTCAATGTGTGGAAGGTGAGCATCAAGGTGAGAAAGTCAAGTAAAAGAAAGGAAACAAAGGGAAATAGACAAAACAAACAAACCAACAAACAAGTGAAACAATGAAACGAGAATTTTTTTACTTTTCAAGAAAAAGGCAAAAAAATCAGAACTGAGAGTGTGCTGCATGAAAGGGGCAGAGGCTTTCCAGTTAAAGGGGAAAGACTAGGCCCACCTCAGATACACATGGATTCTGGCTTTCCACTGGGTGTTAGGTCAGAAGTATATATATATATATATGTGTATATATATATATATATATATATATGTGTATATATATATATATATATATATATATATATATACACACACATATTTTGTTTGTTTCTTTGTTTTAATGACAAGTATTACTGCAACACAATTCTCATACCTTAGCTTCCTGTTTAACTTGTATCGGTAGATACCTCCAGGCCAGCTTTTTTTTTTTTTTTTTTTTTTTTTTTGGAGAGGTTTTTCGCTATAGGGCGCGTGTGCTTGCCAGGCAGACAGAGAGAGACAGAGAGACAGAAAGCGAGAAATCACCCCCCCCCAGGGGGGATGGTCACGCCGCAATCCCTTCTCCTTCATTCTCCTCTCGGGATCTTGGGCACGCACTCACACGCGCCCGGCGTGAGTTTTAAGCCACCGGGTCCGAGACACGAACCGCGGTCGACTACGTGGAAGTCCAGAGACATAGCCATTACGCTAACTGCTGGTTCCCCAGGCCAGCTTTTTCATACGAGGTCTTACTATGTTGTTCACAATGTCCAGGAAATCTAATCTTCCTGCCTCAGCTTACCAAGCAGCTAAGACTGTAGAGATATACCACTAAGCTCAACTTTTTCTTCAGATGTTTAGGAATCAAACCTACACTTTAGATGCACCCTTAGCCTACCAAAGAGCAGTGACCAGTGTGTACCACTGTGGCTGGGCCCTGGATATACTTAGTATGCATAACTCTACAGTAGCTTTGAAAATCAACAACCTTGAAATTGTAACAGCTAGGTTCCGGAAGATAGGGTAGTGGTTAAGGACTCCCACATGACCAACCACAATTCGAGTCCCAGACCTGGTAGCTTGCTTTCTCATTCTCCCTTTCTCTCTCTCTCTCTTTCTCTGGTCAAATTTAAGAATATTGATAAATAAAGTTAAATAAAAAAATTTAAAAAGTAAATCATAGATATGAAAGCCATCAGTCTATCAACTCCTAGAATAAACAAAATAAATTTGATTTGGTGCTTCCCAAAAGTCTCATTTCCAGAGAATTATCACTATTTGACTTGTCTACCAGTTTCCTAAAAGTCCCACTGAAAGAGTTTTTCTTTATTTGACCAGGCTCCACGTTCATTCAGTGTGAGCAATCTTTTCTCTGGGGCATTTGTCAAAAACAATCAGCGGGAATTGTTTAAATTACAGCTGCTGGAAAAAAATGATAACAGTTGGGTCAAACAAAATCAAAATCATAAAATAAAAATTTAGGAAATAAATCCATAGAAGGCATTACAAATTTTGACATAGGAATTCAGAAAAATATGCACACTGCAAGGTGATGTTGCACTTTCAAGAAAGATGTCAGAAATTTCTAATTTTTTACTTCTAGCTGACTTTGATGCTCTTCACAAGCAGGAAGTAAAGACTGGGTCAATGTTGCCGATTTCTTGTCAAACATTGAAAATGTGTTCTAACATACGCAGAGAATCCCTGGACCAGGACAGGGAGATATTGGTGCACAACACTCAAGAAAGTCTGTATTTAAGCATTAACTAATTACTAAACTAACAAAAAAGATAAGTAAAAAAAATAAAAAGATGTCAGTGGCAACACATAGCAAAAAAAACAGAGCTATTTCAAGGTTATTTAGCAAAATTACTAAGAAAATAAAAGCAAAACAATCAATATTCTAAAGAAAGTGATTTCCAATTTACAATGTTTTATTATTTAACAAAAAATTATGAAACATAATGGAACAGGAAAATACGGCTATTGTAAGAGGGAGAGAAAAGAAAAGAAAGAAAGACGGAAAAGTACCCCATGAAAACTGTTCCTAAGCACAATCAATAGATTTATGAGACAATGACATCAAGTCACTTATTATAAATATGTTCAAGTCACTTATTGTAAATATATATAAAAATATCTAAAAAATACATGATGATGTTTATTCAAATAAAATACAATAAAAAAGATTAATATTTTTTTAAAAAAATCTAACTTATGGCATTGGAAATACAGTCACTAAAATAAAAAATCACCAAACTGGGGCTCAATATTTGAATATTTGAGCTGGAAGAATAATTGCTACACATAAAGGTAGTTCAATTGAGATCATCCTATACGAATTACAGAGCCTCAAAGGTGTATCAGTACTATCAGATCATTAGTATGCTAATTCGTACGGAAAGGGCATTCCAGAAAGTGAGAAAAGAGAGGAAGTTTTATAAAATATATATTCATAGATGTAAGACTGAAAACTTTCAAACTTTAATTAAAAGTTTTAATATATATGTTCAAGAAATTTAACAAATTCCAAATATAATAAAGTTTAAAAAGACACTAAAAATATCATAATCAAGTTGTCAAAAGTCAAAAAATAAATCTTGAAAGAAGCAGCAGACAGGTATCTCATAACATGCAAGGAATGTTCAATAAAATGTATAGCTAAGTCTTATTTAAAAAGCAAACACATGGGCCACCTGGTGGTATGGTGATTAAGGTAGCTGGATTTTACATGGCCAACAGGGCTATTAAAGTCCCAGACCCAGCAACTTAGAAAATACATTTGATGCATGTGCATGCATGCTCAAAATCTTGATAGGGGAATGGAAAGGAAGGGATTGTGGTGTGGCCATACCTCTTGGAGATGCTCTCTTACTTTCCCTATCTCTCTGTCTCTCTTTCAATTTCTATCTGGTGAGCATGCATGTCCTTTAGCAAATTAAAAAATAAAAGATCATGGGGACCAGAAAACAGTGGCAAAATATGCAAGGGGAGTTCAAAAACTTTGTGAAAAAATAAAATTGACATATGAGTTTATTTTGGTGCAAAACAATTGTGAAATCCATGCATAGCTTTTTCATAATATGAGTTTTCTGTAAACTTTTTGAAGACCTCTCACATTCAAACTGCATAAATAAAAAGACTTTCAGTCAAGAATTCTATATCCATTTTATAATAAATTTATTCTTTCGGGACTAGCAGTTGGCATAATGGCTATGTCGCTGGACTCCCACATAGTCGACCGTGGTTCGAGTCCCGGATCTGGTGGCTTAAACTCACACCGGGCACATGTGCATGCATGCCCAAATCCCAAAAGGAGAATGGAGGAGAAGGGATTGAGGTGTGGTCATCCCCCTTGGGGGGTGATTTCTCACTTTCTGTCTCTCTGTCTCCCTCTGTTTTTTTTTGGCTAGCGGACACACCCTAGAACAAAATCCTCTCCAAAAAAAAGAAAAAGAAAATTTATTTTTTCAAAAGGAGGAATTGAGAGATTCCAAGATAAATAAAATAAAACATTTCTTGCTAATAAATATGCTCTAAAAGAAACGTTAAAAGGAAGAGACACTAGGAATTTAACTCAAATTTACACAATAAATTTTTAAAAAATGCTGGTTAAGGTAATTCATAGGTTAATAAAAAAGATAATAAATGTTTATTTTAATCTATTTCTGTACTTCTGAAAAATTTTATAACACCTGCAAAAAAACAGAATGATTATAAGATCTCACTGATGAATTATTATAAAGATATAATTTGCATGACGATAGTGTAAAGAAGAGGAAAAAATGAATTTATACTGGATGCAATTTTCATATGCTTTTGAACTTTGACTGGAATTAATATGAACTAGATTGTCATGAGATGTTAATTAAAATCCCGAGGGTAACCACTAAGAATATAAGAAAATCAAAATACATAGAAAAAGAAATTGGGACCAGCAGATGACTTAATGGCTATATCACTTAACTCCCATGTAGTTCTGGACCTGGTGGCTTAAAACTCACTCTGGGTATATGTGCATGCATGCCCAAGATCTCTGGAGGGGAATGGAGGGGAAGGGATTGTGGTGTGGCCATTATCCTTGGGGGGGGGGAGATTTCTTGCTTTCTGTCTCTCTGTCTCCCTCTGTCTCCCCGGCAAGCTCATGCACCCCTATAGCACAAATCTCACTCTTAAAAAGAAAGAAATGATGAAATTATTCAAATAATAAATTAGACTATATCTATTTAACACAAATTAAGGCAGCAATGGAAAAATAGGGAAGTAAACATATTAGAAGACATAATGACTGAAAACTTTCAAACTTTAATTAAAATTTTTAATCCACACATTCAAGAAATAGAAGAAATTCCAAATATGAAAAAGCTCAAAAAGACACTGGAAACATCATAATCAAGTTGTCAAAATTCAAAAATGAAAGGCTTAGACCTACAGAAAAAATAGTGAAAGAACAAATGGAAATTATACCTTATCAGTAAATATTGAGTTCATACATTGTTTTATGTTTCTATTAATAACTTTTGTCTTAAAGCTTAATTGATCTGGTTATATTGTAGCCATTACAGCTATTTTTTGGTTATTGTTTGTATGGTATATTATTTTCATCTTCCTACTTTTGATGTATTTATAAGTTGAAAGTGTACCTTTTTTAGATCATATTTATTTATCCATTTTGCCATTTTTGGGCTTGTCATTTATATTTAATCCATTTACATTTAATAGTAACATTGTATTAAGTTGGAGATCCAAGTACAGAGTGAAAATAGTAATACAGTAGGGAAAATCAGGTCTTTGAATAGGGCCAATCAGGGCATTGATACCAGTTTAAACCAAAGAAAAAAAATCACATGCTTTGGTACAAAATATGGCCTGAAACAATTTGGTGTGGTCCCTAACTGGTTCACTCAAGTTAACGTGAAGTTATAATGGATAAATGGTGAGATTGTTAGTCTGTACACATGTTCCCCTGCATAACCCACATCTAAATCGAGCATTTGTTGAAGTCCATTTTGTGATGACATAGCAAAATGCCTGAGACCAGGTGACTTATGAAGAAGGGTAATTTATTCTCACAGTTCTTGCATCTGAGTAGTCCAGGATGAGAACACCAGCAGGTTTTTGTCTGCAGTGTAGTCTGCAGCAGGTCTGGTCTCTGTTGCTAAGATGCACCTTGAACTTTGCACCCTCTGAATGGAGTACTGTGTGCTCGCATGGTAGGAGAGGGAAGAGCAAAAAAAGGGACCGAACACCCTGTGCCCTACCATTTTATCCCTGTGTCTTCTGGAGAGAAAAGCTGCTGTGTCCTTATGTGGCAGAAGCTTGAAAGACAAAAGAAAAAAGGTCAAACCTTCTCCATCAAACCCTTTTTTTTGTTGTTTGTTTTTAAGAGGTTTTTGCTATAGGGCATGTGCGTTCACCAGACAGGCAGAGACAGACAGAGAGACAGAAAGCGAGAAATCACCCCCCAGGGGGGACGGCCACGCCACAATCCCTTCTCCTCCATTCTCCTCTCTGGATCTTGGGCACGCACGCACATGTGCCTGGCGTGAGTTTTAAGCCACCGGGTCCAGGACGCGAACCGCGGTTGACTACGTGGGAGTCCAGCGACATAGCCATTACGCCAACTGCTGGTCCCCTCCATCAAACCCTTTTATGGCAGCATTAATTCATACATGAGCACAGTGCTCTAATGACCTGGTACATCTCTCTAAAGACCTCACCCCAACAATACTACATTGGCAATCAAATTTCAACATAAATTTTGAAGGAACACACTCAAACCACACAGTGAACACATATCTACATCACGGAGAAGCACAGCTTTCTTCTTGGCACTTCCCCAAGTGTAAACATGAGTTTGTGGATCATGCTGTTAGCCTCAGGGGTATTTTAATCAACAGAAGGAAACTCATGCAAATGTTGAAATACGAGATTTTTTACACCCAGAGGAGGTTCCACTAATAGACTAGTAAGTACTGGAGTTTATGCTGACGGTTGTATATCATCCTAGAGAGTGCATGCCAAGGAAAAGTGTGAATGAGGGCTTGTAATCACACAGAAAGACTATCTAGTCAAGCATAGAAAGTGCCTCTCAGAATTCAATTAGCAGTGACTGTTTCTACTTTGAATTAACATCATCTGTGCAGAAGATACAGCATAGTTTTGGAAGGAGAAGGCAAATTGCTAGAGAAAGACAGAGCCCATACAAGAATGATATGCTCAGGGAACCAGCAGTTAGCGTAATGGCTATGTTGCTGGACTCCCACTTGGTCGACCGCGGTTCGCGTCTCGGACCCGGTGGCTTACAACTCACGCCGGGCGTGTGTGCGTGCGTGCCCAAGATCCCGAGAGGAGAATGGAGGAGAAGGGATTGTGGCGTGACCATCCCCCCTGGGGGGTGATTTCTCGCTTTCTGTCTCTCTGTCTCTCTCTGTCTGTCCAGCGAGCGCACACGCCCTATAGCAAAAAACCTCTCAAAAAAAAGAAAAAAAAAAAAAAAAAGAATGCTATGCTCAGAAGACTGCCAAATGAGAGACAAGGTTCTTGTTAGATTTGCTTGAGTCAGTTACCCAGGGCCATGGGTGACTACCTGTCTATATATAAACAAGGACATAAAGGTTTTCCATCCCTTGAATTCAAACCTGTTTGTTGGGTCATATTGTCATGTTCAAACATGTCGCCCAGCTTGAAACAGAATACCTGTCTCTTCCTCTGAGTGCTAAGCTCTGCTAGGATACAACATCCCTCAAACCATCACTAATACTGATTCAGGAGGCCCCTGGTGGCTGCAGAGGGATTGGTTACATCAGAGGGATGCATAACCACATGAGGCACAGGGACAATGGTCCTTAAAGGCCATCTCCAAAGGGAAGATGTGTCCCTCCAGTCATGCTTGACATGAACAACACAAACTGCCCCTCTTGCCATTTTTTTTCTTCCCAAAATAAATGGAGTGATATGGTCTAGAGTTATGGGGTCTCATTAGTCCATGGTTTCTTTCCCGATTTCAGAATTCCAATGACAGCAGAAGAGTAGCTGTGGGCAAAGGCAGAAATTGTTTTTTTAAATTATTTATTTTATTTTACTTATTTTTCTTATTATGTTTAATTTGCTATAGAACACTTGTGCTCACCAGAGAGAGAAAGAGAGGGAAAGTAAGAGCAAGCCACCAGGTCCACGACTGGAACTGTGGTCAGCCATGTGGAAGTCCAATGCCTTAACCACCACGCCATCTGCCGACCCCAAAGGCAGCATTTTCCATTTGCAAAGCTGACAGGTCAGGTTACTAGGCCATAAAGATGTCATTGTTGTAGTGACTTGTGCAGTCACTTGCAAACCACTCTAACACTCAAAAATTCTTACTGACAATTCCAACAGAGACTTCAAAAGGACTATCATCAAATGAGAGTAGTCATTGAGTCTGAGGGTAAATAGGAATCAAAGGATGGTTTTACCATTCCCTGGATTATTTGCAGAACATTTTTTGCCACAGGAGTCCCTCCTCATCCTGTTTGATGATTGGTAAGAGACTTTAGTAAAATGATTAAGTGAAGAATGATCTGACTTTTGTATTTCAATAGCCAGTAAGATTTGGGGACTATTTTATGGAAGTTGCTACTTTAAAAGCAAAATCAGTTTTGGAATCGCTCAGAATTGCTCTCAGATAGCCTCCCTGAAAGTTATTTGATAGATATGGTTCTGCATTTTATAAGACTGTGAGTCCCAACTGCAGTTGTGTTGACAACATACACTGAAGCACAAGCTGGGACATGGTTGCATCCATTTTATTATATCAATATAATGATGTATTTGTATCCTAACCAACATTTCACCTCAATATAAACAGGAGTGTAACTCTCTTCCCAAACTTCTGTATATAATTCCTTTTTTTCTTCTTTTTTCAACATTCTGACCAACTTGAGTATAAATCAAATACTGCTACATGTACATCTTTTACATGTTCTCTAGAGAGTAAATACGGTGGCTGACTACTCTTTTTTTCTTTTTGGAGAGGTTTTCGCTATAGGGCGCGTGCACTTGCCAGACAGACAGAGAGAGACATAGAGACAGAAAGCAAGAAATCACCCCCCAGGGGGGATGGTCATGCCGCAATCCCTTCTCCTTTCTCCTCTCGGGATCTTGGGCATGCACGCACACGCGCCCGGCGTGAGTTTTAAGCCACCGGGTCTGGGACGCGAACTGCAGTCGACTACGTGGGAGTCCAGTGACATAGCCATTACGCTAACTGCTGGTTCCCGGTGGCTGACTACTCTAACCCAGGAAAAGTTCATACATTTTTGCATCAATTCGTAGGCGCTATAAGACAAAGCACTAGCACTCACTACAGAACTCAGTTTAAATTATTTACAATTGCAGAGAATTGTACAAAGAGTCATTGGATTCTGAAGAATTGAAGTCTCAGAAAAATCTCATTTAAAAAATTGTTCAAAAGGCAGTGGAATAAATTAGGCTACTAAGTAAGCCTTTACTCTGAAATGACAGAAGTCTATATAATTGTTGTGTTCTTTATGGGTGCTATAAATAATGATAATAAGAAAGCAAAGATGTTGGTAAACTTTCTTTTTGTGGTACTACAATAATCATTCTCTCTCTAGTGACAGTTCACCAACTCACACATTTCTTCACTCTTTAATCAAAATTTAAACCCTTTTTGATTTTATGGTTACTTAAACCTGTTTGGATGGAAGTAGGAAATGAAGATCAGCTGATAGGGCCCCATCAGAATGTTATCAGATGTGGCCAAAGAGCAAGAGCGGGTGGCCAGGATAGAGAGCATAGCGCAGTGAGAGCAGGGACTTGAGGCTCAGGACAGACTGTTGACTGGTGTTCTAGTTAGTTACCTTGTTTCTAGCCTCATTAGAACATTAACTTGTTTATCTTCACCTCCCTTCCATTGCAATGAGATTTTACTTCATGAAAAAAAAAAAAAAAAAAAAAAAAAAAAACATACAAAAAGAAATTTTTTTCTCTCAGTGGAAAACAGATTTGCTTACTTATGTTCAATGAGTCAAAATACTTGGGCATGCTTTACCCTCAAATATTTCATTGGAGGGACCAGCAGTTAGCGTAATGGCTATGTTGCTGGACTCCCACATAGTCAACCGCAGTTCGAGTCCCGGACCCGGTGGCTTAAACTCATGCCGGGTGTGTGCGCATGCATGCCCAAGATCCCAAGAGGAGAATTGAGGAGAAGGAATTGTGGCGTGGTCATCCCCTCAGGGGGCAATTTCTCGCTTACTGGCTCTCTGTCTCTCTCTGTCTGTCTGTCGAGCGCACGCGCCCTATAGCAAAAACCTCTCCAAAAAAAAAAAAGTTTCATTGGAAAGAATGTTTTAAGTAAACACATCTTTAGCAAAAGACCATATTCTTTAAAAATAAGTAGTCACCTGGAGTAAATGTTTAAAATGGTGAACTCCACATTCTAAATTAATCTGTATTCTTTTTCTTAAGTGGAGGACATTAAAGCTCTTCAAATTGATTTTTATTTAACTCTAGTGATCACATAAGTTACTAAAACGTATGCTGTTTAAAAATCTAGTTTCTGAAGGCTTAGCTCTTTCAGTGAATATGTTTGCGAACTAATGATAACTTTATTTTGTTCTAGATAGAGCTTAACTTTCTTTTTATTTTTTAAAAAAATAAGACACAGCAAATACTCTTCAAATGTGCTGTAGAAAAATATGGCTTCACTATTTTCACTTATTTATAGAACCATTAGTTTATTGCTCCTCTTTCCCAGAAAGAGAAATTCCCACATATTTGTAATCATCATGAGATTAAAATACAGTTAATTCAACAGATGAGCTTATTTATATTCTTGATCCTTTTGGTAAACAAGCTTGAATGCCAAAACTTTACTTGGAAATAAATCACTCCAGTACAGCTTCTACCCAGAAAGGTGAACCAAGCAATATACAACATACACTAAGTGGATAATTACCGAAGTATATTTATGAATGAGTTAGTAACAATTTCTTTGCTGCTTACAACTTTCCAATGGTTCAAAACCTTTGCTTATTAGAGCTCCAATATTTTGGATTATGTGTAAATGAGCTTTTTTATTTGTTAAAATTAGACTGTTCTTTCTGCATATGTTCAGTGAAGAAAGTCTGGCTGGCACAATTCCTTGAATAAAGCATGGTTTTGAATTCCAAGTATTGTTTGTAGTGTCAACTGATATGGTCCTGTTTTTAAGCCTCTTTTCTTTTCTCTACACATTACACTGACATACATGTTACACTAAACAGTGATTGTGCACCTTTCTGTAAGACTTTGTCAGTTTTAAATGCCTCTATGTCCTTTTCTAGACAAATGGAATAATCCTGCTCATTTTTGTGCATTGTGTAGTTTTCACCTCTTGACAATAATTTCAGAGTGGAGCATTCCTTTCTATCATTCTGACATAGCTATATCCTAAATTGTGTTTCAACATTAATTCACTAGGATTGACTATTTTATTTAAAACATTTCAAAAAGTTTTAATGATTCCAAGAAAAAGGTAAAAAATAGAATTATTGAACCAAAGAATTGGATGTCACAGTGTTAACTATATTGATTAGTAATTTTTTTTTTTGAGAGGTTTTTGCTATAGGATGTGTGTGCTCACCAGAAAGATAGAGAGAGACAGTGAGAGAGAAGGCAAGAAATCACCCTTCAGGGCTGTTGGCCACGCTGCAATTCCTTCTCCTCCATTCTTCTCTTGGGATCCTGGGCACACACGCACATGTGCCCAGCGTGAGTTTAAGCCACTGGGTCCAGGACTCGAACCAAGGTTGACTACATGGGAATCCAGAGACATAGCCATTACACCATCTGCTGGTCCCTGATTAGTAATATTTTTGAAGCATTAAAAACCTCTTTATTATATAGTTATTTTCTATGAAATACAATAAACATAATATAAATTTGCCCTAATCAATAAACTTGCTCTTTCAATCCCTGTAGTCAATTTTTTTGTTAAAATTTCTTCAATAAATAAGAATACCAAAGGTTGAAATATAGCTTCACAATTGTCATCAATATAAAATATTTGCTATGACATTAACAGGCTTCCCAAAAAATATAAGTAATAAAGTGGTGTAACTTTTATGTGCCAAAAAATTACATATTTTTATTTTGATTGCAAATAACATCTCTAACATATTTCAACTTCCTCTCTTCATTTATATAAAATGGAATGAGTAAAACTAAACTCAAATTTTAAAGGTTGAATGGTAATGTCTTTTATCATTTTAAGAAATTATTCAATTTGATTCTTTTATGCTATACATATTATGATCCCAATTAAGGAGATTGAGTGAATAATGCCTGTGTATTTTAAATCCTTTCTTTGAGTTTTACCTGAAATTTTCATGTGGCTAATTTATATCCTCAGTTTTAATCCAGTACTATTCTTGAAATATATCATATTGTGACTGATGGTTCCCTATGCCTATCTATTCTTTCCTGCTTTTGCAAAATAAGCCTAATTTTGCTTGAGAGATATTTAACAGAGAAACAATACTCAATCCAATAGCCTTCCTTCCAGCTAATAATGGCTATGTAACATATTCCAAGACAATATTATATAGCAATTACTTGGACCAGGGACTCCAAGAAATTCTAAGCACAAAAAAGTCAATGTAAATGATAAGATCTTTGGATGCAGCAGTAAATGCAAATTCTCTCTAGAAATAAAAAGCAAGCCATTCCATCACTTGAGATTAATTGAGTATGAGATAAATACAAAACAAAACAAAGAGAACCAAAAAAATACAAACACAAACCTACAAGGAGCAAGATTCGAGAGGAAAAAAGTGTAAAATTGTGCCTCTAAAAATCTCAAGTACTGGAATTATAAAATAAATAGACTATAAATAATCACATATGGATTATTTAGAAAAATTAAATGGGATTAAAAATTGACCAAGATGGGAACCAGCGGATGGCATGGAGGTTAATGCAGCTGGATTCCACATTGCTAAATGTGTAGTTCGAGTCCCAAAATTTGCAGCTTAAAAACATAATGGGTGCACGTTTGTACATGCCCAAAATCCCTATAGACGAATAGAGAAGGAGACTGCGGTGTCACTATCCCTTCCTATGGGGTGACTTCTCACTTTCCCTTTCTCTGTTTGTCTCAGTTTACTTCCAACAAGTGCATGGCTACTATAGGAAAAAAAAAAAAAAATCAGCAAGTAACTAGATACTATTAAATATAACTAGAAAAATTTTCAAAATTACATTTTTAAAAATTGAATATGTAAGTATTATCTTTTAATAGTTGGTATGTTGCCTATATAACAAAATTAACATAGCTAAAGAGAGAGTTTGTAATCTTCCAAATAAATTAGAATTTATTACCTATATAACAACATAGAAAGACTGGGAGTTAGCAGCATAGAAAGAGAGGGAGATAGAAAATATGAACAAATAATTAAAATTAAATAAAAGAAGATAAAACAATTATTTGTTAGTCAAAATTTTAATTAGCATTATCTTTCAAAAGGACTGATTGAGATTCTGACCTGGGGAAACCTAGAGACAAACGTCTGTGGCTAAAACTCTCCCGGCCTAATGTTAGAAAAAAGACAAGTCTGAGGAACCAGCAGTTAGCGTAATGGCTATGTCGCTGGACTCCCACGTAGTCGACCATGGTTCGCGTCCCAGACCCGGTGGCTTAAAACTCACGCCGGGGGCGTATGTATGTGTGCCCAAGATCCCGAGAGGAGAATGGAGGAGAAGGGATTGCAGCGTAACCATCCCCCCGGGGGGTGATTTCTTGCTTTCTGTCTCTATGTCTCTGTCTGTCTGGTGAGCGCACGCGCCCTACAGCGAAAACCTCTCAAAAAAAAAAAAAAAAAAAAAAAAAAAAGAGACAAGTCTGCTTGGCAAAGTGCCTTCAGTGCCAACATTTGGAGGAAGACCGTAGACAAGTTGGTGAGAGATGAGATGTGAACCCTACAGGAGATAGCTGGTTTGAGTCTTTTATGAGAAGAAATTAAAAGAAGACCACCTGAATAAATAAAACTCCAGGAGAGGGATGAATCAAGGGTCAAAGTGGAAGTTGTAATTAAGCCTGCAAATGTATTGCCACATGGTGGGCTTTTCTTCTTTTAATTTCTTCTTTACGTTTAATTGTTTTACATCTTCATAGCACACAAAATATTTATTTCTTCTAATTAAAAGTGCTCAATGGAGGGCTGACAAGTGGAATGGTGGCTAAGACACTGGACTCCTACATGGCTACTGCTGTTCAAGTCCCGGATCTGGCAGCTTGCTTTCTCACTCTCCCTTTCTCTCTCTGGTCAAATAATAATAATAATAATAACAAATTAAATGAAATACATAAATAATACCAAAAAAAAAAGAAGTGGTCGATGGAATAAGACATTCTGTACAGAATCCTCAGAAGGAAAAAACCCTGAACATTCAATCACAGCATCCAGAAGGATAGAAGCAGTAAATTAAGGTCAAGAATATTCTAGCTTTATTTTTATTTTCTCTCTGTCACAACTCCAACTCCCGAAGGCCTGAAGAGTGATAGCGGAGGAAAAAGTGAACCATTCTCCCCTTTCTTACTGCAGGTTCTCTGGTTTGAGATAAATTTGAACTGGGAAAGGATGTAAGTGCTGACAGGGACATGTGTGGAGTGATTATTATATTGGATTTGACTTTTATTTGGATGAAGAGGGATGTGAATTATTTTTCAACAAAGGAACTAGAGAAGATGAATCAATTCCTTTTTGCTTATACCTTATCTAGTCAATCTAGTTTAATAAACTAGATTGGACTACACCCACACCATTTTGTACTTCTGTAAGGAGTTGGTGAAGCAAAATGGCTGGGGAGAGAACCAAGCCAACTATCAAAATTTTGATACTAAGATTTTTTTTTTTCTTCTAAAACTTAGCAGCTTGTATTTCAATGATTTGGGAACTGTGTGACTACACATATTTTCTGCTTTAATTCATATATTCTGACAAAACCATGGGCATTTTTTAGTTAGTCAGTTCCAACTACTTGCTCTGAATTTTATCCCAGTGAAACCAAAATAGCTGTTATTTAAAATGAATGAAATACCATTTATTTCTCAAAATCACTTTTAATGATTTTCTGCACCATTTCAGCAATTTAGAATTATTATTTGAAGAAAATTACTGATTAGCCATTTTTGTAGCTATCAAATTGATGCATGTGTGGTAGAAAGATCAAAAGCACCCAAAAACAATGGTTGTAATTTCCCAGTGGCTGTAGTTTCACTCACCAGAATTAATCAGTGTTAAAGTCTTGCAATTCATATTCATCAAGTTTGACATGCATTTTTAAAATATAATGGTCTGATATTATTTTTTAGTTACCTTTTTTTCTCTTGCCAATATAGTCATATTTTCCCATTAGTATATATAATACTTGAGCATGGTTTTACATTGTTTTTTATTGCATTTCCTTATTTGGACATACCACTAATCTTTACATAAATCTTATTTTTGACCACTTCAGGCTTCTTTTTTTCTGTGTTTCCACAAATATAAATTCAAATATGATAAATGTCATTACATATCTTTGAAAATTTAACAGTTAATATGATTTAGAAAAGGATTAAATATTTATAAATATTTTAAGTCAGAGGGTGTGGTTTTTTTCTAGATCCCTAAGTTGACTGACACTGCACAACTATCTCAGTAACTTGTAAGTCAAAATGACTGTACCAATATTTGGAAATATGAAAGCCTTTCTAAAATAAAGAATTTATATATGTACATATACTTTTTTTTTCTGGTTTGCAATAGGGCATGTACACTCACTAGAGAGAGACAGAGAGAGAGAGAATGTGAAACATCACTCTCCCAGGAGTGATGGCCACATTGCAATTCCTTCTATATCCTCTTGGGAGTTTAGGGATACTTGTACATGTACTCAGCATGCTTTTCTTTCTTTCTTTCTTTCTTTCTTTCTTTCTTTCTTTCTTTCTCTCTCTCTCTCTCTCTCTCTCTTTCTTTCTTTCTTTCTTTCTTTCTTTCTTTCTTTCTTTCTTTCTTTCTTTTGATTCTTGCCCTGTTTTATTATAATTTCCAGTTTACCTATATTCATTGTATATCTTTGTAGGGTACAATATATTTTGTTTTTTATGATTTTAATTTTTATTTTATACATTCAAATTGCTGGGTCTGGAACTCAGATCTCAGAGTTGGCTATTTGAGATTCAGCTGCCTTAACCTCCATGCCATAACTGGCACTCAAAATATAAATGTTAAAGACTCATATCTAGTAACGACTCTCAAGTATGTATTCTTCAGTTTTGCTCTTACACAAGACAATAAAATTGAAAACAGCACATTTTAAAAGCCAAGTCCTGCCCAATAAATTTAAACATTTTATATGTCTGTTTTCTTCGTGTTGCAAGACTAAAATATAGTTTTTTTGCAGTCTTCCCTAAAATGTTTATTTATAATATTCACTGATCAGTCCTTCCAACTATTCATATCCTTTTTAGTCAATTAATTACTTCACAACTCATTGAAAAGTTATTCAAACACAATTTTTCTCTCAAAGTAATCACTTTATAAGATCCTCTTGTATATTTCCACATTTATCTTAACTCAAATTTAATTCTACCAATTTATAAAAGTGCCAGTGTAAATTCTTTCCATTGACTAAGTTTCCTGAAATATTTTTATTCTACCTGTCTTACCAACTGAAATGTAAATAAAACTATTTATATTTTAAGCATGTCTTTCTACATACTCTGTTCTTGCACAACAATACATCAGTATCCTTAAAGATATTTTTAAAGAATTATTTTATTCTACTTTATTCATTATTATCATTATTATTTTCCAGTTTGATCAGAGAGAGACAGAGAGAGAAAGAGAGGAAGTGAGAAAGCAAGCCACCAGGTCCAAGACTTGAACCATGGTCGGCCATGTGGGAGTCCAGCACCTTTAACCACCATGACACTTGCCGGCCCCAAAGATATTTTTCATCTACTTGGCCATTAGCAAATATTAACAAAGTAATTATTGTAGAGTTTGTGCAGTAAGTAAAATTAATTCTCTTAAGCCTCATAGCAAAGAATATTAGGAGCAGCAGTTCTCAGATTGTTTGAATCTCTAAGGACAAGATTGGAGAGATCCATATTGTGGGCCCAACTCCATTAGTTTCAAATTCAATAAACCTGTGTGCAGCCTGAGAATGTGCATTTCAAAGATTTTTCCACCTAATACTGATGCTCCTTTTAGGAGATTACACTTTCGGGGTCTCAGATGTTTGGGATGACCATTCATATTATGTAGATTTCAAGGAAAAACTAACAATATTGCCATGTATAAATCCTATTGCTAGTCTAAGTAAACTTCAGATTAAACAACTATTTAATTTTATGAGGAAGAAAGAAAAGGATTCAATTTCTCAAAAGAAAAAGATTTTCATTGTTCAATATTTAATTTTTCAAATTTGACAAATTCTGAAATAATAGAGCTTAATAAGATATTATAGAATTGGCTTTAATGTACTGAGTTCCTTTTGTTTATCAATTCTTTACATACAGGATTAAAAGCTACGTCATGATCTTTATGCAACACAACAACACTTGTATATTTACAAATATATTTTCTCTTTTATATTTTATTTCTTGGTATCTTGTCCAATACTACGCTTGATGAAAAATAATAATCTGATATTTTGTGTAGCAATTCCCAGAAAATTGTTATATAGCTTATCTAAACTTCAGCATAAGTACCTTATGTAAGTACTGCTACTTGTAGAAGTTAATGAAGAGTTTCATGGTATATTTTCTTCTTTAATTTTAAGTCTAATGTATCACTCTGCCAGAAAGAGCAAGACAAAATTTCAGTGAACTCTACAAATATCTGACCATTTGAACTTAATTTTTTTAAAAAAGCTTTAAATTGTGCACTTTCTCTTCTTCCTTTTAAAATAAGGTCTTGACTTTTTCTGTGGATTTTAAATTGTCGAATATTTTCACTTGCATTGTTATTTTCCTGTTCTCTGAAATGTAATTGAATTGAAAATAATTGTCAAAGGTGAATATAAACAGCTAGAGAAATTATTATTAAATTAGTGATTATTTCTTTTTCTTCTGGGAAACTTTTGACACACACTCTAAATTCTGGTAACTTTTTATTCCTTGAAAAAAAATGTCTGTTATAGCATACAATGAGGAAGCCCTATCATGTCAACAAATCTCTTCATACTTCAGTGTTCCTCGTCATCCATTTTTAGTTATCGAATTAAGAAAAACACACTTAAAAATATTTGCCAATTTTGGGGCTAGATTCGACCTGACTAGCTTCCAAAGCACCCTTGATAAGGTTTGTTTTCCTGTAGGAATAAACTTGAAATGTTTGGATACTTTATTTCATATTAAAATTGATTATCTCTGACCTTGATTTGTATCTAGTAGCATCAAGTTTATTTTTTCTTTAAAACACCAATTTAAAAAAAGATCTTACATGAAGTTCTGCAATTTCCCACTTGCTTATTTTCCACATTCGTATTTATTTTTATGAATCAACTTAAGACACAATTTTTACATTATATGATTATTTTTTTTTCTTTTTTTGGAGAGGTTTTTTGCTATAGGGCGCGTGCGCTCGCCAGACAGACAGAGAGAGACAGAGAGATAGAAAGCAGGAAATCACCCCCCAGGGGGGATGGCCATGCCACAATCCCTTCTCCTCCTTTCTCCTCTCGGGATCTTGGGCACGCACGCACACGCGCCCGGCTTGAGTTTAAGCCGCCGGGTCCGGAACTCGAACCGCGGTCGACTACGTGGGAGTCCAGCGACATAACCATTACGCTAACTGCTGGTCCCCATTATATGATTATTTTAAGGTTTTTTTTTTTTTACTGAGTCTTTCATTGTTAGTAAGCATTTTCTCCTTTGATATGTTTTCTTTATTTTAAATTTTATTGTTAGGGTACAAATAGAAATGTCTTCCTTCCTTCCTTCCTTCTTTTCTTTCTTCCTTTCTTTTTCTCTCTTTCTTTCTTTCTGTCTGCTGCCACCTTTTATTTATTTTTTATTTATTTATGTTTCAGAAAGGTTTTTTGCTATCGGGTATGTGCAGTTGATGGAAAGATAGAGAGAGCTAGAGAGACAGAAGGTGATAAATCATCCCTCAGGTGAAATGACCATGCCACAATCCCTTCCCCTCCATTCTACTCTTGGGATTTTGGGCACGTGTACACATGCATTTGGTGTGAGGTTGAAGTTACCTAGTCAAGACTAGAACTATCGTCTACTATGTGGGAGTCTAGTGATAAAATCATTATGCCACCTTCTGGTCCCCATAATCACCTTTTAAATATCTCATTCTAAAAACCATTTCCACTTTCTTTTTCCACCCACGTCCATCAATCTTGTCACAGAACAGGGCAAAATTTGTCACGAAAAGGTAAACTGAGTCAATGCAAACTAAGAGGGCTGGTTTTTGACCAACCTATATCTGACTAACTAGTAATAAATTAAAACTTGTTAGAGACGAGGGACCAGCAGTTAGCATAATGGCTATGTCGCTAGACTCCCATGTAGTCGACTGCGGTTCGAGTCCCGGACCTGGTGGCTTTAACTCACGCCGGGCGCGTGTGCGTGTGTGCCCAAGATCCCGAGAGGAGAATGGAGGAGAAGGGATTGCGGCGTGGCCATCCCCCCTGGGGGGGTGATTTCCTGCTTTCTATCTCTCTGTCTCTCTCTGTCTGGCGAGCACACACGCCCTATAGCAAAAACCTCTCCAAAAAAAGAAAAAAAAAAAACTTGTTAGAGAAGAGAGATTAGTCTTCTGTCAATATACTACTTATTTGTTGTTTTGTAACAACCTTAGATGCTTAAAATAACTCATGATGCAAGATAGATCACAAACTTATGTACTGAAATCACATACATGTCATCCTCACCATACCCTCAATGGCTAGAGGGAATGCACATGTCCCATCAAAATACTGAAGTACTCAAAAGGAGGATCTTGAGACCAGCAGTTGGCATAATGGCTATATTGCTGGATTCCCATGTAGTCAACTGCAGTTCAAGTCCCAGACCTGGTGGCTTAAACTCACAATGGGTGCGTGTGTGTGCATGGCCAAGATCCTGAGAGGAGAGTGGAGGAGAAGGGATTGCGGTGGTCATGCCTCCTGGGCGGGGGGTAGGGATGATTTCTTGCTTTCTGTCTCTCTGTCTCTCAATGTCTTTCTGGCAAGTGCACATGCCTTATAGCAAAAAAATCCCTCCAAAAAAAAAAAAAAGGAGGAGGCTCTCACAATGGCATGAACACCAGGAGCCAGTGCTCTTAGAGGTCACCTTTGATTATCCAATACAATGGATATAATAGAATTTCTAGATATTACTTCTAGAGTTATTTTTGTTTCTATATTTTAAAATACTTTCCTCCCTGTATGTGTTTGTATATCTGATAAGAAGAATAGCAATCAACAGACTTACTCCTAGATTTAGGAGCAATGACTAAGTATAATGACAGGGACTTGCCTACTTTTCATCTGAATATTTCAAAGACTTTTGCTAAGCTTGAAGGGACATCATCTTGGTCCCTCATGGCTCCAAGAGGGGCGAAAATGAAATATTTTTTCTTGTTTCTTTAGTATGGAAACAAATATTAGCTAAAAGGTGGTGACTGGGAAACGGACATGTCTGGGAAAACAATGCTAAGAATATCCAGAAGGTAGAACATGTACGATTGCCTGTACCTAATAAAAACATGGGTGCCCTCATCAAACTTCTAGCATAGGATTTGGGGAGAAGTGAATCCTAAAAACATACTCATCCCACCAAGATGCTCCCAACTACAGAGTTTAGCTATTGAAACAGATAAAAAACAGAGACATCTTCATTCTGCGTCTAAGCACTCTATTGGTACTGTAGCCAACTTCATCAGCACAGACACTAAGGAACGGCCCCACAGTTGGAGAATCAAAGAAACACCCTTGAAACTTATGTAAAGTCCTCTTTCTACCCACCTAAAAAGTTTCATTATTACCTTTATTGCAAGAACCATCTAGGGGTTGAAAGTCAGACAGGAGGATTTATATAGGAAAAGAGAACACTCTTGGAAGAGTGAAAGGTAAGAGTGTAAGAAAATGATAATGATTATGTTTCACTGAATAGTTACCAGATTAGATTCTAATAAGCATATTAGTTTAAAATCATTATCCTGGTGATATTACCATATAGCAATATGGAATTACACTTAACTTGCCCCCTACTTAACTGAAGCAAGTATTAGGATTTTTAAGGATAGCACATGGATTTTTAAGAACAAAGCAATTCTTGTGTTCTCTTATATTTGCATGGTGCTACTTAATCAAATTTGTACAGATCTATGACTCTTGAAATGAACCTGAGTAAGATTTAGTAGTCATGATTCTGTGTGCCCTATTTCAATGCTACAGAGATATGCTGACATAGAAATATCTCCAGCGCACTCTTCCTGGACATCGGCCTAAACTAATGGATGTGGCACTTTCACTTGACTCTTTACTCTTTATGACTGCTGTCCTGTCATTAATATACTTGTGACAGCTTTTCTTTACAATAGAATAAAGAGTGATTAATAATGAGTCCTTGTAAACTTGCTTATTATATTCAGCCTTATTTCATATTCTTATAATCACACTGAAAAATCTCATGAATAGCAATGAAGTTCATCCCTCTAAATAAAGAGCTGCAGTCTGAAGTAACAACCAAATCCTACTTAGTTTAAGATAATCTACCCCTGCCCTGCTTCATATTAACATCAATGCAGATAGTTTCTGGAAAAATGAAAATAAATGTCCTTATTTATTGAATTAAATGATGTTCTTAATATTGCTTCTTTTAAGCATATCCATACATTTCTGCAATTAACAGAATGTTCTCCCATATGTAGTGCTTGAGAAAAGCTTTCCGTTATTATTATTATTATTTTTTAGTTGATAAAATAATTGTGTATATATAGTGGGCATGATGTAATGTTTTGAATTTTATATACATTATACAAAGATTAAACCAAGCAAATTTAACATATTCCTTACCTTGCCTCGATTTATCATTTTATGACGAAAACACTAAAAATCTATTCTTGGGCTAACCAGTGGCATGGCGGTTAAGGCAGCTGCTTCCCACATGACTGACTTGGCTGTTTGAGCATAAGATATGGTGATCTAAAAATACACCCGGCCCATGTGCATGAATCTCCAAAATTCCTAAAAATGGGTAAAATAGAGGAAAAGGGATTACGCTATGACTATCCCCCATGGTAGAAGCTATATCATTCTCTCTGTCTGTCTCTCTCTAGTGAAGGCATGTGCCCTCTAGCATTTCTTTTAATTATTCTTTTAGCAATTTTAAAATACACAATGTATTATTATTAACTGTAGTCATCATGCAATGCAATAGATCAGTAAAACTTATTCTTCTAACTGAACTTTATGCCCTTTCATCAGCCTCTCTTCTCTCCATATCTTTCCCTTCCCTCTCCTCAGCCTCCCATAACTACCGCTCACTGTTCTGGGAGATGATTTCACATGGAAATAAGATCATAAAGTATTTGTCTTTCTGTAACTGACTTATTTCATTCACTTAACACCTTCCAGTTGTACCCATGATTTCACAAATGAAAGGATTCCCGTCTTCTTTAGGTTGTATCAGGTATATATACCACATTTTCATTATTTATTTATCCATTAAAGGATGCTCAGTTTTCTTCTGTATCTTGGCAATCATGGATAATGCTGAAATGAAGATGGGAGTGAAAATATCTCTTTGGCATACAAGTTTTAGTTTCTTGGAATATATACCCAGAAAGGAGATTGCGGAATCATGTGGTATTTTATTTTTAGTTTTTGAGGAACCTCTATACTATTTCCCAAAATAGCTGTACATACATCCCCACCAACAATGTACAAGAGTCTCTTTTCCCCACATTCTCACCAGCACTAGCTACCATTCATCTTTTTGATAATAGCCATTCTAACCAGTATGAGGTTATATCTCACTGTGCTTTTAATTTGCATTTTCTTAGTGATTGCTGGTATTGAAAGCCAATCTTTTTTTAATGAAGAATTTTCATTTTTATTAAAATTTACATAATTAAAGTGGTACAAAAATAATCATTCCATTATGTTTTTATTATTCATACATTAAATTGCTATACATCATTTAGATTCTGAAGAGACTTTACCCAGCATGATATACACCTCAGTACAACCCAGTTGAGACTATAATACACATCTTCATCAACAGATAATAAACCTTATCTGTGTCCCACAAGTTGTCTTACACCTCCATTTTGCCCCCAGATTTCTTTCTTATGCTCTTCTCCTCCCACACTCTTCCCACTTTGTCTCTAGCGTCCATTACAATTTTTAATACTTTTATGTTCTCCAGTCTTTCAGTCTTTACCATACAGTGAGGACAGTCGGTATATGTTAAGTGGAGACACACAATGTCTCTCTTTCATAGCCTGACTTGCTTCACTCAGCAACAAATCTTCCATATTCATCCACTTTCTATCAAATTCCAGGGTCTTGTTGTTTTTTATGTTGAATAGTATTCCATGGAGTATATATGCCACAATTTTTCAATCCATCTGTTTGTGGACATTTGGGTTGGTTCTGTGTCTTAGCAATCATGAATAAGACTGCAATGAAAGTAGTTGTGCAAGTGCTTTTCTGACTGAGTGCTCTCCTGTCCTTTGGGTAGATACCCAGGAGTGGAATTGCTGGATCATATGGTAGTTCTATTTGAAGGTCTTTAAGGAACCTCCGTATCATTCTCCACAGGGGCTAGACCAATGTACATTCCCAGCAACAGTGTAGGAGTGTTCCCCTTTCACTACCTCCGCTCCAGCACTTATTATTATTTGTTTATTAAATTGTTCCCATTCTGACTGGAGTTAGGTGTTATCTCTTAATGCCCTTCAAAAAATCCAAAAATCCACCAATGCTGTTTCCTCTGAGTGTCTTAAGCTAACATACTGAATTTAGATGTGTATTGGTAATTTGTTTTCTTTTCTATTATGGGTATTTTTTTTGTCAGTTTGTCATCTTTTTCATCTCCTTAAGGAGGATCAACAAATCATTCTGCTATTACTGTGAAAAACAACTTTCTATTTTTCTACTTTTCTCACCTTTTCAGACACTTAAATATACATACTTCCAGCTCTTTTGACCTTTCACTTCTTAGTTTCAAGTTTTAGTGTAAGGTGCCTACTTTTGCTTCAGGTAAAAGGAGTCCCAGGTTCTGTCTTCTTCCTCTGTGAATACGGGATTTGCAGTAGTTTCTTCTCAACTTTCCCTCTCCCTTATTTTTTGTTCTTTCCAAAGTCATTTTCTTTCAATATCTCAATGTAAATATTTGTTACTTTTACTTTTGCCTATTTCTTTTTGGTTTTCATTTGCTTTTTGTTTCTCTCTCATGCATTCGGTAGTTTGACATCTAAGTCTTTCCAACAAATAATAGTTAAGTTTATTCCATTATTTTATACAAGGATAATTTGGGTCTAGAAAAAAGTTGTTTAATTTACAATGCTTCTTAACTTGCAAGACCAGGTGCAAATCATATATCCTGGACTCCTCGGCTCCATTCAATTTCAACTTGTCAGTGCTACTCCTTCTTCATTATATTCCACAGCTCTGGGGTGAGAAAGCCGAATTACAAGCAGTAGCAGAGTTGTCTTTCTAGCAGAGGAGTTGAAGCAAAGGAGTTAATTGACCTGAGTGGAGAAACCACAGAGAACATAATAGTCAATCAACCAAACCATACCATCTTAGCAGGCAAGAATGAGTTTTGATTAATGAGAAAGTTCAAATGTCTTTTACCGCAAGAACCTCATTAATTCATACTAATTAGAAACAAAAAGCAGTATAATTTTTTGAACTGTTTAAAAATATAAAATATCCCAAAATATTTTCAGTTATTTATAACTTACAGTTATTTAAAGAGTTAATGCCATTTTTGTCAATGTAAGTTTTTTAGGTCTGTTTTAAGTATTTGAGATAAAAATACACTTTCATATTCAAATAGTTGTTAAGTGCTTAAAATATTAATCAAGTTAACATTACTAATCAGGTACAGCAGGTGGTATGGAAGTTGAAGTAGCTGGATGACTCATCAACTGTGGATTCAAGTCCTAGACCCAGCAGCTTGAAAGAGACACCAGATGGATGGGTGTGCATGGCAGGGTGGGGTGGCGATGGAGCTAGAGTGGGGAATGGAGAACAGATTGTGGTGTGTTCATCCTCCCGGGGGGCGGGGGTATAATTTCTTCCTTTCTCTCATTCTCTCTTCTCTCCTTCTCTCTCCCTCTTTCAATGGTGAGAACACAAGCCCTATTGCAAAAGTATAAAAAAAGAAAAAATATTAACAATCACATATTAACCACTGAATTTTAAGGTAATGTAGTATAAACAGATGCATATATTAATTAATTTACCATTTATATATTCAATTTAAATATAATTAAGCAAATTAATAATGGCCTTATTCCTGTATTTAGAGAAATGCAATATTCCTTTTTTTTTCGGAGAGGTTTTTGCTATAGGGCGTGTGCACTCGCCAGACAGACAGAGACAGAGAGACAGAAAGTGAGAAATCACCCCCCAGGGAAATGGCCATGCCACAATTCCTTCTCCTCCATTCTCCTCTCAGGATCTTGGGCACACACGTACATGGGCCTGGCATGAGTTTTAAGCCACCGGGTCTGGGAGGCAAACCACGGTCAGCTTCATGGGAGTCCAGCAGCATAGCCATTACGCTAACTACTGGTCCCAAGAAATGCAATATGCTACCTGAGTTCAGAGAAGAACCAGACAGCAAAGCAGTGTGCTGTCAAAGATACATGTATTGTGTCCCTTTTCTTAAACAGAAAATCATGGAAAGGCTTTTGTGTTCTCACTGCCCTAAAATAATCCTCTCGTTAAAAATAATTCTATTACCTTTCCATGCTTTCTCCTCTTATCCTCCTAGTTCTAAGTTTATAATTGATTTAGGCACTCACAAATAAAGGCATTGAATGATTAATTATAACAGAACAAGAGGAAATTCTTAAGTAGAATATGAGAGGTCCATCCATATCTGATCTTCTTCTATTCTTTTCTCAACTCTCATTATACCACAGTATACCTTAAGAAAACTAAACAAGAAAAATACTATTAAATTTTATAGTCTGATACATTATTTTTAGCATCACACATTTTCTTTATTAGTAAATAACAAAGAACAATAAAAATTTCCATTCCTTTTTCTAAAAGAATTATTTTATTTAACTTTATTTATTTATTTAAATTTCAGCAGAGAGGGACACAGAGAGAGAGAGAGAAAGTGAGAAAGTAAGCTGCCAGGTCCGGGACTGCAATCGTGGTTGGCCCTGTGGGAGTCCAGTGTCCCAACCGCCACGTCACTTGTCAGCCCCAAAATTTCCATTCTTGAGCATAAAAAACCTGGATTATGTTCTAAAAATGGACCACTAACTTAAAATCATACTGATCCTTTTAGATACAGTTCACACTATAACTATAAAATATGTACATTTTTTCTGATGGCTACTTCAACTGCCTGAAAGAGCAACCACTTTTTACTGGTTAAGATGAATCACACAGAAAGAAATACCTGCGTGAGTGTGAGTGTGAATTCTGTTTTCCAAATTCCATCTATTCCCTTTTATACTAGAAATAATCTTTTACAGTGGAAGAAAGCCTAAATAATTGTCCTGGTCACTACCGTCATCAAATTCATCTCTACTTTTGGAAACTGTTCGGGGTAACTTATTCAGAATGCTGCTTCTAATTATTAAAAAGCGATAATTTGATGAGTATTCCAGTCAGTGTAAAAACAAGTAAAAGAAGCTACTTTGAATATTTTACAACATAGTGAATTTCAGAAATTGGTCTCAGAGGATGAGAGGCTTCTGATGTAAAATAACTGGACACTGAAAACTACAAAATATCACTGAGAGAAATTAAATTATACTTAAATAAATGAAGAAGTATGCCATATTCCTGGTCAGAAGATGTAATGTTAAAGTATAAGTTCTCCCAGAGTTAATCTATTACTTTAATGCAATTTGAGTCAAAATCCCAGCACGCTTTTCTGTGGAAATGAACAAGTTGATTCTGACATTCATAAGTAAATGCAAAGAACCTGGAAGAACTAAAACAACTTCGAAAAAGAAAAGAAATACGGGAGAATTAATAATTCCTGATTTTGACTTTATAAGAGAGGTGGTTTGAGTAGGAACTTAGTAAAACAGATAAAAGAATAAAATAAAGAGTGCAAAACTAGAGCCATACAGATGTACAACTGATTTTTTTCAGTCTAAATACAAGAAAATTTACTAGAAAAGGGTAGAGTTTTCCAAAAATAGTTCTGGAGCAAGTAAACAGTCATATGTAAAAAAATGAAAAATAGAACTTTAATTTATAACTCATGTAATATATACATTAAAATGTAGTAGATGAACTAGTACATACTACAATATTTCTTATAAACAATATTCTAAGAAATATCAATTAAAATATAGTTACAGATTCATGTTTATTGAATAAATGGATGAAATAGTAAAATAAATAGTATTACTTATAATTGCTAGGGTATGGATTCAACCCAGATGTCTAATAACAGATAAATTAATTGATAAAATGTAGGGCATATACTTTATGAAATACTACTCAGCCATTAAAAAATAAATGAGACCCTGACATTTGATAGAAAGTGGAAGCTTATGGAAAATTGAATTCTAAGCAAAGCAAGCCAGATAATGAAAGAGGCATTTTATGGGACCAGCAGTTAGTGTAATGGCTATGTCGCTGGACTCCCACGTAGTCGACCGCGGTTCGAGTCCCGGACCCGGCGGCTTAAACTCACGCCGGGCGCGTGTGCGTGCGTGCCCAGGATCCCGAGAGGAGAATGGAGGAGAAGGGATTGCGGCGTGGCCATCCCCCCTGGGGGGTGATTTCCTGCTTTCTGTCTCTCTGTCTCTCTCTGTCTGTCTGGCGAGCGCACGCGCCCTATAGCAAAAACCTCTCCAAAAAAAGAAAAAAAAAAAAAAAAAAAAAGAGGCATTTTATGTCCCAGCTCAATACACACCAAAAATCTGTGTTCTAGAGCAGAAACTGAAAGATCAAAAGGTATTAATAGCAGGGAGAGGAATGTAGACACAGAGACAGTGTCAGGGGGTAATAGGAGATGGGTTAGGAGAAGGGAGGGAGGGAGGAGATCAGGGCAAAAACAAACAACACATTTAATAGACACGAAAATGAAAAGTTATCTGCTAATGATAATGTATATGGCAATGGCTTTGATTTGTCTAATATGCACTGCATTCAAGCTGGGAAGAAAACATGCTGTACATTATAAAAACGTACAATGCTTAAATGTAAATAATTTTTAAATAATTATTTTATATTTAATTTAATTAACTAATTTATTTATTTATTTTAATTTGACCAGAGAGGGACAGAGTGCGAGAGAAAGAGAGGGGGGAAAGTGAGAAAGCAAGCTGATAAGTCCGGGACTTGAACTGTAGTCAACCATGTGGGAGTCCAGGTCCTCAACCACCAGACCACTGGCCGGCCCTAAGTGTAAATAAATTTTTTAAACTAAAAAGATATAATGACAGAAAGGGTTTGGGAGATAATTTGAGATGTGGGGGTAGATGCAAGGAGGCACAGAAGGGAAAGTTTACAAAGGCACAGAAGGAAACTCTTAGGTGTACTTGATGCCTTCACTGTCTTGATAGTGTGTTGGCTTCCTGAAAGTATGTATGTCGCAACTTATCAATATGTGCACTTTATGTATGGCAGTTTATTGCATGCTAATATACCATAATAAAATTGTCTTAGAAAACTTGTCTGAGAAAATAAAATATTGAGGCTGGCAGGTGGCACGGTGGTTGCTGTGCTGGACTTCCACATGGCCGACTGCGGTTAGAGTCCAGGACCTTTCTCTTTCTCTCTCTCTCTCTCTGGTCAAATTAAATAATAATAGTAATAATAAACAAAATTAAATATATATTTTTTAAAAAGTGAAATATAGCAAATAAATTAATTTTTAAGATGACCAGGGACCATATATGACGTTTGTTTTGTTGTGTTAAGAAATATACATTCTGTACATATTTTGTTAAGGGTCTTAATCAGGAAGGGATGTTCTATTTTATTAAAGAATTATTTTATCGGGACCAGCAGTTGGCATAGTGGCTATGTCACTGGACTCCCATGTAGTTGATCGCGGTTCAAATCCCGGACCCGGTGGCTTATACTCAAGCCGGGCACGTGTGCGTACATGCCCAAGATCCTGAGAGGAGAATAGAGGAGAAGGGATTGTGGTGTGACCATCCCCCCTGGGGGGTGATTTCTCGCTTTCTATCTCTCTGTCTCTCTCTGCCTTTCTGGAGAGCACACATGCCCTATAGCAAAAACCTCTCCAAAAAAAAAGAATATTTTTGTCTAATTTATTAATTTGTTTTAATTTGATCAGAGAAGGACAGAGTGAGAGAGACAGAGAGTGAGAGAGAGAGAGAAAGTGAGAAAGCAAACCACATGGTCCAAGACTCAAGCCATGCCCAGCCATGTGAGAGTCCAGCGTCCTTAACCATCATGCCACCTGCCAGCCCCAGGATGTTCTATTTTACAAAATGCTTTTTACTGTGTCAATTGATGTGACCATGTAATTTTTGTTTTTTCTTCTATTAATGTGATGTATTATATTTCTTGTTTTGCATATGTTGCACCATCCTTGCATTCCTGAAATAAATCTTCCTTAGTCATGGCATATAATTTTTTCAAAAGGGTTGCTGGATTTGGGTTGCTAGCATTTTCTTGGATCTATATTTATAAGGAATATTGGTGTGTAGTTTTCTTTTTGTTGTGTCATTTATTTGCTTTGGGCATCAAAATGATAGTGGCTTCCTAAAATGAAACTAAGAGGGCTAACTCCATTTGAATTGTTTGCAATAGTTTGAAGAGAATGATTGTTATTCTTTTTTAAAGAATATAAGGAATCTTGGATCTAGGCTTAACTTCTTGGAAGACAATTACTGATTCAATCTTGCCACTCATTATTGCTCTATTCAGGCTTCTGGATTTTCCTGGTTCAATCTAGGTACCCTTCTATACTCCTCATGAGAATGTAAATTAATAAATCCACCATGGAAACCAGCATAGAGGTTCTTCAAAAATCTAAAAATAGAACTACCATATGACCCAGTAATCCCACATTTGGGCACATACCCAAAGAAAAGGAAATCACTCTGTTGGAAAGACATTTGCACATCCATGTTTATTGCAGCATAATTAATAATAGTTAAGTCATGGAATGAATATAAGTGCCCACAAGGGATGATTGAATTGGGAAAATATGGCACATATACACAATAGGATACTACTAAGCCTTGAAAAACAAATAAAATCCTCTGATTTGACACAAAACAAATGAACCAAAAAGATATAATGCTAAGTGAAATAAGCCAGGCTATACAAGACAAATACTACATATTCTCTCCCTAACATGTATCAAATGCTATGCTCTGTGACAAAAACTATATTGAAAAAATGTAGACTAATGGTAAATACCAGACACCAAATGAGCAGGGGGCAGAATTAGGGGGAAAAGTTTTAATAGACACAACACACATATAAATAAGGAAAAGAGATAATAGAGTTGTATGCCACAGTGGAATGAAAAATATAAAAATTCAATATATGGGACCAGCAGTTAGTGTAATGGCTATGTCGCTGAACTCCCACGTAGTCGACCGCGGTTTGCGTCCTGGACCCGGTGGCTTAAAACTCACGCCGGGCGCGTGTGCGTGTGTGCCCAAGATCCCGAGAGGAGAATGGAGAAGAAGGGATTGCGGCGTGGCCATCCCCCCTGGGGGGTGATTTCTCGCTTTCTATCTCTCTGTCTCTCTCTGTCTGTCCGGCAAGCGCACACTCCCTATAGCAAAAATCTCTCTCAAAAAAAAAAAATCAATATATACTTCTAAAGCAAAACAAAACAGCTAATAGAACTATTACCAAATGGGCATAACATAATGTCCAATGTTGAAGAAGATGAGCAAGTATATATACGTGATTTATTACACACTGTATGCATGCTTTTTTTCTTAAGATGTTTTTGCCTGAGGGCATAAGTACTCACCAAAGGGAGAGAGACAGAGACAGTGAGAGAGAAAGTGAGAAATCACCCCTCAGGAGAATGGCCACACTGCAATTGCTTCTCCTCTACATGCCTCTAGAGATCTTGTGGACACACAAACATGCCTAATGTGATTTTCAAGCCACCAGGTCTGGGACTTGAACCACAGTTGACCATGTGGGAGTCCAGGACATAACCACTACGCCATATGCTGGCCCCATGTATGCATACTTTAAGAAACCATACTGCACCTCCCAAAAAAGGTATATTTAATATATGTAAACTAGAAATTAAAAAATAACTAACCAAGGAAGTCTAAGACCTTTACATTGAAAACTATGAAATTAGTAAGAAAAGAAATGGAAAATGGCACACACACACAAATATATTTTTTAAAAGGCAGCAGGAGCTAGACAGCAGCACAGCAGTGAAACATGGCACTGTAAGGCTAGTACGCATGCGACGGTGTCTGGTTTTCATCTGGAGATCTTCCTGAGTGTCCTAGACACAAGAGTACCTATGAATCTGGGGCCGGCTGAGGTTGGAGATGAAGACCCTGCCAGGGTGTTGTCTCTTTGTCTCTGTATCTGTCTCTCTCTTTCTCTCTCTCTCTCTCTCTCTCGTTATGGACAAAATATTTTTTTTAATTATCATTGGATATAATGTATTGAATAGCAATAATAGTCCAGGATATAAGTAAAATTATGATGTAAATATATGCATTCAAAATTCTGGTGTTGGGACCAGCATTTTGTTATCATGGTGAAGGTGCTGAACTCCTACATGGCCAACCACAGTTCAAGCCAGACACAGTTGCATACATATTCAAAATCCCAAGAGGAAATTGGAAGAGAAGGGATTTGTAGCATGACCACCGCCCACCCCCCGCCGGGGTGTGATTTCTCAGTTTCCGCCTATTTGTCTCTCTCTGTCTCTTCAGTGATGCACGCGCCCAATTGCAAATACCTAAGAATAAATAAATAAAACTTTACATGTTTTGTATTAATGTCCTTGAAATTATATTCTTTTGGAAGCATTTGTATTGGTCTTATATTATATTAGATGAAACTTAAATGAAAATGCTTTGTATTATGCTACTGTATTAAGGACTTTTTGCTGCTTTCAGAAAGGCTACTTATTTGTGTAATCATGCCTAAAAAACATGAAAAGAGCCAGGAGCAAGGTCAACAGTATTTTGGAGGTATATTTAAATTGTCACTATTTTTAAAAGTTATTAAATACACTTACTGAAGTGCAAGGCCTCAGTAATATTTCAGACATATATTCAACCCTCTGATATATTCTATCCAACAAGAGAAAAATGCAAACATTTCTAATATGATCAAAATTCAAAAGTTCCTGTTTTATACGTACACAAAATAAATTCAAGCTGTGAACCAAAGGCTATGAATATAAAATTGGGTCTAGAATCCTCAAATCCAGAGAAGTAAATTTCAAAGAAAATACACCACTCAAGGAATTACTGAATTAATTACTGAAATTTCTATGTCTAAGGATGCTAAGAGATAATATAAATCTACTCAAAATAGGTTACATTGGCAACTATTAGGAAAAAATGCCTCTTTTTTGTTTTTAAATATTCACCTTCTAAATTGCTATATGATTGTTATTAATATTGACTCTTACTACCTCTTTAAATTTGGAAAACATTCAAGATCTATTGTTGCACTGAGCAGTGGTTTTCATAAAGGATAATCCCTCTTAGTCAAATGTGTAAGTGCTCAATGATTTGAAAGATATTTGCTAAACCTCATGGATATTTTGCTAAACTTAATTCAAAGATCATGGAGATGGCACCCCATGAGCTTTTAAATGAAATACAATTGATCCTATAAACTATTGATTATGACATAGATGAGTTTTATTACCATGAATTCAAAGTGTCACTGACTTGCTTGCTTGCATGATTTTCTTTTATTCTCAGATACCTAGACATAAAAAAGTAGGAAAAACGATTGATAGATTTATAATTGAATTTTCCTCAAAAGGCATGAGAAAGGGCAAAGAGAGAGAAAAGTGGGGACACGTGTATTGTCAAAATTAAATTTATGACTTCGGGTTTGTTCTGTATAAAGAAACAATCAATTAAAGCCAAGGAGTACTTTACACTGTGAGAAAATCAAGATGTCAAGTAAGAAGTGGCTGATGGAGGGTCAAATAATAGGTGCAGTTGAAGCTTTTGAAAAAAGTTGCTGTAGACACAGTTTAAAGATGAAACAACTTATTGTGAAGTTAATGAATACGATAATACATCTCTGTACTCAAGTAGCTGAAATAAAGTGCAACTAAAATTTTCTAGGTGTAAAGAGGTCAGAAAATGAAATTTAGCATGCAGTGGAATCTCAGCGAGGCATTGGAATCAACAGGGACAATGGCTGATGTCATAAACTAAGACAGATAGCACTGCTAGTTCACATCTCGATATAGCCCCCTAATATATTCAAAATTTACACATGGCAAAAGCTACAATAGAGGGAACCAGCAGTTAGCGTAATGGCTATGTCGCTGGACTCCCACGTAGTCGACAGCGGTTCGCGTCCCGGACCCGGTGGCTTAGAACTCACACCAGGCGCGTGTGCGTACGTGCCCAAGATCCCGAGAGGAGAATGGAGGAGAAGGGATTGCGGCGTGACCATCCCCCCTAGGGGGTGATTTCTCGCTTTCTATCTCTCTATCTCTCTCTGTCTGTCTGGCGAGCGCACGCGTCCTATAGCGAAAACCTCTCCAAAAAAAAAAAAAAAAAAAGCTACAATAGATAGCCAAATTTTATATAGCATAAATGGGAAAGGAATTTTATAAGAAAATAAGCAGTATGGGCTAGCCTGTGGAGTTGGGGTTAGGTGACTGGATCCCACATGGCTGACTGCGTGATCCCAGTCTTGGATCTAGCAGCTTGAGAAATACACAGGGCACATATATGTGCATGAACAAAATTCCAAAATAGTAGGAGAAATGGAGAAGAAATTGTGACTATTCCCCCTGAAAGGGTCCTTCTTCTCTTTCTCCATCTCTGCACATGCTCTGTGGCAAAATATAAAGAAAAAAGAAATTACTTGAAGGCTGAACTGGGACTCTACATGTAGTTTCTGCCTCTTGGCCCTTGTGAAAAATGAGTGCTTCATCTCTGAAAAGGCTAAGGGCTAAATGAAACCTAAGTGAAGGAAGAAAAGGACCCTCAGGAATGATTGGGGTGTGGAGATTATGGTTTTCTCTTAAACAAAGTGTTCAAATAAAAATTTAAAAGAAAGAAAAGAAATAGTAACTTGGAAGAGAGGAGGAAAAGAATAGAGAAAAATAAAGTTGAAAGTTCAGTAGAAAACATATAGCTGAATGCTTAAATTTTGGAGAATGTTTGAGCTTTGCAAATCAACAGCAAAATTTGCCCTGAGCTTACTTTTACTAGCCATACTTCCAGAGAACAATATGACCAACCACGGTTTGAGTCCTGGACCCAGCAGCTTGAAAATCATACCAGACTCATGTGTGTGAGTACTCAAAATCCCAAGAAGAAAATCAAGTACATTGGATTACAGCAAGGTCATCCCACCTGATGGGGAGTGGGGAGTTGAGGGTGAACTTTCACTTTCCCTCTCTTTCTAGCAAGCACACACACACCTAGAGCAAAAACCTAAAAAAAAATCTTTCTGGAAAGGAAGATAGAAAGTTTTCCAGCAGCCATTTTTAAGATTAAAGCATTTTAAGATTTAGCTTCCTAAACTTAAGTGATTCTGAGCAGTGAGAGAAGCCCATTGTGTAACCAAGTCTGTCTGTATTGCCCCACTGGGACTTGGGGACTAGAACAACCTGTGCAGATGACAAGCTCATGCTGTCTGCTGTGCCATGAGGGAAAGTAGTAATATTTAACAAGATTTTATATGAGGGTCCTTAAGTTCATGAAAATCGAATATTCTGAAAAAACTGCATTTTATGAGTATTTCATGCAAATCTTCAAAGATCTACAAATAGTTTTCTCAGAATAAGTATTTTTTTCATGAACTTTTTGAAAAACTTGTGTGTGCATCTATGCGTGTGTGTGCATGTATACAATGAGGTATGTGTGTACGTGCCTGTGTGTGCACATGTAGAAAGTAAGAGAGACAGAGGAAACTGGGGTACTCTAATACAAAGTCAAAATTTATTTTTTTGAAAAAAATAACAGAAGAATAAAATCATAGTATTTAGTTTTTTGAATGAGAATTAAAACCAGATCGGCAAACTCTGAGCTAGTGGTATCAGCAACCTTACCTACCAAAATGGTACTTTAGTTATTACTAAGTGCCTAAAATTGTTAAATAGAAAAATGAAATGAAACTTTCAAAAATAATCTTAGTAATGTTTACAAATTGATCTAGAATTTATATCTAGTAAACCAGATATCTTGTACTAATATAAATAGCAACATTGGATAAGAATTCTCTAATGACATATGATTAGGCAACATGCCTCACTGTCCTAGTCACACACTTGTCAACATTACTCCAGATCATCAAAGGCTCAAACTCCGTATTATTAGTTTAATATCAGTATCAGTTTCATATTAGGAACATTGTAGTCTCCTCATAAAGATATCAGCAACACCTGAGATTTGACTTCAATTCCTGATGATTTTACAGAGATAGTGTAGAAATTGAGAAAATATCTTCAATATTATATTCAGTCTATTAACATATTAGAAATTTTCTGCAGAGATAGACAAAAGTCTACCTTTTTTCCCATTACCTACAAAAGAGAGTAGAGGATAAAGTATTTTGACAGTTTACATCATTTTATTTTATATTTCTGTGTTAACAGATGGTTACCTTATAGATCTCAATGTAGAATTTAGTAATAATGAATTTTACAGTAACAGAAAGGGTTGTCATTAACATTTCAAACATTTGTCAAGTTGTCTAGAGTGCTTTTTTAGATATCTTCACAATCAGCATTGCTCTCAGGATTTTCCCACCAATATTGAAAACTAATTCCAAAGACAATAACTATAATAAAATACTCACTATTAGTTTTTTTAAGAGACTGTGAAAGGTAATTTAATTTGACTTGAAAGTTTCCCTTTTACTTAGTTTCTGGAGGAATGTATGATGAGAAGTTTAAAAAATACAGTACAAATATTCTACATAAAGAGGGTCATGGTTTAATACTATTTCATGATTTATGATGAAACCTAATATTTTTAAAAGATTTGTTCATGTTGGTCTTCGTTACATTTTGCTCTGGGTAAAAATACATGTAACCATTTGTTCATTTCTCCAGTAAATGAATATTTGCAGAAGTAACAGTACATATGTTTAATTTTATCTTGCCTTGTGTAATGCTTAAATAAAGATGCAAATATGTAATGATGTGTCCTTTGCTTCAGCTTAAAATATATTTTCTAAGAATGTATAAAAAGAAGATGATGTATGTCTAGTTAACAACTCTCCATTTTATTGACATTTTTCAAAGTGGGATTCCCAGTGCCAAGTGTAAGTGCCCAGTGAAATAGACACGCACACCTTTCCCTAACAGACTTAAAAACTTGATCAATGTAGAAATGAGTTCCAACTTCTGGCACACTAAGACAGTGATATACAATTATTGCTTATGGGACAAACAATAAAGATATTTTTATGACTCATTAAAACAAATCATTAAGGACCAGCAGTTGGTATAATGGATATGCTCCTTGACACCCACATTTCCAACCGTGGTTTGAGTCCCATACCCAGAGGTTTGAAACTCATGCTCAGTGCATGTGTGTGCATGCCAAAATCCTGAGAGGAGAGTGAAGAATAAAGGATTGTGGTGTGGCCAACCCCCTGCGGGATGTCTCTTGCTTTCTGTTGCTCTATCTCTCTGTCTCTTGGTGAGAGCTCATGCCCTATAGCAAAAATTCTTATAAAAAAATGGAAACTTAGATCAGAAAAGTTTAGTTTACTATTTGATAATAAGTCATTTATAAGTCTCATATATATATATATATATATATATATATATATTTCTTTTTTAATTTTTTTTTGAAATATTTTTGCTATAGGGCATGTGTGCTCGCCAGAAGGACAGAAACAGAGAGACAAAAAGTGAGAAATCACCCTCCGGGGGGATGGCCATGCCGCAATCCCTTCTCCTCCATCCTCCTCTCGGGATCTTGGGCACACACATGCCCCCAGTGTGAGGTTAAGCCACTGAGTCCGGGACTTGAACCACAGTTGACTACATGGGAGTCCACTGACAAAGTCATTATGCCTACTGCTGGTCCTGCTTATTTATTTTAAAATATATATGTAAATATAATCTAGATTCTAGAAGCTTCTAAGATCCACAAGTTGACTTCAGTGTCAGTCCACATACATTTGCCCGACTTAAGTTTCCAATTTGAGAATATTGAGGTCGATAGAATATAGAGTTATTTGCATAGCATATATATATTTTAATGTTCAAATTAATGATATCTTAAATTGCTAGTAATATATTTACTAGATTTTTTTGTTATTACTCATTGGTTTTCTAGTGTAGGAAAGGGAAGCAAAGATCAATACTATAGCTTTGTACTTCTAAAGAGAAATGTATATATTTTTTCTTTCAATAAATAAATATTCAGTACTTACAATAAAAAAAAAAATACTTTAGGGTCCAGCAGATGGCACAGAGGTAAAGGAGGCTGGACACATTAGTGACTGAGTAGTTGGAAACCAGCAGAACCCAGTGGCTTCAAAAACATACCAACCATGTGTGAGGGCAGAAGTGTCCGAAATCTCACATGAGTAGAGGAGACAGGGTCATGGGGGTCATGGCACCAAGAAAGATAAGAGACAGAGAAACAGAGAGGAAAAGTACAAAAACACCCAATGGGGGATGGTCATGCCACAATCCTCTGTCCTCTTCCTTTTCTTCCTTGCAAGATTTTGGGCACACAGGCACACACATCCAGCCTTTTTTCAAGTTGCTGGGTCTGGGACTTGGACCACATCACCAACAACGTGGAATTCAGCTGCCTTAACCATCCTGCCGCCAGATGGGCCAATTTTATAATTGAGTAAGAATTAAATCGAGGGACCAGCAGTTGTCATAATGGCTATGTTGCTGGACTTCCATGTAGTCAACCGCGGTTTGAGTCCCGGACCCGGCGGCTTAAACTCACACCAGGCGCACGTGCGTGCGTGCCCAAGATCCCGAGAGGAGAATAGAGGAGAAGGGATTGTGGCATGGCTATCCCCCGAGGGGCTGATTTCTCGCTTTCTGTCTCTCTTTCTGGTGAGCGCACCTGCCTGTAGCAAAAACTTCTCAAAAAAAAAAAAAAGAATTAAATTGGCATGTGAGGCATATCACAGGCAACTCACTAAGTGTTTTTGTTTGTTTGTTTGTGTCTTAGAGATTTTTGCTTCAGGGCACACGCACTCTCCAGAAAGACAGAAAGAGACAGAAAGTGAGGAATCACCACCCCCAGGATGGGGGGGTAGAGGCGATGGCTATGCTGCAATCTCTTCTCCTCCATTCTCTTCTTGGGATTTTGGGCATGCACGCATAAGTGCTTAGTGTGAGTTACAAGCCTCTGGGTCTGGGACTTGAACTGTGCTCGGCCATGTGGGAGTCCAACAACGTAACCATTATACCATCTACTGGTTCTCCCAACTAAGATATTGGAAAGTGGAAAATAAATCCTTTCATATGACCAAATAGACACTATAATGTACATACACGTTGCTTGGGATGGATGGCAACTAGTCCTCAGGAAGAGGATTGCATGGTACTTTTTTCCACATATTGTCCATCCTAAATTCAACTGGTAGCTGGAGTGAAAGTCTGTATTAGCTGACTGATGAACTAATGTATTTTAAAAACAGACATGAGGGTCTCAATTAGAGCGATGGTTTTGGGAACAAATAGTAGAGAGCAAAATAAGAGAAAATTACAGCTAGGATCAAAGGAATTGATAATCGATGACATGCCAAGCACCATAGCTAAACAATTACTATAGGGGAAGAACAGCATACTTTCTGCTACTCGGCCCAGAGATACTAGTGCTGCAAGCCCAGTGGAAATGTCCAAGCTGACTTTAAATCTGAGACTCACTCTCTAAAGGGATATCAGTTAGTTTTCTTAGGCCATAGCTGAAAGCATACATCAGCATTATATTCAAAAGTTAGCAAAATGAATGCAAGAAGGCTGTGAAAAACATTTTTGGCCATTTGCCAATCTCATGAATTGATTTTGTCTCATGATTATTTTACTTCTGATTATATCAGAAGACTCATTTGGTAAGTATTCAACTCTGGTTTATGATTTTAAAACATTAATCTGACTATAAATACAACACAAGTCATCAGCCTCTTTTTAAAAAAAAAAACAACTTATAGCTAACATCAAGTTCATTACTTAAACACTTGCAAACTATCAGTCGAGATCGTAAGATAGAAAAATCTTCAACCAGCATGTCTATGAAATGCTTTGCTAGAATAATAAATAATAAATCTAATGAAGACTGTTCTAAAAACCTCTCAACAGAAACTTGGGGTATTGTTGACAGAAATTAAAGAAAACCTGAGTCCATGTAAGAATATCTCATTCTCATTCATTTCAAGTCTTGTTATTGTAAAGCTTTTACTTCTCTGTTCAAATCTCTAGATTTGGTATAGACCCAGCAAACTGTTTTTCTTAGTAATGTTCTTTTTTCATGGAAATTGACAAAAAAATTCTAATATTTCTACTATTGAAATGTAAAGAGCCAAAATGAGCCAAAGCAGGTTGGAAAGAAAATCGGAGACCTCATGTATGAGAAATCTAGTACTACTGTGAAACTATAGCAAGGAACACAGTCGTAATAATAAAAGCATGAACATAAAAGCTAATATGGTAAAATAAAGAGTCCAGAAATAAACACACAAATATAAAATCAATTGATTTGTAAAAAGCTGATACTGGGAGCCAGCAGGTGGCATGGTGGCTGAAGCGCCAGACTCTCATATGGCTGACCACGATTTGAGTTCTGGACCTGATGATTTTCTTTCTCACTTTCGCCTTCTCTCTGTGTCTCTCTCTGGTGGGTGTATATGCCCTATAGCAAATTTAAAAAGAATATTAATAACAAATAAAATTAAATAAAATGATTCTTTTTTAAAGAACTATTTTAACTTTATTTATTTATGTATTTATTCATTCATTTATTTATTTTTAATTTCACCACAGAAAAACACACAGAGACAGAGAGAGAGAGAAAGAAAGTGAGAAAGCAAGCCACCAGGTCTGGGACTGGAACCACGGTCAGCCATGTGGGAATCCAGTGTCCTTAATCACTATGCCACCTGCTGGTCCCGAATAAAAAATTCTTTTTAAAAAAGTTGATGTTGCAAAGCAGTAGAAGAAAACTGTATTTTAAATAAATGGTCTTGATTCCATTGATTTTATGCATGGATAAAAATATAACTTGAATCTCACTATATACTATGTTTTAAAAATAAATTCCGGAAGATAATAAGGAACATCTTCAGTAATCTAAAGTGAGGTCTTTTTAACATGACCTTATTCCAGTTGATCTCAAATGGCCAGCAGCACTATGGGAGTTCCAGATCTTGGAAAACATGCCAAGCCGACGTGTGTGCAAGCTCAAAATCCTGACAGGAAAATAGAAGAGAAGAGATTGTGGTGTGGTCATCCCCAATGGGGGGGGGGGTGCTTTCTCAATTTCCATTTCTCTCTCTTTCTGTGTCTCTCTGTGGTGAGTGCATATGCCCTCTTGCAAATTAAAAAATAATAAAATAATAAAATAAACATAAACTCAAATGCACTATCTATACAGTGAAAGATCTTTGGCCACATAAGATTATAATGTCCAAAAAATATAGGAGAATGTGCTCAGTATCACTAGTCATCTGGGAAATGCCAAAGCTACACAATAAGATATTACTACTCAGCTCTTAGGATGGCTATTATCAGTACGATAAACAAGATAATGTGTGAAGATGTACAGAAAGGTGAACCTTTGAATACTGTTATTGAGCATATAAATTGGTACATCCAATATAGAAAACTATAGAGATTCTTCAACAAATTAAAAATAAAACTACCAAACGACCTAATTATCTCTCCTCTGGGTATATATTTAAGGGAAATGAAATCAACATCTCATGAATTACATGTGCTCCTGTGTTCATACTGTCTTTATTCACAATAGACTGGTTATGGAAAACCTAAATGACTATGGACAGATAAGCAGCTAAAGAAACTGTGGTGTTAAAATGTGGAATATTGCTCAGTATTAAAAAAAATAAAAAATCTGCCTTTTGCCACAATTTGGATAGAATAGGAGGACACAATGTTAAGTAACTTCAGTTAGGCACAGAGAAAACAAAATACTGTATGATTTCTTATATGTGGAATCTAAAAAAAATCCAGTTAGTAGAAATGAAGAATACAATGGAGATTGCCAGAGGTGGGGTTGGAGAGGTAGGTGAAGAATAGATACATACATATATATATATATATATATATATATATATATATATATATATACACACACACATATATATAGTTCAAATAGTACAAAGTTGTAGTCATGAAGGGAAATACAATATGCTAAACTACAATATGATGACTAGAGTTAATAACATTGTATGATGTTCTGGAAATTTTCCAAGAGGGTAGATTTTTAAGTGTTCTAATCATGTACACTATAAAAGGAAGCTAAGAGATAATAGGTATATTAAATTGCTTACATGTAATAATCACTTCCTTGTGTATATATAGATATATATCATGGTGTACACCTTAAATTTATACAATGAAAAATATTGTAAGCCTTTGTTAATTAAACAATAACCTTGTAAGTATGAAAAACTATCAAACCAAAGAGTGAGAGGTTTTTACAATATATATGGTCATCAAAAATTTTACCAAAACAAAATGTGCAAAGGACTTGAATAGACAAAAAGGATATTCAAATAGTTAGCCTCATTTAGTGATCAGAGAAATAGTGAGATACCATTATATACACACTAGATTGACAAAACTTATGTCAGTTATGACCCTGACATCAATGAACCGCATTTAATTAATATGTCTTAAATTCTCATCTTATTTTGGAACCAGCTGATGGCATAATGGTTACATTGCTGGACTCCCACAGAGTTGACCAAAGTTCAAGTCCTGGACCTGGCAGCTTAAAGCTCACGTCAGATGTGTATGTTTGTATGTCCCCAAAATCCCTAGAGGAAGATGGAGGACAAGGGATTGTGGCAGGGCCATACACCCGAGGGGTTGATTTCTACTTTCTGTCTCTATCTTCCTCTGTCTTTCCAGTGAGCACAATCACCCTATAGCAAAAATAACTCCAGTAAATAAATAAATAAATGTGTGCATGCACATATAAAAGTTAAAAGCATACAACTTAATACATTATTACAATATAACTGCAAGTATCTTCAAGATTGGAGAAACAGAATTTTTCATATATTGCCACTCAGTACAATTTGTTGCAATAAATTGAAACTACTTTGGAAAAACTATTTGGGAATACATACTAACGTAAATAACCAGAAATTGTCTCTTTCAAATAGGTCTTACAGATATTGTTAACCAAATGCAAACTTATCTATCATAATAGAAGTCAAAATAATTGTTATTTTTTAGGGGAGTGTTTAAAGAAACGAGTGCAGTGTACAGTTGTTGCTCTTTGTATGGTGATAGTCGTTTACAGATTTGTGAAGATTTAATGCTACAAAGCAGTGGGACAAAACTGTGTTTTAAATAAATAGTTCTGATTTCATTGGACATCTACATGGATGAAATAAAACTTGAATATCACTTTATATCATATTTCAAAAACAATTCCAGATGATGCTTTAAATATAAAAGCTAAAACAATTTTTACATAGTATACTTTGAATTTATACATGTTTTAAAATACATTTATCAAGAAAATGACATTTTAAAAAGTTAAGAGGCATGTTAAGTAAATACAGTAGGTGATTTGGATCCTATTTTGAACACATTAGCTGTTTGTTTTGGTTACTAATCAGCATAATTAAAATATAACAATAACTACATACATTTATAATTTACCATAAATTACAAACAAAAGAAAAACCAAGTATGAGAAAATTAGCTCAAATTTGTACCAGTAGCACAACATATCCAATATACACTTGAATATGTTAAATAAAAGCATCACATTTGGAAAGTTCTTTTTATTCTTATCCCTGTACTTTATTCTTAATTTTGTGTTTGTTTCCAGATATGGTTCAATGCTTGGATAGAGAAAGAAAAACAGACCATGTCATCCTGACCGACATGTAAAAGAAGTTTCATATGCCAGTTCCCACTCTGCTAGTCTTTAGTTCTGATAATAAGGTAACCAGGCTAAAAAGAGGAGGAAAAGCTACCCTGTTGTGTCAAGGTGTAAAGCAATAAATTCAAATATAGTTAGCAGTGCTTACCTCTACTACCTGACATATATTCTCCTTGACTCAGAAAAACCATTCACAACTCAGGTAAGGCATTTAATCATTTTATAACAGCTCCAGACACAGAGGACACTGAAGTCTGCTGCAATATTTACTCAACTCAAGCCACAAAAGCTTTCAAACCAGCATCCCTATGAGGTTTCAGTTTTCAAATAATCCTAACATGAGTGGCAGATGTACAGCTTCCCTTTGTGTCTCACTCATTTGAGTTGGGAAAAGAAGGCCATCACTGTGAAGCATTACAAATAAAAAGTCAAACTCCGGTTTTGAACCAGTAGATAAAGAGTATTATACTCACTTGAAGCTGAAAAAATGAAGAGAGTCGGCATATGGGGAAGAGACTGCTGATCCCTATAAGTGATTAAAGAAGAGAATAAAGTTGTTGAAAACTAAAGGAGGAAAGAAAAACAGAAGAATGTTTTTTTGATAGCAGAAGAGAGTACTCTGTACCTGGAGTAAAGCAGAATTTAAAACAGATGAGAGTTAAGATCACAGGATGAATGGTATGGAGATGAATTTTCCATTCAGGTGCTTTGTTTTACTCCATGATCCATGAAGGTAAGAGTGAGCAAGAAAGATTAAGTACCATAGCACACAAAATTTTGATTTGCTTTTCTCCACTAATCACTATCTAATGTATCTCAGATAATAGACTAGCTCTAAGTTTACAAGAAATAAGTAAATAATAATTTCATCAGGACATGGAGTAGAAAATGTTCTACATATTTAATGCAACTTCAATAAAATAATCAGAGATATTCTTCACAGATCTAAAAAAGACAATCATATAAAAGACCTCATATTGCCAAAGTAATCCTGAGCAAGAAGAGTGCAGTAAAAGCCATCTCACTTCCTGACTCCAAAATATACTACAAAGCTGTGATAATAAAAACAGCATGGTACCGGTACAAAAATGGACATGTGAACCAATGAAACAAAACATATAAATCCCAAAACATGCAACTAACTGATTTTTGATAAAGGGCTCCAGTCAATCCAGTGCGAGAAAGAAACCTCTTTAGCAAATGGTACTGGAAAATTTGGATATCCACCTATAGAAAGATGAATCTAGACCCCTATCTCTCACTATTAACAAAAATCAACACAAAGTGGATCAAAATTTTAAACCTAAGACCTGAAACTATAAAAGTGCTCATGGAAACACTGGGGAAATTCTGGGAAACTTTGGAGTAGGCAAAGTCATCTTAAATAAGAACCCCAAAGCACAGGCAAAAACCCCAAAAATAGAAAAGTGAGATTACATCAGATTAAGAAGTTTCTGACAGCAAAAGACATAGTAATTAGTGTGAATCAATGACCCTAAGAATGGGAAATATTTTTGTAAACTATGCCTCAGACAAGAGATTGATAACTAGAATACACATGGAGCTCAAGCGAATTACACCCCAAAAAATGATTAACCCAACTAAAAGATGGGAAAATGAACTGAACAAACAACTCTCTAAGAAAGACATACACACTGCCAAAAAGCATCTGAAAAAATATTCAACATCCCTCATCATAAGAGAGGTGCAAGTCAAAACCACAATGGAATAGCACCTAACCCCAGTCAGAATGGCTAAGATTTAAAAAAATGAAAACTGATGAGCTAGCAAGGCTGTAGTGAAAAGAGAACTCTCTTACACTGTTGGTAAGAATGTAAATTAGTACAGCCACTCTGGTTTCTCAAAGATCTACAAATAGAACTACCATATGATTTAGAAATTCCACTTCTGGGGACCAGCAGTTAGCGTAATGGCTATGTCGCTGGACTCCCACATAGTCGACCGCGGTTCGAGTCCCGGACCCGGCAGCTTAAACTCACGCCGGGCGCGTGTGCGTGCGTGCCCAAGATCCCAAGAGGAGAATGGAGGAGAAGGGATTGCGGCGTGGCCATCCCCCCTGGGGGGTGATTTCCTGCTTTCTATCTCTCTGTCTCTCTCTGCCTGTCTGGCGAGCGCACGCGCCCTATAGCAAAAACCTCTCCAAAAAAAGAAAAAAAAAAAAAAAAAAAAGAAATTCCACTTCTGGATATGTACCCAAATGATATGAGAATGCTCAGTCAGAAAGGGGTTTGCACATCTATGTTTATAGCAGCATTATTGACAATTGCTAGGACATAGAACCAATCCAAACGTCCATGAACAGGTGAATGGATTGAAAAAGTGTGGCACATAGGCTCTATGGAATACTACTCAGCCATACAAATCAAGACCCTGGCATTTGATAGAAAGTGGACAAATATGGAAGTTTTACTACTAATAAATTTGAGTGAAGAAAGCCAAGCTATGAAAGAGAGACACTGTATGTCTCCACTTAAAACTGACTGTCTACACTCTCTAGAGGAAACTGAAAGACTGGAGGACACAGAAGCATTGAGAATGGTTACAGATACTGGAGACAGTGTGGGAAGTGGATGGGAGATTGGGGAGAGTGAGGAAAAGAATCAAGAAGAATATAGATAGGGAGGGAAGATACTAGAGGACAGAAATGGAGTACTGTCTGTTGATAACGTGTATGATATCTTCAACTGGCCTGGTGTGAAGTGTATTTGTGTTGGGTAATTTATTTCATAAGCTGTAGTGATGTACAATGATTGAATGTATAAAATAAATTAGAAGAATAAATAAAAAAGAAAAAAAGACTATTTCAAACCTCAGTCTAAGTTTTATTTTATTCATTTCACTTAAAACCACAGAAGATTTTTAAACTGTAGGTCTTAATGTGATGGCTGATGGCTTATTATTGCTGTACATTATCAAAGTACTTGAAAACATACTTTTATAGAAATTAAGGCCAACATAAGAGTTCAAAAAAAGCTCACTAAAACTTTATCTTTCTTCTTCTTCTTTTTCAAGAAAGATTCTTTCTACAGGGCGTGAGCTCACTGGAGAGGCAGTGAGAAATAAAGTGAGAAATCATCTCCCACAAGGGATGGCCATGTCCCAATTCCTTCTTCTCCATTCTCTTCTCAGAATTTTGGGCATGCACACACACACACCTGACATGAGTTTCGAGTCACCAAGTACAGGATTTGAACTACTGTTGGCCAGGTGAAGTCCAGCAACTTAACCATTAGGCCATCTGCTGGTCCCAATACTATATCTTTCTTTCTATCCACAGTCAAAGAAGGTGATGCTATTATCTAGTGACATCCGGTCTATTGTATCAACTCATTAGGTTTGTATATATACATTTCTCTAGAGAGATAAATTAGTAACAAGAATGTTAAATATTAAATAATTTGTAAGTTTATATCCTAAGATTCTTATCTTATTAATCTCATTTTTAAGGGTTGCAATCATTTAATCTTTATCAAAGAACAGGAATATTTAGTTCTACCTTCGCATTAAAATGGACAGAAAAAAACCTTCAGTGGAGAGATGAGTGGCATGTCCAGGCTCAATGAGGAATAAAAGTTAGATGAGGTTTCTGGTTGTTTAAGCCTCACACTCACGTGTATTCTAAGCTACAAAATTTAGTTCTAGAATGGTAAGTGAGGAGATGCAAAGAATTAACGAATTTTTATTTAATCTTTAGCTCAAATCCAAAGTTCTAATACTTCTGTATTTGCTACTCCAGTATTACCTCATTTTGTAGAGGAGAAACTAATAATCAGTCCTACTTACTTAATTTGTTATTTCAATGACAGCATAGCACGTCCGTGCAAAGTAGAACTATATGGCACAAGGAAACATTTGAATCTATTAAGTGAGAACAGCTGTATATATATTGCATACATTCTTTGTATTTGGCCAACCACAGTGATGCATCAGTAGGCAATTCTTTATGATGCTTAATCTGCATGGGAAGGTCCAGGATCCAAGTGCCAAGGTCTCCCTGGACATGTCAAGCAACACGCATGTGTGAATTTTGATTTGGCTGGCTGAAGCTAGGAGTGGATCATGGTGAGAAGACTTTCTTTAGGTTGCCTGTTTCTCCACCTCTGCTTCTCTCTTTTCCATGGAAGAAATAAATAAATAAATTTAAAAAGATATTTGTATTTGTTTCACTTTTGAAGAGAAATGCATAGGTTAATAGTATTTCATTTCTAGAAAACAGAATTTAATTTGAATTCATATATTTCTAGCTTTAGCATAACATCCAAATGCACTTTAAGTAAATTCCCAAAGCTCATGAATTGATTTACGGTGCCCTTTTAATATGTTCCTCTTTGCAAGTTTGCACTTATTATTTAGCTTATAAAAGTGAATGAATCATAGAATGAAGACATAAACCATCACACCACTGAGACTTTGGGAAACTCAAATGCTTCACAAGCAGAAAGTAATGAACTAAATTTCACAAGAAGTACCCTCTACTAGAATTCCATTTTCATTTTGAAAATGACTTTTTTGTCTTTAGGGAGGGAAAAAAAGCATATTAGAAAGCAGTATCCTAAGAATGACGAGATCAATTTAAGAGATGGTAAGAAGAGAACGAGTTCCAGAATCTCCATTACTTTCAACAAATATTTGTTCAGCACCTTCAATATGCCAGGCACTATTTCAGATCTGGGGGACTACAAAAACAGTGAACAAAACGGAAAAATCTCTTTTTATAGTGATTATTTTTTAGAAGGGGAAGAAAAACAATAAACAAAAGTGAACTGAAATACATTGTTTCCAGACCACATTTAAATATAATAAGCCCTTTATTTAAGTAATGAACCATGTGCATGATATTTAATCAGGTAGCATTTGGGGTTATATTACTGTAATAAAATGCCTATGTCTAGATTTCTTACAGTCCTGTCAAAGCAAGTGTTCAAATATCACAAGATCCTGGCCGCAGTCTCATGTCACTGTAAAGCAGTTATCTACTCCTTAATAACAAAAGAATGAAATGTAGTATTTTTCTGTTTGTTTTAGGTATTTGCCATAGGGCATATGTCCTTATTAGAGAGAGACAGAGGGGAAGTGAGAAATCACCTCCCCATCAGATGGTCATGCCACATTCCCTTCTCCATTCTCCCCTCAGGATTTTGGGCCATACATACACATGCTCAGCATGATTTTCACAGCTCCAGGTCTGGAACTCAAACCACAGTCAGGCATGTAGGAGATCAGAACCTTAACCACCAGCAACCTGCTAGCCCCCAGAAAATTGTAACTAGTATAATAATCCAGGACACTGGAAAAAATGCACAATCATTTTAATTCTGTCCAGAAATTGGTAACTATATTCAAGAAAGTTAAAGAGATTCCAGGAATCTAGATCTCTTCATGAGGCAGTGCCACATTAAAAGCCCTATTTTCAAAGATTAGACAAGAGGATATTTAGGAATACTGGGACCACTGGATTTTTGAAATGTTTGATGTCGTTTCCCAAATGAATCTAGTCATTCTACCTCCTACTTTAGGAACAGAGTCTAGGGACCAGCAGTTAGCGTAATGGCTCTGTTGCTGAACTCCCATGTAGTTGACCACGGTTCAAGTCCTGGACCCAGTGTCTTAAACTCACGCTGGGCGTGTGTGCATACATGCCCAAGATCCCGAGAAGAAAATGGAGAAGAAGGGATTGTGGAGTGGCCATCCCCCCTCGAGGGGTGATTTCTTGCTTTTTATTTCTCTGTCTCTCTCTGTCTTTCTGGTGAGCACATGTGCCCTATAGCAAAAACCTCTCCAAAAAACAAAAACAACAACAAAAAAAAACAGAGTCTAGACAGAAGTCACTTCTCAAGCTCTAGTCATCTTTTTAAAATTTATATTCTTTGCAGTTTAGAACTTAGTATTGTTTACTAAATGAAAACAGTGGGAGAAATAAAATCAATAAGGGGACATAGGATTGAGTGGTATAATTTTAAATATTGTAGCCACAAAGAGTTTCAGGAAGTAAGGGTTCCAGAGAGCTTGATAGGAAGTGTGCCAAGCAGAGTATAGGGTAGGTTTGTTCAGGAAGCAGAAATGGGATTGATGGAGTAGAGAGAATAGTGGATTGGGAGGGAGGACATTGAGGGACTTGGATTAGACCATGTAAAACACCGTGTAAGACATTGCGGTATCTCACTTTTATTCCATATACAAAGCAAAAGGTATTCTGCAGAGGGGAAAGATTCGGGTTTTGATTTTAAATCGTCATTCAACTTGCTATGTCAAAATTACATGCTTTGAAGGCAAGGGGAGAAACATGGAAAGAGATCAGTTGGCAGGCTATTGCAGCACTTGGGAAACAAAAGCTAATAGCAGGGGAGAAAGTAGGAAGTCACTATGGTTTGGATCTATACATACACATGTTTTCACATTTTAATTATGGACACACACATATATATATGCACATGCACAAATACAGAGAATTTTATTTATTTATTTATTTTACATTCACTGTTCATCATCACAGCATACAAAATGAGATTTCCCATTCAGAATACACTGACTATTGGCTTAATCAATAATATTAGTATACATGTTATCAACAACTTGTCCTTTCTTGTTTCTTATATATGTTTGCATTGTTCCCCTCTTGATTCCATACTTCTCACCCTGTGCCATTTCCCGCTTTCCTCCCACTGTCTCTGGTGTCTATAGTTGCTTTCCAAGCCTCTTCGGTTTTCACATTTTATCGATAGACAAAAATCTTAATTAAATACTTCCAATAGCAAGTTCAGCTGATATATAGGTATCTGTGAACACATGTCTGACTTTAGGCATAAAACTTATTTTATTATGTAAGTTTTCTTTTCTTTTTTTTTTGGAGAGGTTTTCGTTATAGGGCGCGTGTGCTCGCCAGACACACAGAGAGAAACAGAAAGAGAGAAATTACTCCCCAGGGGGGTTGGCCATGCCGCAATCCCTTCTCCTCCATTCTCCTCTCGGGATCTTGGACATGCATGCACAGATGCCCAGCGTAAGTTTTAAGCCACCGGGTTTGGGATGCGAACCATGGTCGACTACATGGGAGTCCAGTGACATTGCCATTACGCTAACTGCTGGTCCCAATGCAAGTTTTCAAGCACACAAAAGAGTATGGAAAAGACTAAGGATCTCATATTCCCTTCACTCGGATTCAATAACTAACAAAATATAGGTTTTTTTATAAGAATTATTTTATTGGGACCAGCAGTTGGCATAATGGCTATGTTGCTGGACTCCCACGTAGTTGACTGTGGCTCGAGTCTCGGACCCAGTGGCTTAAACTCACACCAGGTGCGTGTGCATGCGTGCCCAAGATCCCAAGAGGAGAATGGAGAAGGCATGGCCATCCCCCCAGGGGATGATTTCTCGCTTTCTGTCTCTCTGCCTCTCCCTGTCTCTCTGGTGAGCGCACGTGCCCTATAGCAAAAACCTCTGGGGAAAAAAAAAAAAAAAAAAAAAAAAAAAACAAAGAAAAAAAACAGGAAGGAGTAATAATAACCCATAAAGGGACACAAAGGAAACATTTTTAAGTGATGGATATTGATGTAGTGATAGTATCATGCATGTGTATAAAAACTCATCCAACTGTGTACATTAAAAACATAGTTTTTTTAATCTACTATTTCTTGATAAATTTGTCAAACAACAACAAAAAACTCAAAAATGTTGAGAAGAAAATAAATAAAAGCATTCCCCTCTCTTGCCTTCCAGCATCTCTATTTCCATTAGCAGAAACTAACAGGGAGTAAGGTGACAAATCAGCAAGGTGACCTGCAGAGCTGTAGGGCAGCATCACAAAGTAGAACACAGATTTGACTTAAGGCAGAGACAGAAACTCACCTACAGTCAATAGTTGATGAGATTTGCTCATGGAATAATCAGGCAGGAAGAGGGCAGTCTAGAATGATTCAAAGTTTTTGCCTGAGACACTGGCAAGTGCTCTTATTCTACAAGAAGAAATTTACATGAGAAACACATCAGGGAAGAAGGGAAGAAGATTTGGCTTTTGACATTATTTTTTTAAATTTGCTATAGGGCATGTGCACTTGCCTAAGAGAGAGACAGAGGAACAGAGAGGGAAAGTAAGAAAGCATCCCTAGAGAAGATATCCACATTGCAATCTCCTCTTGAAATTCTGGGCATACACACACAAGCCCAGTGTATTTTTTAAGCCACCAGGTAGCCACCAGATATAGGAATCAAACCCAGCAGTCAGCCACGTGGCATCCAGTTGTTCCAAACACCATGGCACTAGCTGGTCCTGGCTTTTCACATCTCATGATGGTGATAATGCAATTCTTGGGATTCTCCTCTTTCTCTTTTAAATAACTTCATAAATAACATAATAATAGTGTAAAACACAAAACTTTAATATTTAAGCATTTTTATTTCTCTCTAAAAATCTAAATGGACAGCCATTAATTTTCTTAATTTTTTTATAGCACTTCATATTTTCTTTCCTAAGAAATACATAATATAATCAATATACACTGAGTCATGTTTAAATAAATACTTGAATCTAAGAAGAGCTATTTTTTTTTAGAAGTTTTTGCTATAGGGTGCATGCGTTCACCAGACAGAGACAGACAGAGAGACAGAAAGCGAGAAATCACCCCCCAGGGGGCATGGCCACACTGCAATCCCTTCTCCTCTGTTCTCTTCTCGGGATCTTGGGCACGCACGCACACGCGCCCGGCGTGAGTTTTAAGCCACTGGGTCCGGGACGCGAATCGCGGTCGACTACGTGGGAGTCCAGCGACATAGCCATTACACCAACTGCTGGTCCCAAGAAGGGCCATTTTTAAAGTGAAAAGTTTACAATGAAAAGATAGACCTCAATTAAAGCTCATATTAACATATTGGCATATTATCTCAAAAAAACGCATTATAATAAAACATATCCCCAAGTTATTACTTTGAAGCCTTAATTTTGGAAAATTCTCACTGTTTATACTTTGATTGCTAGTTGATAAATATTTCAACTTTAATATTATTTATATCTTAAAAATTGACAAAATATGCCAGTATTTTAGCTTCATTTTAATAAAAGTAATTTGCAATGGATTCATATAAACAACAGTGAGATTTGCTGTAGTAATTTACACAGGAAATTTCTTTCAGAATTCAAAGAAAATGTGAAAAAAAATGAGGACAAGAGATACAGAAATATAAAGAACAACTTGAGTAAACATTTTGATCATAAGACTTATCTAAAAAGAACTAAGGATACGTGGAATAGGTAGAGATTTAGTGAACAGTGTTGGTTACCTCTCCAACAAATCATATTTCTTCCTTCTGAAAGAGACCCGATTTTATTTTCCATATGATTCAAAGTATTTTTCCCATAACCCTGGTTTCAAGGGTAAATCCCATTTCCCTTTGTATTGATTGATGTAGAAATGACATATTGATGGTCAGAAAGAAGTGATGAGGGTTACTGGGAAACTTTCTAGAAATTATCTTTCTCCCCTTCTCCCAAGAAAGAGATCTTTCTACCTTTAGACACTATTTCATCTAAGATTTATACCTTGAACTGCTGTAGTCAGCCTTCAAACATGAGAGAGGAATTCTTTAATGCAGGCTGGCAAATTAAAGAGAGCTGAGAAGAGAAATGAAAAGAACACAGACCCTTAGAGAAGCTGCTGATTCAACTCAAACTGAAAAGGACAGAATATCTTACTTCCTATTGATTATTTTAGCATACTTTTTTGAGAGTTTAGGCTAATTTGATTTAAATATTTCTTGTTGCTAGACCTTTCCTAATTTTAGTGATCATATGTCCACTTTACTTGGACAGTGTACACTTATCATTACGCATCACATATATTCAATTGATAGTACCCTCACGTACATGAAGTGTCCAAATTTTTTTTGACCACCTCCACATGGGAAATGGTCACACTACAAATCCTTCTTCTCCATCTCTCCCTACTTTCGGATTATGGACACGTACACACAAAGAGAGGTGCCCAAAGGACTTCTCAGGCCACTAGCTCAGGACTCAGAGAACTGAGACCATGTTGAGACTGACTGCCTCAACCACCGGGCCATAGAGCCAGCACAGTAGCTCCAAATTTGTATGAAAAAATAAATAAATGGTTGTAGGGACCAGCAGTTGGTGTAATGGCTATGTCATTGGACTCCGATGTAGCCTACCATGGATCAAATTCTGGACCTGGTGGCTTAAACTCTCGCTGGGCGTGTGTGCATGCGTGCCCAAGATCCTGAGAGGAGAATGGAGATGAAGGGATTGCGGCGTGGCCACCCTCCCAGGGGGGGTGATTTCTCACTTTCTGTCTCTCTGTCTCTCTCTGTCTTTCTGGCAAGCATAATACATATGTATATATATATATATATATACACATACCAGTGTATAACATTATTAATCAGTTGTAAGTTTCTTTTTTAATGTGTAAAAAAATGGTATCAATTGTACTTGTTTCACGTTGACAATAAAAGGTGTCTAAGGTGCTCATAGATTACGTTTTCTTCTCCCTTCTCCTTCCATATTGTCCTTGGAGTCCATACAATAAGATCTATTCTCTGTTATGCTAAATTATATGGTAGCATGTTATGGAATGCTATGTTATTGTTATGCTACAGACCATAATTTATAAAAATTTTGGTAAAACTGTTCTTGAATTATGAGAAAAACAAAAAAGCAGTGGTTTCTCATTATACAAATTATATTTAGGGAGGGGCAATCAATGAAAATGTCCTTGAAAATTTACCACAGGTCCTCAAAAGTATAGAAAAGAGTGGAAGTGGTGTCTAACAGTCCAAAAGTCAAATGCCTAAAGATAAGTGAAGATGAATGTGTGCCACTGAGAAGAAAGGACTGTCTTGGGAATTAATTGTAGTTTTCCTTATAACAGAGGAAAAGTGTTGGTTGTGGGTCATTTAAAAAGGGATTCTGAAGATACGCTATTAGAGTGGGTAAGTGTAGGTACCAGAGGAGAGGAGTGGATGGTAGAGAGCAGGTGATAGAGGATAGGTGGCAGGGCAAAGGGAAGAAACACTTAACAAACAAAAGGATGTGAAGATCTCTGTGGAAAAGAAAATGTGTTTTTGTTTTATTAAAAAAGGGGGAGGGCAGCAGTTGGCGTAATGGCTATGTCGCTGGACTCCCACGTAGTCGACCGCGGTTCGAGTCCCGGACCCGGTGGCTTAAACTCACGCCGGGTGCGTGTGCGTGCGTGCCCAAGATCCTGAGAGGAGAATGGAGGAGAAGGGATTGAGGCGTGGCCAACCCCCGGGGAGTGATTTCTCGCTTTCTGTCTCTCTGTCTCTCTCTGTCTGTCTGGCAAGCGCACACGCCCTATAGCAAAAAACCTCTCCAAAAAAAAAGGGGGGGGGGAGAGCACAGGCGATTTGCACTAATGATGAGTCAATGCAGCCAAATAAGACCCTGCCAGGTTCCAAGGGCTGAAAGGGGAGTGCAAAGCAACCAACAATATGATCCTTTTAAAGAAAACAGCAGGGACCAGCAGATGTCATAATGTTTATGTCACGGGACTCTCCCGTAGTTGACTATGGTTTCAATTCTGCACTCTGGCTTAAAACTCAAGCCCAGTGTGTGTGTGTGTGTGTGTGTGTGTGTGTGTGTGTACCCAAAACCCCTAGAGGATAATGGAAGAAAAGAGATTACAGTGTGGCCATCCCCTCTGGGAGTAATTTCTCCCTTTCTGTCTCTCTCTCTGAACAGCACATGCACCTATTGCAAAAATCTCTCTTGAAAAAAAAGAAAGAGAGAGAACTGCCATGTGTGTTTGCCCCCATAGAGAGAGAGAGAGAGAGAGAGAGAGAGAGAGAGAGCAGCACGTTTCTGAAGGATCCACAGTTGTGGCTCAGGAGAGGATAACATGAATTTTGTCTCTACTCCAACCATAGAGAGCCAGTGGAAGAGTATTACTGTAACAATCAAGTAAAAGTTTCTTGTCATTCTCTCTTCCGAACGACGAAGCTGAAAATCCAGCTAATATGTGAGGGATATGAAAGTAGGAAGCAATAAAGAAACCAACCTCTTGCTCACAACTTCCCTGAGACTATTTATATGTTTATATTCTGAGATGGAAGAAAAATGCTCTTACTTAGCTAAGATATGAGAGTTTTGATATTTCAGGGGATGATGCTTTTTAATGTAAAAAATGAGGACCCTCTGCTCATTAAAAATAAAATATATTGGCTAATTATTTTTGTGCTTTCATATATGGTTTCTTATATTCCTAACTTTTGCACTGTCCTAATAGGTTGATTCTATTATTAACTTTATCTTACGGATAAATAACCTGAGCTGTTTGCAGGGTCCCATGTAAGTGGCATATTCAGAAACTAAATATTTATTTGTCAAATTTTATGGTCTTTTAATTACCATTTTCCTGAATTCATATTCATATTAATTTAATTTCTCAAAAAGACAGTGACAAATTAAACATCAGTCTAACCTAATGAACATGTCTACAAATTAAAGTGGTAACATCCGCTAATTGGAAATATTTTTATCTTGCAAAAACATTCCCTCTCTCACCAAAATTCACATTGAGTTTAGTTCACTTGAACATTTCTTTTTCGTATACCCTGGGGATTGGGCTCAGGTGTCTGCATTAAAGTCAAAGATAAACAAATGCACTTAGTGTTTCCACAATATTTCCAAAGTGTTCAAAAGAAACATAGCTGATTTATGAGAAACATGAAAAGGTATTTACCAATGCTTAAAAATTATAGACAACGGAAACCATTAGAACTCATTTAGATGACTTGAATCCAGTCTTGCTTCTCAAACATGCATTTTGATAGGACAGAATCTTCACCTGGATGCAATTTCAGAAAATATCTTCACCAATCTCATACCCCTGCATGAATCCAGGCTCCAAAAACCTTGGTAGACAGGAGGGTAATACAATTATGAATTACATTTTGATATTTACAGATGTTTTAAATAATTTTTGCCTGGACAGAATAACTGACATCACTTTAACTCCATCCATTTTTTTTTCTCCACCATTTTGCAGGAACCACACATTCACTCATTCATTCATTCATTCATTCCACCAACAGTTCTTCAGCTCATCAACTGAGCAACACGTTATGTCCAGAGAACACAGTGGTGACCAAAACCAGAAATAGTGCATGCTCAGTTCTGACTAATTAGAGACTAGAGGTAAGTCAGATAATCAAATACAATTGTGAAGATAAATATGAAATATAGAACATAAAATGAATGTACTACAAAATATATGGTGTCATAAAAGCAAATATGAAAACTTTTTTAGAAAATGAGACTCCTCTAAATATTGAAAAGAAGCATTACATTTTTGGAGACGCAGATTATTTAAAGAAAATAATACTGATAAAAAAATAATATGATATTGGAGCTAGCACATGGCATGGTGGTTAAGGTACTGGACTCCCACATGTTCGACCATGATTTGAGTCCTGGACCTGATGGCTTGAAACATGCTGGGCGCATGTGTGTGCATACCCCTCCCAGGAGGACAATGGAGGAAAAGGAATTGCAGTGTGGCCATTTCCTGCTGGGGGCGATTTCTGCCTTTGCCTCTCTTTGTGCTTTGTGTCTCTCTAGCTAGTGCATGTACCTATGGCAAAAACCTAAATATATATATATATATGTATGTATATGTATATATACACATATACATATATATATGTAAAGAAATCACTACAATTTAAATAAAGGGGATAAAGAAACATATGAACGTGTGTGTGTGTGTGTGTGTGAATGTGTGTGTATGTTGGTGTGTGTAGGTATATATGTGGATATCATTTTGCCAATGAAGAAACCTTACGCTTTAGCGCTTCCTGTCTATGTACAGTACAGGAAATGTCATGGTAAATGACACCAGTATTTAGACCACAACTTACCAGCAAAAAACTTTCATAGAGTTTTAAGATCTCATAAAACAGTATAAATGACTGTTATAGATATTGTATTTAGTACTGGTTTTTTGTTTGGATCTTGTCAACTTTTATGTTTCCAATATTTTGTTATTTCCTTTATGGTAGTTTCCGTACTTCTTACTCTGGCAGAACTTCAAGGTTACAAAACTCTATAATATACATTGGGATACTATTCAGCTATTAAAATGAATAAAATCCCAACGAAAGACATTTAGAGAAGGGATACAGAGGTAGAGCATTGACGGGATGGGGAGGTGTGGTGTTATCTGTTGAAGATATTTCGATCAACGGGTCTCGGGAGAAATGTTCACATATCGAAATGGTCTCATTGTAAGCCAAACAATATGATTGAAAGTATATACAAAAATAAATAAAGTAATTAATAAAAAAAAAAGTAAATATCACTGTAACTGTAAAAAAAAAAAAAAAAAAGAAAAGAAAGTTCTGAGTGTGTTGACTGGGAAATTTTTGCTAGCCTGACTTCATAATAATTTGAAATGTCTTACTCAATCACCAGTATTGCTTACTTGAACCTGGAAACGCCTAGTTCTGCTTAAATAGAAACCTTATTTCTTACCATTTCTAAGCAGTAATATGGGAAAACTAGACCTCATAACTGAGCTGATGGAGTCAAAATGAGTTTTTTGCTAAAGTAAATCCTCAATTTGTCAGGACACAAAAGAAGCCAACCTCAATGGCAAATGGTGTAGTGGGCAGATAACAATACTAATTTTTAATGTATTTTTTTTACTATATATAAATAAAATTACATCTAAAATAAAAAAAATAAAATATCAAAAAAAAATGAATAAAATCCTGTCATTTGAGGTAAAATGGATGAGTCTGAAGGACATTAGGTTAAGTGAAATAAGCCATATATGGAAAGAGAAATGCTACCTGTTCTCACTCATATACAGAAATTTTAAAAATACATGACCTCATAGAAGTAGAGAGCTGAAGAATGATGCTTTGACTGGGAGGTGATGGAGGTTGGAGATAGAAGGATGTTGATTAATGGAAACAAAATTACAGAAAGAGAGGAAGAACAATTTCTAGTGTTGCAATATGTAACAGGTTGTCTCAGAGTAACTAAGCAAGTGGATTTTCAATGTCCCCAAGTGGCAAGAAATGGCTCAGAGGATGAATATACTAATTACACTTATTTGATCAATATGAATTGTATTATTGTACTAAAAAGTCGCACTGTATCCCACAAATATGTATAACTATTCTATGTCAATTAAAGATTTTTATTGGCAACAAGAAATTTGGAAATAATCAAGCAGCAGGAAGACAAAAACAATTAAGAAGGAATGGAAGACATATGTCAGCAAGGCAAATAGCTACATGTGGCCAAATGAATTCCAGTATCCTTACAATCAAATTAATGACTACTTACATATAAGCAGGGCTAGAAAAATATCTTTAGAATACAATCATCTCTTTTTGTGATTAATTTGCATATAAGGAATCAAAAGAACATACATTTTAAACTGTAGCTACTACTTAAAACAAAATTGAGTAATGAAGCACATATTATCCTAATGCAGCAATAGGAAAAATATTTTCAAAAAACTTTCAGAATAATTGAGACCACTCTGTATTATATGATCAGTATATGTGCACAAAAAAATACATTTATTTTTATTTAAATTTTAAAAGATGTTAAAATTTGGGACCAGCAGTTAGCGTAATGGCTATGTTGCTGGACTCCCACGTAGTTGACCGCGGTTCGCGTCCCGGACCTGGTGGCTTAAACTCACGCGGGGCACGTGTGCGTGCATGCCCAAGATCCCAAGAGGAGAATGGAGGAGAAGGGATTGCGGTGTGGCCATCCCCCCTGGGGGGGGGGGTGATTTCTCGCTTTCTATCTCTCTTTCTCTGTCTGTCTGGTGAGCGCACGCGCCCTATAGCTAAAAAAAAATAAAATAAAAAAATAAATAAAATGCTAAGATTTGATCATTATCTGAAACATTGATTAATGCACAGCAAAACTTGCAAATTAGACAGACTCTGAATTTAAGATGAGGAACTTGGGGACAGCAGGTGGCATGGTGGTTAAGGTGTTGGACTGCCTTATAGTCTACCGTGGTTCTTTTCTTGAAACTGGCACCTTGAAACACATCAGGTGTGTCATGACCAAAAACCTGAGAGGAGAATGGAGAACGTATTGTGCCGTGGCCATCTCCCCGGGGGGTGATTTCTCATTTTCTGTCTCTCTGTCACTCTCTGTCTATCCAGCAAGTGCACCGTGCCCTATAGGAAAAATCTCTCTCAAAAAAAAAAAAAAAAAAAAAAAAAGAAAAGAAAAGAAAAGAAAGAAAAAGAACAAGTTTAAAGTTAGATGCAACTCTAAAGATCACTTAGTGCCGCTCCTCTGTTTTGGAAAAGGAAAAGTTGAGCTCAGAGATTTCAACTTCGACAAGTTTATGGAATTAAAAAAGAACAAGATGAACAAGGAGGCCAAATTTTCCTGATGCAATATAGTTCTAAAATATTAAATAAGTGAATTTGATGCATTTAAAGGTATTAGATTATCTAAAGTTATAAACTACTAAAACGTGGGGCTGGCGGGTGGCCTGGTAGTTAAGGCAGCTGGACTCCCACATGGCTGACAACAGTTCGAGTCCTGATCTGGCAGCTTTGCTTTCTCTCATCCCCTCTCTCTCTCTCTGTCTCTCTCTGGTCAACTTCAAAAAGATAAAATGAAATAATGATAATGAATAAAATTAAATAAAATAATTATTTAAAAAATAAATAAACTACTAAAACATAAAAGGGTGCACAACTGCATGTTCCCCATTTGCCACTTGTGTTGTTGAACTAGACAGAAATTTTATTTTATATAAAATCATATGAAATAAGAGATTGTTAAAATGTTGAATTATGGTATAAATACTGGATTGCTATAGTCTTGTAAAATGTCTATTTTTACATGTTTAAAAGAATTTCTTAATTATAAAGTATATAATTAATAAATATCCTACTTATCTAAGTGGTATAGGATATGAATTTTATGAGCATTATAAATTTATCATCATGACAAATTACATTAACTATTGCCTCAATTATTTTACCTCCTTTTTAAATGATATTCTTAGTTATAAAATTCATTAATAAAATTCATCATTATAAAATTCGGAATATTATATAAATGTAGACATGGTTAAGCTAGGCCTAAATGACTGGATTTTTAAATGAAATAAAATTATTTTGTCTAATTATCCCTTAGGATTAAACTCAACTTCCTCACAAGTTCTTTTTTTTTTTTGGAGAGGTTTTTGCTATAGGGCGCATGCGCTTGCTAGACAGAGAGACAGAAAGCGACAAATCACCCACCAGGGGGGATGGCCATGCTGCAATCCCTTTTCTTCCATTCTCTTCTCGGGATCTTGAGCACACACACACACGCGCCTGGCGTGAGTTCAAGCCACCGACTGGGTATGGGATGCAAACCACGGTCGACTACGTGGGAGTCCAGCGACATAGCCATTATGCTAACTGCTGGTCCCAATTCCCTCAAAAGTTCTACAATAATCATGGAAAAAATCAGTTACAATCAGACTAATACATCCTCAATCTGTGCTTCACATTGGTCATGTTACTAATGTGGATTCTTCTATAAAAGGACAATCTTCAAATAACTTCAGTCTTATTTTTCTCACTCTTTACCCTAAGTATATTTTAATGCTTCACGGCTTACATTACTAGTTAGAGCTAATATATTGAAAAATGAAATAGCGTGTATGGTATCCCCAACTGGACTGGTGAGAAATGTATTTATGTTGGAACATTCACTTTACAAGCTAAATAACATATGTGATAGAATATATAAAAGAAATTAAGGTAGAAATAAATAAAAAATAAACTTAGAAAAAAAGAAAAATGAAATAGGTAAGCTTTAACTACCTTTATTAGTCAGTGTTTTGATCTACTTGTTTGTTGCTAGCAAGTGAATACCACATAGGGTAATTTTTAAAGAACAGAGGTTTGTTTAGTTCACAGTTTTTGAGGTCTAAGGTAAAAGGGCTGCAACTGGTGAGGCTCCTATGGTTGGTGGGACTCTGGGAGCATCACATGGCAAGAGCTTGCATGTGTCTGTGTGTCTCTGTGTCTCATACCCTCTTGTTATCAACTCCATAGGATTCTATCATGGGGGCCTCGTACTGATGAATTTATCTCTCCTAATCACCACCAATATCTCTGCTTTTCATTACCATAAGATATTAAGTTTGTGCCTCTTAGTTCTGTCATAACCACATCAACACATGAATTTTGAGGAAACACATTCAAACCATGATAGAGTTCTCCAGAGAAACAAAATCAGCAGAATGTATATTCATGTACAGACACAGAACTGAGAACCAGATTCTGCAGACTGAATGATTCAGTTTGATTCCAAATGCCAGAAACTGCTGTAGAACCAAGAAGGTCTGATATCCCAGTTCAAAGACCACCAGGCAAGGAAAGCTGATGTTCCAGTTTGAAGCCTTCAGACAGGAAAGTTGTCTCTTACTTGTGGGAGTGCCAGCTTTTTGTTTTATTCAGGTATTCAGTTGGTTGGATGAGGCTCACACACACTTTGGAGGGTGATCTGCATTACTCAGTAACTTAAATATTAATGTCATCTGAAACACACTCGTAGAAACACTGAGAATAGTATGTAACAAAATATCTAGGCACCTCTATTCAGTCAAGTTGACATATAAAATTTATCATTATATTTCTCAAAAGTTACAGATATCCATAGGGTAACAGGATGCTAGGATTCAACTAACTGTGGCTATAGGAGTAATTTCCAACGTAAGAGCCCACCAAAAACTTTAGAAATTATATATCTTCTTAAAAATTATCTTATCTAGATATAAAAGAAAGACTGAAACATATTATAGACTTGAAAAGATAAAATTGTCCTGACTCTCATTTCCCATTATGTGTCTCCATTCCCAGCTAGAGTTAGGTTCAGTTCATATGGGCTTGTATAACTCTTCATAATAATGTTTATTGTCGTGTTTAATCAGGGCTTTCAATTGCTATTTATTTGTCTCTTTATTCAACAGGACAGTGAACACATTGAGATTAGTTGTTGTGTTTGTTTGTAGGTGTGTTGTGTTTATTTCGATTACATACTTCCAGTACCTAGTACACATATGTACCCAAATATGAATTGAACAATAAACTACTATGGCTGACTTTATAGCCTACTAGCGAAGGGAGCCAGATCCAACATAGTCAACTGTGGTTTAAAGGCTTGCCCTGAAAGCTTGAAAAATACACTAGGTACATGTGCAGGCCTGCCCAAAATCCTGACTGGATGGCAAAACAGCGAAGAGTGCTGTGTGACCATGACCAAAGGGTAGGTATGTTATCCCACTCTGTTTCTCTCTGTCTCCCTTTGGCAAGAGCACACAGTCTCTTACAATTAAAAAAAGATAATAAAATAAACTATTAGTGAGCATATTATATGCAAGATACCATGCTATGCTTACAAGAAATCATTATTTAATAATCCTTCATTTGACTTCACAAAATTCACATCAAGTACTAGATAGCTCTTACTGCATCAGGGCTAATATGGGTCAACAATAATTTGCCGTTCAGAATTTGGACCAGAATTCTCAATGTGATCTAGGTGTGAGCGGGAGCTTCTCAAGTAGCTCTTCAGCTGTCAATGTCTTTATTCAGCTGCCTTTATTTGTGTAACCCATAACGCCAAGTGAGGTTTGGCAGTGTTTTTTATAACATACGAATAATAAAGAGTTTAAACTTTGCAAGCCATACCATATCTGCGTGTCACAACTGCTCCAATCTTTCCTCATGCTAACAAGATAAATAAACAAGTGGAAGTAAAGCTTTGTTTATAAAACTAGCAGCAGACCATAAATGGCCCATGGGTTGCAGTTTTCCAGTCTATAACAAAAGCAACTGCAACAGAAACTGAACAAGAATAAATTTTTAAAAAACCCTTTTTGTTTTGGGTTATTCAATAACCTAGGAATGAGATTATTGTAGTCTCCTGGGCCAGCCGGTGGCATGGTGGTTAAGGTGGCTGGATTCTGCTAGGTCGTCTGCACCTTCAGAAACATTGCCACCTCACATCTTAACTAAACAAGAACAATTAGTTGCCACCTATATTACTCTCACAGCGCTTTTTCTATGCATTAGCAGCAGCGCAATGTTACCAAAAAGGTACTGAAAATAATTAGAAAATAAAGATTTCCTCTCAAAGCTAAACACATCAATCTAGTCATAGTTAGCATGAATATCTCTATGAGAGTGAATTAAGATAGTTTTGTTTATTTATGGCTGAATAGTTCAGAAACACCTAAGTGCAGATTAAATTGCAATCTCAAGGAAGCATGACTATAATGCAATCATATTTTGGTGAGTAAAAATCTAATCAGTTTAAAATGCACCTCATTTGGACACCTAAAATTTAGCAGGAGATGGTTAGTGAGCATATTGAGCAACATTTTTTCTGCATAAAATTAGGAGGAAAATGTTGTGATACTATGATTTTTTTTTCTACTCAACTGTAAAATCCCCTGCTGATTCATGATACAAATATCCTCCTACAGTCGCAATTTTTTACCTCATGAGAAAAGACAAAACAATGGATATCCTGAGCATTGTGTTTAGTGCCTATGTAGCATTCAATTAATGTTAATGATTAATAGCTTTCATTATTAGCCAGGTGAAAATAAATAAGATCTGCTGCTCATCCTCTAAAACTTTAATACAATATCTAAGTTTATCTGACAAGTTTAAGCATGAAGTGAGAGCCCTGTTAATTTTTTTTTTAACTTAAAAAGTACATGATCTAAAAATACAGCAAGATCATGATTCAACCTTTGATCTTAGGAAATCCTTGAAGCCACCTTACTTGATATTTCTGACCCCATTTGATAAAGAAAATGACACTGCGCAAAAGGTGACTTGCCTTATCCTACAAGAGCTAAACCGAAACTAAAAATAATTTATGTTCACTGTAATAGATATTGAAAGTGTAATGTGTGCCAGGAATGCTTCCAGGCAGCAAGTATATATGAACGGATATATCTAGTTTTCTACGATCCCTTACATGGGACCTTCATGTTCTATACTCTTAAGAGTTCTGATCCTTGGGACCAGCAGTTAGCGAAATGGCTGTGTCGCTGGACTCCCACGTAGTCGACCGCGGTTCGAGTCTCGGACCCGATGGCTTAAACCCACGCCGGGCGGGTGTGCATGCATGCCCAAGATCCCGAGAGGAGAATGGAGGAGAAGGGATTGCAGCGTGGCCATCCCCCCTGGGGGGTGATTTCTCGCTTTCTGTCTCTCTGTCTCTCTCTGTCTGTCTGGCGAGCGCACGCGCCCTATAGCAAAAACCTCTCCAAAAAAAAAAAAAAAAGAGTTCTGATCCTCCACCTCAAAATGCCCCAGAAAAAAAAATTCAAAATTTGTTCTGATTTTTAACTAAGAATTTTTCTCAAGAGATTTATTCCTCCCTTTGCCAAAATCCAGTGCTTACATTTCAGTATGTAAAGAACACATTTAAAGTTTGATTGTAGGATTTTTTTTTTATAAAGCACTCTTTATTCATCTTTCATCACTGGTCTACTGTTTAGTAAAGTATCAACCAAAATATTGACCAAGTAGATGAAAATTCAATATAAAAATCAATATTTTTCAACAGTAAAAACGTGTTCTTGGTTGTAATTTAAGAGTGTATGCTGGATATCATCTGTGTAGATCTCTCCATCCTTCTCCTTTCTCAGTCATTCCTGAGGCTGAACTCTCTGTGAACACAGTCTGGCCAGTAGGAAGCTTCAGTGAAATATTGAGGGAGCGATAAATGCGGAGATAATGGTTTTGTTATTTATTCCCTCAGAAACTTCTCTCCATACCCAAATCCATTAGCAATGATTGTCTTATATGTATCAAACACCTGTTTGAAAGTCTCAGAAACTCAGAACTCTCTGAGGTTCCTCTGATGTATAACTTCTCTCTATCATGACAAGGATAGCAATAGCTTTGTATTCTTACTAAGCTCTTTGTGCATCATCAAACCTTGTGGGTTCTCTTGGTTCTCAAGTATTTCATCACTTCTTACAATTCTCTTTCTTTCTTACCTGTAATATCTGTTTCTTGTCAGAATACTATTACAGAGGATCTTTTTTATATCAAATGTACAAGTCCTAATGGTTTCATTTATGAAAATAACTCATCAAAGACAAAAACAAAACTAAAATACATGACCAAATTTTTATTTAATCATTTATTTTCCATTACTGTCTTTTTTTTTTTTTTGGAGAGTTTTTTTTTTTTTTTTTTTTTTTTTTTTTTTGCTATACGGCGCGTGCGCTCGACAGACGGAGAAAGACATAGAGACAGAAAGCGAGAAATCACCCCCCAGGGGGGATGGTCACGCTGCAATCCCTTCTCCTCCATTCTCCTCTCAGGATCTTGGGCACGCACGCACACATGCCCGGTGTGAGTTTTAAGCCCGGGTCTGGGACACGAACCGCGGTCGAGTACATGGGAGTCCAGCAACATAGCCATTACACTAACTGCTGGTTCCCATGATTATATATTTTTTAATAATGGTTGTATTTAGGAATTAGACCTTGTAACATTCATTTTGAATATCTAGTAAATACTACCAATTAACTCTGCACATAGTTTTCTTTTCAATAATTAAAAAATAAAATATTCTTTATATCTATTGATTCATCTGTCTGGTTTTAATAATGAACATGGGAATTGGCACTATAGGTGCTCAGTAATTTCTCTTAGAACAAAGGAAGAGACAAATAAAAAGGAATAGTTTACATGTTGCTTTATTAACAATTTTCTAGTAGATTTAAAGAACAAGTAACTTCTTTTAATTTCTTTAATAAAATATTTGTATTCTTAATTCTCTTTCTTCATTGTCATATGAGGCATGTACTTGTCAGAGAGAGAAAAAGAGGAATACCACTCCCCCAATGAAGTGTGGTCATGCTACGATCCTTTTCGTCTACTTGATCCCGTCAAGATTTTGAGCATGCAAACACACTTGCCCAATGTGTTTCTCAAGGTGCCAGGACCAACATTTGGATCACAACTGGCCATGGTAACATCTGGTTTTCTATGCACAGCACTTAGCCATTACTCTACAGGGCCACTCCACACTCTTAAATTTTTTAAGTGAACATTTTTCTGTACAGATTATATTGTCCGTAGTTATCAACTCCTCTTTCTAAAGAAAAAAATGTTTTTCAATAGTTTGAATCAAAATGAATGACCTACATCATAGTCATAGCTTCGTAGAGAAATCAAGTACTTTACGAAGAGATAAATAGTTATGACACAACTGGAGGTAAGAATTCCTGCACATAATTAATCTTGACGTGTAACTACCTAAAACCCTGAGTGGGTGAACTATTACTTCATGTGAAAGAGTAGAACAAAGCAGAAATAGATATACTATTATCAGTTAACTTTCAAAACTAAAATGAATTTTAAAAAGATAGCATGATTAACAAGTGATATTGAGGTGACATTTTTATGATTATAATGAGTCTCTCGACATCAATATAATTGGTCTTTGAGCTTGAACTTACTGGAAAAAAGACTAAATCATAGAGTCAAAGATGTGTAATGACTTTTGAGGTTTTCTGTATCTCTGAACTGGGATATGAATTTCAAAAGAGGGAAATTATTGAGAATAGGGAAATATGAAGAAGATTGTGGAATTTCTTTATTCATTCAAGATATATTTATTGAACATCTACTCATTGTCAGTCTCTACACAAGATTATTGATGTTGTCCCTTTCATGAAGACAATTGTGTAAAAAAAGAAGTCATTCAAAATTATAAATGTTATTATAAGAAAATTACCAAAGACTTTTGAACTAGAGAAGGTGACATTTATATTGGGCAAAAAGTGTAAGGAACTTTGGAACTACAACAGAAGAATATATGATTTGAAAAACATCAGGTAGGAAAAACTGATATTCAGGAGGAAGAATGTTAAGACTGACAATAACTGAAGAGAGAGGTGGCTTAGGGTCACATTGTAAAGTCTATATTTTCTTATCTTTTTTTCCCTTAAATAAAATTTTTTCTTTCATAGGTCATTACAATAAAAATTACAAGCAAGTAGATGGTATAAACAATATTGAGAAATGGATTTATATAATTCTAACCCTTATATTTATGAGTTTAAAAAATGTTATCAAGGGATACCAGCAGATGGTAAAATGGTCACATCACTGGACTTCCATGTAGTCGATTGCAATTTGAGTCCCAGACCCAGTGAATTAAAACTCACATATGATGCATGTGTGTGCATGACCAAGATCCCAAGAGGAGAATGGAGGAGAAGCAGTTGGATTGTGACCATTCCCCCTAGGGGGATAATTTCTTATTTTCTGTCTCTCTGTCTCTCCAGCAAGTCTAGGTGCCCTATAGTAAAAATCTCTTTAAAAAAGTGTTATCAAGTAGATAGAAAGAATTACTGTATTTATATAATTTGTGTCAAATCCAAAGGTGATTAGAGTTACACCTGACCTTTGAAAAACCTAGGACTCCAATTACTACTACAACACCCACACAATAGAAAATCCTCATATAAGAGGTGATTTCTCACTTCTGTCTCTCTCTCTTTGGCGAGCACACATACACTATTGCAAAAATTTCTCTGTAAGAAAACAAACAACAAAAAAAACTACAAATCTTTGTCTATAGTAAATACAACTTTTATCCTACTTTTTATTGCTAGGATTAGTATTTTTTTCTTAACATCTAGACATGTCATGCTCTTTGGGAAATATCACCCTTTTCAGTCAACTAATTATATATTGTAGTTGCTTAAATGTCTTTACTATTTAAAATTAATATTTATTAAAAGTATTTTCATGGGTCCATCAGGTAGCATGGTGATTAAGGTGCTGGATTCTCACATGGCCAACTGTGGTTCAAGTCCTGGACCTAGTGACTTGCTTTCTCACTTTTCCTCTCTCTCTCTTTCTGTCTGACAAGTGCATCTGAGCTATAGCAAATTTTTAAATAATAATAATTAATAAAATTAAATCATTATTTTAAAATATATTTTTGTATGACAGAAAATTATGTTCCTAAGGCCTTATTTAAATCATAATGAAATAATATTATTTATTTTATAGTAGATAATTATTAAATTAAATTTAATTTAAATTTCTCCCATCTATAGGTCCCTAAGTTTCAAGTATTTAAAATAAAATATTTCTCACCCTCAATATTTTTTTATCCTTAATAGTACTCTAGACTGAAAAATAATGCATAAAATTCAAGTTAATAACTGCTGAATTTTTCTTATCTCTAACGGCCATTCAGAGAATTATGCAAGGTAAAAATGCTTTATTTAGTTTTATCAACGTTATTGTTTAAAATATTTTATCTGGAATATTCTATTGATTCTTTTTCTTTAATGTTTTTTTTTCTGTCCTTTGTTGACTCTGTTTCCCACTGTTACCACCTTTTAACTATTAACTTTATAAATATTTTATCTTAGTCCTTCTTTCAACATCACCAATTTCCTGCTTTTGTTTAAATCATCATTGTATTTGCAAACTCTAGCATATACCAATTCTTGCTTTTTTTTTCTTTTTTGAAAACTCAGAGTGACTTTCTTTTTATCCAGACAACATAATGTTTTCTCTCTCTTTTTTTTCTGTCAAACTTACAATACGTATACTTGTTACAACTAGAGTTTCTTTAAACCACTATTACCAAAAAAAAAAAAAAAAAATTCAAAACCAAAAAAACAGTAAAAATATACAAGGAAAAGGAGACATAGGGGAAAGAGGGTAGAAGAAAAAGAAATGATATCAGGAAAGTTAACACCCAATGTATCCTCTATTCATTTTTGCATCTTCATATTTCTGGTGTATGAAGGTCTAGTTTTTGTTCGAACGTAATTATGGTCATTGTCTTTAGAGTACTTTTTGTAATACATCTCCAGAAAGAAGACTTATACAGTGCACATGCTTAAAAATACATGTTCTGAATCTTCACAAAATTGTATGCACAATACTCATTGTCCTAACCTCACTTTAATAACCCACTAAAGAGCAAGACTATATTAAGTATATTTAAAATTAGCATAATAATTTTAATCCTCTGCTTTTCAAACAAAAGGTTTTCTTCTACTCACTTATAAATCTCCAAATTAGGCTGCTTAGTTAAAATTTTACAACGTAGGGGAGTACTTGATCTGTAAACCTGTAACATAATAATATATTTTGTAGCATGTTTTTGTAAACTCATATGAAATATATTGACAAATTGTTTTCCATAATGGCAAGTTCATTTATATTTATTACCTGTTTTATTTTTTAATAATTTCAATGGTTTAAAATGTAAAGAAAATATTTTATCTTTTTTTTTTTGGAGAGGTTTTTTTTTTCGCTATAGGACGCGTGTGCTTGCCGGACAGACAGAGAGAGAGAGACATAGAGACAGAAAGCGAGAAATCACCCCCCAGGGGGGATGGCCACGCCGCAATCCCTTCTCCTCCATTCTCCTCTTGGGATCTTGGGCACGCACGCACACGCGCCCGGCGTGAGTTTTAAGCCACCCGGTCCAGGACGCGAACCGCAGTCGACTATGTGGGAGTCCAGCGACATAGCCATTATGCTAACTGCTGGTTCCCAAAAATATTTTATCTTATTTATTCATTTTAAATAATTAAAATCACTTTGAGGATAAAGTTTCTTATAAACTCTTCAGTAAAGAGCTTTAGGAAAATTTGTCATAACCAGCATTTTTTATGTGCATTTATTGCACAACTTGTTTTTGCTGGTCATCTAATTTATCACAGAAATGGTATTTTGCTGAAATATATTATACATATTTTTACATAAAAGTCATAATCCAATGTGATTTAACAAGGTTGATATTTAACATTTACTGTAATAAAAATTCAAGAAATGTGTTACCCACATAGTATTTGTAACAATATAAATAAAATTATTGTTACAGACTCAGTGAATTAATTCAATATATAAAATTTCTTCGAATAATAATTTTGCTTTGTGTACATGTGATCTAATATTTTAAATTGCTTTTCATCTCAGGAAGGCATAAGAATTGCATTTATGTCTTTATTCCCTGTATACATTCTTTCAATCCTAACATAAGCATTACCACTTTTTATCTTGGTAGCACTCACTCTCACACTCTGCATCCAGGCATGAAAACTAGTTTCCTTAAGGTATATTAAGAGCATGCAGTAATAACTGTTAAGTGGGGCAACCTCATTCTTAAAGAATCTATATTTGTGTTGTATCTGTAATGAGACCAGCAAATCAGGTCATTTGTAAATGAAGACTAATATGAAAGGAAATCTGACTAAATGCACTTTAACTAATGCCATGTTCTTTTTATGAAGCAAAAGTCTTGAATATTCAAAATATAGATTAAAGATGTCAATTAGCTCCCCAAGCCTCTCTCTTCTCTCTCTTCCCAACCTCAGATGTCAATTTCCAAAGAATTCCTGGACACAGTTTTCTAGTTACAATAAAGGCAAACTCCTGATAAATCCACTCATGTGAGTGTCACAGGACTGCAATGATCCAGGTGGTGCACTCGAAAAAGAATAAGTCCAGAAAAGTGACCAGTAATGATTACAAAATGAATCCCTTCAATTAAAAATAAATACGCTGCAAGAACATTGAGTAACATGAATACTAGATAAAATTATTTTACCATCTAATTAAATCACAACAAGATATGCCAAAGCTCTGATGAGGTTTATTAAATTATCTTTGAAACTGTTATGCAAATCAGAGCTAGACCTGAATAGAATATGCTAATTCTGAGCTATATCTCCATGAAACATTTGTAATACACTAATGAAACTGAATTGAACGTTTGTAAGGTCACTGTTAGGTAGGAATGAAAAACCCTGTATTAAAATGCATTTGAAGGGTTAATTGCTCTTTTTTTGTGTCTTAATAAAAACCTCTTAAGCACAGAAGCATTTATAAGCATTAGTCATTCCTTTTCATCTCAAATTTTATTTATGCAACCCAAGAATTTAATAGAGGTACTATGTTCATTCTGACATAATTTCATTGCCATTCTAAAAAGAATAGTTTTCTGTTGTTTGTTATTATAAAACCAACACACACAAGCATGCACTACTTAACAATTTGTTAATATAATTTGATATTTGAACTTTCTAATGCCTTTTAAATATTATAGTCGTTCCTTGCAAACAAACAAACAAACTCTGAAGAAAATGTCTATGTCTTTTCTTTCTTTTTTTTTTTTTTTTATCCATAGGTCACATATGCTTGTCAGAGGGAAATCAGTCCTGGGGGGAGGGCAGTCACTTTCCATTCCCTTCTCCTCCATTTGCCTCCAGGGATTTTGGGCATGCACACACATGCCCCTGTGTGACTCTTCTGTCCAACAGAATCATCTTAATTACACACAGAAGTACTACTAAAGACAAAGAGATCTGAATCAAGAGGGAGAGGGAGAGGCCATACCAGGGATGCGAGCATAAGCCTCTCTTGGCTTCCATATTTATTGGGGCAAAAGAGGAAGGAAAGTTAATCTTAGAGAAAATTCCTTCTTAGAAGATTAGAAAGATAAGGGCAATTCCTGGAACAGAGTGATTTTAGTATCAATACAGGGGATATGTTTAAATGACCCCACAGGCTGGTCAGTACATTTTGGAATTTGTAGAACACGTTCATCAGATCACACACCCATTTAATGACCTTCTGTCGTTTCTGAGCTGAAGGGCAAGAGGTTAGGCATTATCACCATTTTCCCTATAGTCTTTCATCCAGAGTTCATAAATCCAAGGTATTCTGGGAGCATGACAAATCTGTATTTTCTAACACACTTGGAGTGAGTTTGAAGCCACTGGGTTCAGGACTCGTACCGTGGCCAGCCATGTGGGAGTCCAGTGTCTTAACCACCAAGCCACTAGCTGGCCCCTACAGTGATTAGATCTTTACCCAATGTATTTAGGCCAGAGAATGGAGAGACAAAAAAATAAGTGATTTCCATTTCTTTGTTGTTTTCTTTTTTGTTTGTATGTTGAATTGATTCTCAGTCCAGTATTCTCTTGTCATATTACACAAACTCAGTTATTATTCTCTGAGGACTCAAACTCTTAACTTTTAGTCTTAAACATTGATGACAGTTATTATCAAAGATTAACTGTTAGTCCTGAGGATTAAGGCAACAAAAGTAAATACCCTGCTATATTTCACAATTAGTGATTCAAAATCATCAATGTTCCTACATATCAACCTTCAGTTTTACCTATTTTTATATTTAAAACAAATTTTATTGTATTTTTAAGTATACAGTTTGCTAATATGAGGCATATGGATATAGTAAAATAGTTACTATAGTAAAGTGGATTAACATATTATCTCACATTGTTACTCTCCCTATTTTTGTGGTAAAAGTAGGTACAATCAAACGCTTATTTAGCAAAAAAGCAGATATCTAGGATGAACTCGTCTAGCGATCTAACATAGAAGAAGGATCCTATGGTTAATGAGAGTATATTGGATTTAGAGTTTTTTTCTTCAACTCTGTAAGTAAAGCAAATTGAGAAACTGTGGACTCAATCAGCACTTTGCACTGTTCACCTTAAAATTGGCTGCCATTCTACGCATTAAATATTTATCTCAAATATCATAGTCAAAGACTCAGGTCTCAAAACCTTAATTTCCAAAGGATCAGTTAATAATCTGTTTATTATTTTTCTTCGAGTCCATTACAATTATTTTCTCCTTTTAGACTACTACAGAGGTATGTATTGCTTAAAATGATTTAATCATTTAATAATGCATGTTGGAATAGCATATAAGGCTATTTCTCTATTTCAGGAAATTTAAAACAGTATTAAAGGTTAAGATTTTTGTTATTGGTGTTTTTATTTTTATTTGTTTGATAATTTATCTTCATCAGACCAGCCATGCAAAAAATGCTTACATAATTTTATCTTTCTGAAGCAAACTATTACCAGATTGAACCCTAGACTTTCATAAGAAATAAAAAGAAATTAAAGGGTTTTATATACTACAATTCAAAATTTACATGGATTTCCAGTTTGTTAAAATATATTTGCCTGTTCAGAGATACTGACAATATGTTGTGTATTTTTGGCATATGTAAAATGGGAAACAACGTCATGAAGTGTGGGAGGTGATAAAAAAATTATATTCTTATCAGTTTTTCTGCTGTTCACAAAGTAGTATATTTGAAGATAGATTAGGATAAATACACATAATGTATCCTCCATAAGAATCATTAAAATATATGAAAAACACATTTGGCTAAAAATTCCAGAAGTGATTTAATAAATTACATATGAGGAGTTTCAAAAAGTTCATGGAAATACATTATTTTTAAAAATTACACATGAATTTCAAGAAATTTACACCAAAATAAACTTGTATTTTAATTCCATTTTCCATAAGCTTGTTGAAGGTCATATGTGTATGTATATATGTGTGCATATATATTATACACAATATGGATGTAGATATATATTTATATATAATCAATTTATTCAATGTACAATAATCAATTTATTCAATAAGATAGAAAAGGGATATAAGGGACTGATCATTTAATGTTAAAATTTATCTACATGGACCAGCAGTTAGCGTAATGGCTATGTCGTTGGACTCCCATATAGTCAACCGTAGTTCGAGTCTCGGACCCAGCCGCTTAAACTCACGCCGGGCGCATGTGCATGCATGCCCAAGATCCCGAGAAGAGAATGGAGGAGAAGGGATTGCGGTGTGGCCATCCTCCCTGGGAGGTGATTTCTTGCTTTCTGTCTCTCTGTCTATCGCTGTCTTTCTGGCGAGTACACATGCCCTATAGCAAAAGCATCTCCAAAAAATAAAAAAATCTATAAATGTTTTGAAAAATCAAAGCTGGGACCAGATTTCTTGCAATCACCAAGCATAACAAAGCTCATGTACTTGTATTAGTATCTGATTAAAAAAAATTACTATTGTGATAAATATTACCATTGTAAATGGTCAATTTATCGAAAACATATAACAAGACTAAGTATACATAATGATTCTCAGCCAGGTGTGGTGGCACAGTAGTAGCACAACACTCCCTGGCACTGAGGCCATATGAGAAGATCCTGGGTTCTAGTCCTAGATCTCCCTGTCCATGCTGAACTTAGGCTTGTGTTCTGATCTGGGAAGACTAAGGCTGGAGGTAGGCCCATGGCAGTAAGTGCCTGTTGAGAGTATTTGTCTCTTTCTCTCTTTCTTTCTCTGTCTCTGTCTCTGTGTGTCTCCTTTCATGGAAAAAAACACAAATTGAGAAACAAGTAAATAAGTAAAAGAATAAGTAAAAAATAAGTGAATAAATACCTCATTGTCATAACACACACATACACACTAAAATAAATAAATTTTAAAATAGTCACATTCACAATTTCAATTAGATATTTTATCATCACTCTCAGAAATTTATAGGAAAAGTAGTCAAACTTTATTACTAATATAAAATTTCAACAACGTTATTACAATGGATTCACTATTTGACATACATACAATAGCATACCCAATGCCTGTCCAATATGCATTTTTCTCAAGTACAAATAGTTAAGCCCCAAGATATTTCCCAAGAGCCGAGGCAAAGCCTAAATTTCAATATACTTCAAATGTTCAAACAACACAGTATGTTTTTGGACCATGATTATATTAAATTAGAAATTGATAACAATAATACCTCTAGGAAATCTGTAAGTATTTGGGAATTATGCAGACTATTTAAAAGTAATTTATAGCTGAAGATAAAGTTATGATATAATTACAAATATTTTAACTGAGTTATTTTGTTGTCGGGAAAGTCGTGACACCTTTTTGCATAGAAGAACATAGAAAAATACGTCATGCCTTTCCCAATGACCTAATATAATCAAATAATAAGCTATGAAAATGTGTTGTTGGAGAGAAATTTGCACTTTAAATTTGTACTCTGTGTTAGTAAAGAATAAAACTACAAGTTTCATAATCAAAAGTCTAGCATAAGAAAATAGTTGAACAAATTAAATTCAAAAACAAGCACCGAAACAATAAAAATTAGAAGCTGAATGAAGGAGATAACAAAAATGAACAAAACCGACAAAAAGTCAAGTTGTCACTTTGGAAAAATTGACAATCATTAAATAAGTTTCAAAAGAAGAAAGAGAAAGCAGATATCAATGTAGCTACTAAATGATAAACATCACTAGAAATGTCAATATTATTCATTTTAAATGTTATAGAATGTTCTTTGCTATATATTTGAAAATGCAGATGCAATTTACACATTCTTTAAAATGTGCACCTTATTACAACTAAAATATGTAGAAATCCAAATCTCTGTGGAAGTATTTGAATAAATATCCAAAATCTTCCCAAAAAAAGATAATTTTTAGTACTAAAAGAGAACATATCCCAACTAATTTTAAAATAATATTTACTGGAGCCAGCAGATGGAATAGTAGTTAAGGCACTGGATTCCCAAAAGGCTGACTGTGGTTCAAGTCCAGACCTGACCCCTTGAAAATCACAACAGGCACATGTGTTTGCATGCCAAAATTCCAGGAGAATAGAAGAGAAGGGATTGCAGTAGAGTCATCCCTCATAGGGGGTGATTTTCTCACTTTCCTTCTCACTATCTCTCTCCTTTCCAGCAAGCACACTTGCTCTATTGCAAAAACCTTGAAAAATATATATCGAAGTTAGTATATCACAACAATTAAACTCTGGAAGACAGTAATGTATATATTAATATTTCTAATACAGAGAGAGGTAAAAATCATTTTAAAATATGATCAAATCAAATTCAGGAAAGAATAATCTATTATGACCATGCAAGGTTTATTCCAAGAAGACAAGATTGGTTTAACATTTAAAATTAATCAATTTAATATAGCATGTTAAGTAACTAAAGAAAAAATTGAAAAGCAAGTCGATCAAAGCTGAAAAAAGATACACAACATTTGTCTTCATTCATGATAAATGAATGGAACTATAGCCTATATTTAATGGCACCTAAGTGCAATCCAATGTATTATATTTAATGTTGAAACACTGAAGAGTTATCTCATGTCGTTTTTGATTCTGCTATTAAATTATAATCTCTAGAAAAATCCAAAAGTCAAGTAAAATAAATTTTAGAAATAAACAAAACTGTCCTCATTCTCAGACTATATAATTGTCTCTATAAAACTTGCTGTGGGGACCAGCAGATGGCATAGCAATTACATTACTGGACTCCCATATACCTAACTGTGGTTCAAGTCCCAGACCTGGTGACATAAAATTCACATGCGTGAATGCCCAAAGTCCAGAAAGGGGAATGGAGGAGAAGAGATTGCAGGGAGACCAACCCCCTTGATGTGTGTAGGGGGTGATTCTCCTTTTCTGTCTCTCTGTCTCTCCAGCGAGCACACACATCCTATAATAAAAATCTCTCTCAAAAAAAAAAAAAAAAAAAAAACTCGTTGGAATATTGACAACAACCAAAAACTTACCAGGATCAATCAGTGAATTTATAAGATGGAGAAGATGTCATCATATTAAAGAACAATTATATTTCTATACACTAGTAATGAAAAAATAAAAAATTAAATGTATAACATATCAAATGGAATATCAGTGTCAAAAATAGACTAAATACCTATGGATAAATGTAACAATATACTACAAAATCTCTACATTGAAATCCATAAAATATTACTGACAAAATTTAAAGCATAAGTAAATGGAAAGATAAAATGTGTCTATTAAAAGACTCATAGCGACATCCTTTCTTCTCAAAACGACTTGTGAATATAATTTCAATTAGAATTATAGCAGGATAGTGACAAAAATAAGACAAGCTCTCTCTAGGTTTCATATGGAAGCAATAAGAGACCTTGAGAGGCCAAAATCATCTTAAAAGACAAAGCAATTATGGAGATTTACAGTACCAGATTTTACAAACCATAGGCTGTAATGTGTAAAATTTGGTTGTTGGGACCCAAGAGTTAACAAATACAGCAATGGAGTAACTCTATTTATAATATACTATTGCTATAATAAGCACAATTCTAAGGAGATCAGTTGTTTACAATATAGAAAATTAAACTTGCATAATAAAATTAGAAACGTAAGTACCATAAATAGTAGATTGGTGTGATAAACTATAATGTGCCCATTATATCAGAATTGTATACAAATCCTTAAAATGATAATACATATTTATGATCAGAAACACAGAGAATTGTCTTTGCCATATTAGTGAGTAAACAAAAGCATATTAAAAAAAAAACACTCAGCACTATCTGAATGATATTATACTGTACATGGCCATACCATGCATGTGAATCCATGGTGTTTAAAAGGATTTTGACTAAAGGGTTAAAAGAGGTACATTTCATTTTGAGTGGTGAAATTTCAGAGGAGTTTTATCCTCCTTCACACTTTTGGTTTTGCTTGAACACTGTGTGAATTATGTTTTAATCAGAAAAACATTAAGAAGGCTTTGAATCTGGGTAAAAGACTAATGTGTAAGGATATTTATTATTTTAAATAAAGATTTTTAATTGATGTAAATATTATAGGTTGTCATAAATCACTCAAGGAATGGAATCATTTCTGAAACATGGAACCAGTTTATATGACCTTGAAAAAGGGAGAACTATGACAGGTTGTATCTGAGCTGACTACACAGTTGGAGCAATCTACCTGCAAACCAGATAAAAAGAACACCCGGTAAAAGTGAAAAATATCACATAAGGTGTCTACAAATCATATTGGAAAGTAGAGAGAAATATGTCATCTGAAGGAAAAAGTGTAATGTTTTCAGGACCATGTTTAGGAGAATCTTCTAATTTCACTTCATAGTCATTTTTTTTAATTTCATTTTCTTTTTTATATTCAATCATATTATTTGGCTTACAAAATGGATATTTCAGCAGGTGAACATTTCTCTCTAGTACAGTTGATAAAACTATAAGTTATTTTGACAGATAATACCACATTTCTTTAGACACAAAATATTTAAGTTAATTTTTTTTTCTTTTTTTTTTTGGAGAAGATTTTTTGCAATAGGGCGCGTGCTCTAGCCAGACAGGCAGGGAGAGACAGAGAGACAGAAAGCAGGAAATCACCCCCCAAGGGGGATGGCCACACCGCAATCCCTTCTCCTTCATTCTCCTCTCGGAATCTTGGGCACGCACGCACACGTACCCGGCGTGAGTTTAAGCCACCGGGTCCGGGACTCGAACCGCGGTCGACTACGTGGGAGTCCAGTGACATAGCCATTACGCTAACTGCTGGTCCCTATTTAAGTTAATTTAAACATAAAGGATGCGACCTGCAGTTATGTAATTGTTACATTGCTGGACTCCCATATAGTCAACTGCAGTTTGAGTCCCATACGCAGGGACTTGAAACACGCCAGTCCTGAGTGTGCACATGCCCAGAATCCTGAGAAGAGACTAGAGGAAAAGGAATTGTGACACAGTCATCTCCCCCAGGGGTGATTTCTCACTTTCTGTCTCTGTCTCTCTATCTCTCCAGCGAGCACACACACCCTATAGCAAAAACCTCTATTAAAAATAAATAAGTAAAGTAAGATACAGCTAAAGTCTGATTATAAAACTCTGCTGTTTTGTGAAGAATATCCAGTCTTAGGCTCCTTTAACATTTCTACCTCATTCCCATAAGGGATGAACATGATCTTTCTCATAATTACAATGTAAATAGCACAAACTTACATTTGAGCATAACTTTTGAATATTAAAACTAAAAGCTTTAGGGAAAGACTATATGAAAATTCACTGATTGTCAATTCTATAGTGTTTCTTAAAAGAGGAAAAAGATAGCAGGCTTTCTTTGGAAAAAGTCTGAAGGAAAGTGATTTTACTAGTGAAATATACCAAAAGTGATCTGGGAAAATAAGTTAAACTTTATTTGAGTGTAAAGAGTCATTTTAGGCTGTAGATAATAAGAAATAGAACAGCTATGCCATAAAAAGTGTAGTGTTCAATTTTGAAAAAGATGAATAAGTCTATACTGTTGATTGGAGGATTAAATACTCTATATATACTTTGAAAAATAAACATATTGTACTCTAAAAGCTGTACAATTATATTTAAACCAGAAATCATAATTTAAAATAAATGAATAAAAGTAAAAAGAGATAGTCATGTTTACTAAAAAAGAAAAATGATTTTGGTATCTGTCTTTTATTTGAAATGGAAGCATAATTTAATTTATAATATAAAATTTAATGAAATATGCATATTGAATAAATAAATATGTCATGGTGTGCATAAATGAAAAGTAATTATTCTTATCTCTCTTCGAACCCAACTAATCACTTTTATTCTAAGAAATAGAATTTGGTAAATGGAATAAAAGTTCTATAGCCAGCATCTGTCTATAAACAAATATCTCATATCAGAAAGAGTCTGAATAGCTACATAAAATAAGGAAATAGCTAAATAGTTTATAAAATCAATTTAATAGAAATAATGTTAAGACTTCATCCAAAATCACATTCTTCTCTAATTTGTGTATTTGTTTTGCCCACAAAAATTAAAATAATTTCTCAATGTCCTTCTCTATATGCATACATAATTCATTAAAACTCTCAGGGATAACACTTGGTCTGACGCTTTCTGGCTAAGCCAGAAAATAGATGAAACTTTTCAAATATAGTTTTGTGCAAAAAAAAAAAAAAAAAAAAAAAAAAAAAAAAAAAAAAAAAAAGAGAGAGAGCAAAAGATCCTTATGTTCCCAAATTCCTTTATAGAGACAAATGATAAGTGAAATTGCCATGCTGCTAGGAAAATCTCAAAAGCTGTATGGGGTAAGAAATCTTGTTTGAATTAAAGATGATAGGTTACAAAATTTTTATTAAGCTCATATTTCATCTATATTCAGAAAACAAGATTAATGTCAGAACACTGATCCTGAATGAAGTTGTCCTAATTAAGTGCAAAGTAAGATTAAAATGGATAAGAAATAACATTTACTTTGGCCTTTTCTAATCTATGGTTCCCAAAGTATCTTTTTTGATGTATTTTTTTTAATTTACTCAAATAAAAGTTGTGTCAATAAATACAAATCACAAGGCAGATCTCACTAACATATTTTTTCATTCAAAATTGAGTTAAAATTATGTAATCAATGACAGTTGTGAAATAAATAGCAAAATGTATGCATTGAGAAACAGAAGATGCACTGAAATAAATAAAAGAATGAACGGGAATCCTTATCACTAAACACCAGAGGAAAATGAGTTATCTCTGTTCTCTTATGATAGTCAATATTTTCTGTTTTTTTAATTCCTAAATTTCAGGTTATAGTAAACATCATTATGTCAATTTTTATTTTCCAAGGGAAGGTGTGCTTTGCTTAATTTAAAATATAATTTGTAATTGGAAAAGTACTAAAAATCATTTCCTCACTTTCTAATCAATAAATTCACCTTGGCATCTTGTATAGTATCAAAAAGTCAATTACTGAGTTGGCTGGAATGGTTCCCATGAGATCTTGACTAATATAGTACTATATATGATTCCCTCCAGCCTTCGTTCTGTTCACCTAAAGGACAATTTCACTATTTTCACTGAGTGGCAGAGACAACCTGGAGGTGGTGGTCCTTGCTCAGGATGGCTGTACAATATCTAAAATGGTCTTCCTCCATTCCCCTTTTAATAGCACTAGTTTTTGAAACAGTGTTACTTCATAATTTTACTAAACAAAAGTATTAAGTTCTGGAAATTCATAAAAATTAATGTATATTTCATTGAAAACCTTTTGATTATATTCCCACATATTCTTCTCATCGGACATAATTACACACTGCAGTCTGCTCTCTGGGCCAGCACTAAGTGTTCATGTTTCAGCCATGTACAGACCTATTACTGAAGAATTCTTTTTTAAATAATAACATATGTCTTTTTAAAATGATACATATGTGTGCATATTTAAATCTCTCTACACACACACACACACACACACAGTAGTGAATTCCTATACTTCTACGTTGCCTTGATGATTATTTTAAATACAGATTTATTTTCTCAGACTGAAAACAAAGCTTAGCACTGTTGACACATTTTTCAGTTCTCTTTCTCCTCCCAGTTCCTTGATGTAGTCAGCCCAGACAGAGCGGTAAAAAGTCACACCCTGGGTTAACTAGACACGTCCCACTGGACTTTGCCACTGAGCCCCATCCCCTGCACTGACAGCAGTGATCAGACCTGTCAGTGTCACTTGTTTCACAGAAGGAGTTCCTGCACCCTCTAACCCACCAGTTAGAATTCCCCAGAGGAGACTGTCCTGGTAACGCTTGGATTCCAGTTCGGCTTTGACTCATAGGTGCCTCACTGGCTCCCTCTCTTGCTCACAACCTACTTGTTGAGTGCACATGTCCTGAATTGCTTCCCTCATCCCACTGGGCCTCTTCATGTTGGGCGCCGTATGTGATAACCACCTCTCCTATTTCATATGCCTGGTTGAGTTGTGTCCCTGTGTCTCACCTGACCACCACACCTGAGCCTAACTTCTGTACCAGTCGGGGCTCTCCTAGAGAGTGGCTATCTTCAGAGGAGTAACTGAACAAAAGCTAGACAAGAGCCACAAGAGCAACTGCATGTATAAAAACGCCTTTCCTGGGAAGGTCAGCAGAGGCATGGTGGATAAGGCACCAGAATTCTCACGGCCAACTGCGGTTGGAGTCCTGGACCCAGTTACTTGAAAATGATGACAAGCGCATGTATGTGCATGCACAAAATCCTGAGAGGAGAGTGAAGGAGAAGGGATTGTGGTGTGGCCAAGCCCGCAGGAGGGGGATTTCTCACTTTTTATTTCTCTCTCTCTCTTTCTCTGGTGAGCATCAACCCTATGTCAAAAAAAACAGAACAAACAACAACAACAACAAAAAAAAAAAACAGAAGTTTCCTGTGAGCAAGACACCTGATCACGGATCAGACACTTAGGCATTCTACTCTAAACAAGATAAAGAGGGCACATTATAAATATCCACAGCTAAATTACAGGAGTCCTGTCAGAACAGGACTAGCTAGCGTTTATAGTCATTCTTCCAAAGGAGTCCTCAAATCAAGTTGGGAAAAAAAGTAATATTATGTACATAGACCTATGCACATACACATGTATTTATATACATATATGTGTGTATACATAAATGTGTGCATGGTATTGATACATGGTCTGCCACAGTATTTGATGAAAAATAGGATAACTAAGATTCATGGATGAGGAACTAGAAATATTTGTTTGCACATGTTTTTCTGAAATTGCAAGAAAGAAATTAATTCAGGTGTTACATGCCACTTATAAAAAACAGAGAAAGAAGCCTATCATCTCCTTCTGCAACATAAATCCATCAAGTTATCATCTTACTATGCTCATTACAGAGGTTCGGTCACATCCTCTTTTTCTGAAAGTACTTGCCATCCATTTTCCATTCTTGTTCCCACATTTCCTTTCACAGGAAGCAAAAATTACCAGTCATGTCATCCGATAACAGTCACAGCATCTGAAAGTCCACACTGAGAGGTCACTTTGCCACTGCTGTTTAGAGCCACCTGTGAGTGGTGGCCACCAGTTAGAGATGGCAAATGGCACAAATCTACTCTTGATTTGTACCACAAAGCCCAGGCCCTGGTTCTCATGTGTGATCCTCAGACCAACAGCATCAGCAACTGGGAAATTGTTGAAATGTGAAATCTTCAGTCCTACTCTACATCAACTGATGATAAAAATTCAAGTAATTCTTATGCACACTGAAGAATGAGAGCACTGATATGTATAGGACTGTTTTTGCCTCTGCGAGAGCATGGGCTTCAGATATAAACACACTTAATTCTAGATCTTGCCAATTCTTAAACCGAATCTACCCAATTCCCAAGTCCCTCCTATGTAAACCCAACTTTACAGAATGATGAGGATTCATGATTAATTTATGTAAAGGTCTTAGCATAGTGTTTCACACATGGTAGTGATTTAATGAGTAGTTGGAATATTCTTTTTTAAAACTGTATTACAACATACCACTCTATTTCACAATTCTATTCTATGATAGCTGTTTTGTACAGATTTTTACTCCTTTTTTTAAAGCTTTTTTAAGTACTTTTTAAAAGAATTATTTCTTTAATTTTATTAATTCATTCATTTATTTTAATTTGACCAAAGAGTGACGGGGTGGGGGGAGAGAGAAAGTGAGAAAGTGAGTAAACAAGCCACGGGGTCTGGGACTCAAACCATGGTTGGATCAACACACCACCTGCTGGCCTCTCACTCATTTCCTTTTGTCTAGATTCTTATTTAAAATATGCTTACCTCATTAATATCCTAATTGTTCCCTTATGGATTATGGTGTATATATATATATATATATTTTTTTTTTTTTTTTTTGAGAGGTTTTTGCTATAGGGCGCGTGCACTCGCCAGACTGACAGAGAGAAACAGAGAGACAGAAAGCGAAAAATCACCCTCCGGAGGGGATGGCCATGCCACAATCCTTTCTCCTCCACTCTCCTCTCGGGATCTTGGGCACGCACGCACACGCACCCGGCATTGAGTTTTAAACCACCGGGTCCGGGACGTGAACCGCGGTTGACTACGTGGGAGTCCAGCAACATAGCCATTACGCTAACTGCTGGTCCCTGGTGTATATTTCTTACTAATAGAAAGAAAAACTGGAAAATCATTTAGAACTTTAAGATTTGGAGCTTACTTCTAGATGACTGAGGTGGCCAGACAGCTTAACTATGAACCATTTCTATGAACAATAATTTCGTATAGAATATTCAGTTCTATCTGGTCAAAGTGAGTCATATGCGAAAAATTATCTTAGGATAAACTTGCTTTTTAAGTTTCTGAGAGTAAAGAAGGAATGAATTCAAACTAAAATAAGTTGCGAAATTACATTTATTCTTTCCATAAATCCTTAAGTGTTCAAAACACTGGGAAACTTACAAGGTTAAATAAAGAGAAATCATTTGTAAAAGCCAACATTTTTAATTAGGTTTCCCTGAGGCTTGTAGAGTTAGAAAAAGAACTTAGCAAGCATGTATAAAACTGATCCTTTGCAGTGGATGGAAAGAGACGGATATACTAGGTTTCAATGGTGAGAAGAAATTGAACTCCCTTGAAATAAAACCAAAAAGATATTGTTGATTCGATTATTTTCTACCACTGACTGACCAGAAATAAACTTTCTTATCAGTAGCTATAAATTCTTAAACATAATAGGTTTGTTTTTTTGGTTTTTTTTTTTTATTTTTTTTATTTTTTTTTTGGAATCAACTGGCCAATAAATACAAAAAAAAATATATTATGTATTTTTTATAATTCCATAGCTGGGGATTAATAATATTTCTTTTGTGTAGAAATTAAAAATCAGCATATTCAATATATAGCATTTCCAAAGATGTTTTTTAAAAATGCTTGGTATCATAGTGGACATGGAATATACACTTTAAGTAAAAGTGCACTTAGCATCACAAATTAATTCCCTAAAGATGTACTTGATTTTAATTTAAATCAACTAAAATATTAACTAGAATAAGTGTTTACCTGGAGAGCAAGAATGTTGTTTCATGTTTCTATTTTGTTTATGTTCTGGTCAACATTGTTCTTTTTTTTTTTTGGAGAGGTTTTTGCTATAGGGTACGTGCGCTCACCAGAAAGACAGAGAGAGACAGAGAAACAGAAAACGAGAAATCACCTCCCAGGGGGGATGGTCATGCCACAATCCCTTCTCTTCCATTCTCCTTTTGGTATCTTGCGCACACATGCACATGCACCCGGCATGGGTTTAAGCCACCAGATCCGGGACTCAAACTGTGGTCAACTACATGGGAGTCCAGCGACATAGTCGTTACGCCAACTGCTGGTCCCCAAAATTGTTCTTATCTTCTGTTTCAAAAAAGCATCAAGGAAAAGCTTTACAGAGTGTACATAAAATCACCGATATTTAAGTAGTCTTTACTTGGCCTAATTTTTTTCCTTGTAACTATCCTCCCATAAAATGATTTATTCTTGCTGATGTATTTCCTTTACTTCCTTTTTATTTCTCAGCCACTGCAATCTGTTGTCAGTCAAAAGAAATCCACTGAATTTCCTTATCTTAGAATTAGCGAAGGTTACATTATTACCGCCGTAACAATAATCTCCAAATCCTAATGTTTTAAGATAACAATAGTTTAATTCTTGCGCAAAGTTGGTAGAGCTAGGATGACAAAACTTCACTCACTTATAAAATTACTTCTTTTTTGAGAGGTTTTTGCTATAGGACGCATGCACTCGCCAGAAAGACAGAGAGAGACAGAGAGACAGAAAGCAAGAAATCACCCCCCAAGGGTGATGGCCATGCGGCAATCCCTTCTCCTCTATTCTCCTCTCAGGATCTTGTGCATGCATGCACACGCACCTGACGTGAGTTGAAGCCACCAGGTCCAGGACTCGAACCGCTGTCGACTACATAGGAGTCAGCGACATAGCCATTATGCCAACTACTTTTCCCATAAAATTACCTCTTAACACAAACTTTCACAGTGAAAAAGGAGAAAGCATGGAAAATTTCATTTTTAGTTGTAAAATGTTTCAACATAGGAGTAAGACTCCTATTTACATTTTGTTCCACAAAGCAAGTGACTTGTTATAATAAAATTCTTGGGAAATGACGTAGTTTGAAGAAAAAAAAAATAAACAAGAAGTAGCTAAGACTTGATGATTTTGAAAAATTCCAGTTTACATAGATAACAAAATTAAGAGATCAAAGTCAGAAGAGAATGTTCTAGAGACAAAGGCAAGCATATGACTATAGAACCTTTCTCTATTACCTCAGAAAAATTTAAAATGTAGAGAATTTTGCAAGGTTAGGTGTGTGACTCTCACAGTCTATTAAGAAAGTTTGGGAATATTGTCCCTCAGTCATCTCAGCAAAAACCAAAGTAACAAAAATATCAATAGGGTCCCCTAAGAAAAAAATTATCATTTAATGTTATGATTCCCCATGACATACTAGTAGATGCACAAAGTTATTGAGAACTGAATAACAGCATAGATAATGAAAGCTTGAACTTAAAGGGTCAGTGACAGTGCAAAATAAAAGTCCTTGGACTCCAGAAATTCTGCTGACACAAAACAGGTTGATAAATCTGTTCAGTGGCAAACACCTGTTCTATTTTATGAAAAAGAAAAAAAAAATTACTCAGTACAAAAGCAGGGTACTCTGAGAGTGGAACCAAGAACCACATAGAATTATTTCTATGTCTTAAAACCTAATATAATTTTTATATTGGTTTCATAATCACTTCTTATTAGGAACTCTTTTTTTCCTTAGTTTTCTCCGCCTTTGAACCAGAATGTCTATAATTGTTTCTTATGCCTGTTTCTCCATAATCATAACAAGTAATCACTTTCTTTAGTATTACAGGTGAATGCATGAATTATATTCAGATTGAATTATACTAAGAGCCTCAGTAATATTTGATTTAAAAGATGTAGGTGGTTAACTTTGGGATTTTTAAAGCTGATGAGATTTTGATACGATTTTGTGCTTTGAAATAATGCTACAATAGAATAAATCTTTTGGAACACTAGCTTGAGGTGAACGTATTTTGCATATACTGTGGATATAAATCTTTAGGGGACCACTTGTGTACTATGGTAGGCAGACCAATGACTCCCAAAATGTCTACACTGGAATTCTTAGAATCAACGAATATGTTTCCTTGCATGGCAAAAGAGACTTCATGACTGTAACTAAAGTTATAAACTTAAAATAGGGACACTACCCTGGATTATCTAGTAGACTAAATATAATTACAAGGACCCTAAAAAAAATGGAAGAATAGAGCCAAAAAAGACGTGAAGATTGAACAAATATGTATAAAAAACATTAAAGATGTGAGAGAGACTTGACCCAGGTTTGCTTGCTTTGAAGGTAGAAGAAAGAAATCTAGTCAAAGAATGAGTCGTCTCTAGAAACTAAGCAGGGCCGTCAGTTGACAGCCACCAAGGAAACAGGACCTCATTCATACAACCACAGGGAATCAAATTTTGCAAACTACTTGAATAGCATGAAAATAGATTATCCCCTCTAGCCTCCAAAAGGAACATTTCCCTGCCAACACTCAGGTTTTAGAGCGGTGAAATCTAGGTCAGTCTTCTGATCTGAAGATCTGTAGGATGATAAATTTATACTTTTCCCCCTGATTCATTATAAGGTGGATGCACTTGAAAGGGGGAGTGAAAGAGAGAAAGAGATGGACACCCTTCACTGGATCTGCACATATTATGATCCCCTTCCTCCAGTTCTCTAGCCCATTGAATTTTGGGCCCTCCTGGGCATGCCTGGTGTGCTTCCGGGATTCAAACCATCGTCTCCATGTGGGATCCTGCATTTCTGGAGTAGCACATGACCATTGCACCATAGAGCCAGCCCAAATTTGTGCTGTTTTAAGCAAGCACAGTTTGTGATAACTTGTACAGAGCAGTAATAGACAACATAAATATATTAATTATATGTTCTTGGGTCTGAGTACACAACACAAACAGTTTTTAGTAAATTCATATATGATGAATAGCATTTTTACTGTGTTATAGTGAACACATCTGTAGACTTTGGGGGTAGTACCTTATGGACCTTTACAATTAATTTATTTTTGTTGTCATATTTAAGGTGTACAACATAATGTTTTGATATACATATTTCATAGAAATAGTGATTATTATTATCAAGAAAATTAGCGTATTTGTCACTTCACATAGTTACCTTTTTTGTGAATTTATAGTAACTAAAGACTAGTTGCTTTGCAATATAATATTATAAACCATAGTCTTCATACCATGTATTAGATTTCTGGAATTAATTATCCTATAGAACTATAACATTTTTAGAGATTATTGCTATAGGGTAAGCACCCTACTTGGAGAGACTGAGAGATAGAAAGCAAGAAATTACCCCCCAGGGAGAACGACCACACTGCAATTCCCTCTTTTCCATTTTCCTCTCAGGACTTTGGGAAAGCAAGTTTCTAGTCACTTGGTCCGGGACTTGAACTGTGGTCAACAATGGGGAAGTCAAGCGACGTAATCATTATACCAAGTGCTGATACACAATATTGTATCTTTTGACCTACTTCTCCTCTTTCATTCCACTCCTCATCCCTGGTACCCACCATTCTACTCCCCATTACTTTGAGTTCAACTTTTTCAGCTTCTACATATGAATGAGATTGCACAGTATTTTTATTTCTGTATTTGATTTATTCCTTCAGGCTCATCTATATTGTCTTGAATGCCAGAATTTGATTGTGTGATGCTGAATAATGTTACATTGTGTGTGTTTATGTAGGTGTGTGAATCCCACAATTTCTTTATCCATTTATCCATTGAGAGACCCTTAGATTGTTACTTGGCTGTTTTAAGTAATCTTTAAGTGAAAATAGGAATATATATATATAGTGTATATATATACACTATATATACACACTATATATATCAAGAATATATATATATATATATACACACTATATATATCAAGAATATATATATATACACACTATATATATGTGTGTGTGTGTATATATATATATATATATATATATCAAGAATAGGGATTATTGATTATTAGCTCATATGATAGTGCTATCTTTAATTTTTTATTAAAACATAATTACTGTACATATTTATAGAGTATGGTGTGCTCTTTCAATGAAAGGAATAGAACAGTGCTTACTAGTGGCTATGGTGGGAAGGGGGGAAGAGAAATTGTAGATATTGGTTAACAGGTACAGGGTCACAGTTAGACAGGAGAAATAGTTCTAGTGTGCTAATGTCATTACCATTATTTTTCAATTTTTCAGAGTTTGTTTATTTTTTCCAGGATCGAGAAAAAGTTTATATGTACATATGTATGTGAGTGTGTGTGTGTATAAATTATATATATATGTATAAATATATATGTGTGTGTGTGTGTATGTATATATATACATATATATGTATATATATATATATATATATATATATATATATATATATATATATATTTAGAGAGCGAGAGAAGTAAAAACAGAAAGAGAGAAAGAAATAGGTACCCCAGCAGGGTCCTCACCATGACCCACCCTTACCCTCGGCCAGCCAGGGTCACAGGCACTCATATGCAACCAGCATTTACAGGTAGACCTCAGTACTCAAATCTCAGCTTTTTCCACGTGGCCTCAGCATCTCAGCTTATGTTACCACACCATCAAAGCGGACCTGCATTTAGCAGTATTGTTATAGATTTCATGATAGCTTGAAGAGAGGATTTTGAATTTTTTCACCACAGATAAAATACATGTTTTAATTTTTTGAGGAACCCCATGCTGTTTTTCATAATGGCTGTGCCCATTTACCTGTGGCCAACAGAAAGGAATCCCTTTTCCTCCACTGCCAACACTTCCTACTTTCCTTTGTGATACTAGCCGTGCTAACAGGAGTGATCACGATATCTCACTGTGTTTTTGATTTGCATTTCCTGAGTAATGATGTGATGTGGCAGGCACGGTTTATTAGATTCATTTTTAAAAGTACTCTCCTGAGATATAGAGCAATAGTCTTTTAAGGTTATAGACAAGACATCCTTCATTCTCCAACTCTTGGCCTCGTCTTCTAATTTCTTTCCCATATACCTTATAAGAATTTTTGCTATTTGAGTTCCTTATGTATTCTGGTTGTCAATTTTCTATCGGAAGTATAATTCTATGAGTAAACCATGACACGATTAAAAATATAAACAATTTAATACATATTTTGAAAAGAAAAACAACCAGTAGAACTGTTATCAAATGTGTACAACATAATATAATGTTCAATGTTGAAGATGAAAATGCACATAGCCTTGATTTGATGATCATACACTGTATGTATGCTTTTGAAAACCATATTGTGCACCACAAATACATACATCAAGTATGTGTAAACCAGAAATCATAAGAAAACAAATAAATCAAGGAACTCTAGAAGAATATAGAAATAGAGGTATTGATATAGTATCTGACTTTTCTACAATATTTTCAATTAACTAATCATTTCACAAGTTTTACATCCTAAAAAAGAAAATGAATATTAATGAAATATTAAACATAATGATATGAGAGGCCAGCAAGTAATATAGTGGTTGAGGTGCTGGACTCCCAGGTAGCCAGTTGCAGATCAAGTCCCAGACCCAGCAACCTGGAACTCATGCTAGGCATGTGTGCCTGTGTGCCCAAAATCCCAAGAGGATAGAGGGGAAGGGATTGTGGTGGGGTCACCCACATAGGGGGTGATTTCTCACTTTCTGTTTCTCTGTCTCTCTGGAAAGCACACGTGCTTTATAGCAAAAATCTCTCAAAATCTAAATAAACAATGGTAGGAAGCAGAAGTAAGTTTCTGAGCTGGCCATTAATATCACATGAAAGCATACCAGCATATAAAAGAAATACTATTTATTCAAAAATAACTTTCAACTCTGTTATATAATTATCTTCTGTCTTTATAATATGTTTAGAGATTTATGCAGTTTATTCTTAACACTTTATCTTAATAAATGTGAGTCTCTCTGCTATCTCTCTGGAGAAATAAAGGTGCAGGATTATAAACTGTGACTTAATCTTCTTACTGAACACTCTCCAATGTGACTTTTTTATTATAGTGTATTTTCTTTTTATTATAACAGAAAATTGAAAGACAAAAGGCCAGTGGCAATCCATCACTAGTGTGAGAAAAACCCAGAAATAAGCGAACTATAATAAAATAAGTGCAAGGAAGCCTGAGAGTCTGATGGTATAGTAATAAAGATAAAATAAATGGGCTTGGGAAAGATAAGTTATCTATCTTAGTAAGCAAGAAATGGTCACAACTGAGGAGCCAAGATAAAAGTCTACATGGAAAATTAACTTCAAGTTTAACTAACAAATAGAGAATTGAAAGTATATATAAATGGAATAAATATTACAAAGGCTGTCTTCAGTCTGTGTCAAAGGAAGAATGAGTTGGTTGGGAATGCTCTTCCTATGGAAATGTTTTAAAATCCAAACTGATGACTGAACCACGAACACTCAGATACATCAAATTGGCTCTATTTAAAAAAGCATTAAATTTATTGCAACATAGTTACTTTTCCAAATAACTCTTTATAGACAATTTCGATATATATATATATATATATATATATATATATATATGTATGAAATATACTCTTTTTTTTGGAGGGGTTTTTGCTATAGGGTGCGTGCGCTTGCCAGACAGACAGAGAGAGACATAGAGACAGAAAGCGAGAAATCATCCCCAAGGGGGGATGGTCACGCCGCAATCCCTTCTCCTCCATTCTCCTCTTGGGATCTTGGGCACGCACGCACAGGCGCCCGGCGTGAGTTTTAAGCCACCGGGTCCGGGACGCGAACCACGGTCGACTACGTGGGAGTCCAGTGACAAAGCCATTACGCTAACTGCTGGTTCCCTTGAAATATACTTTTTATATATCTTCAAACAATCATGTTTGAAACGCACACAATTTAAAATAAACATTTATCCGGACTTGGTCAAATTGCAATCTTTCATAAAACTAGCAAATTCCCCAGTTTTAGACATTGTGATTTTAAAAGAACTGGAAAATATGGTTCTATTTAAAGAGAAGACTATAATGTGCCTTTGTTTATCTCAAATGAGAAGGTTTTTATATATTTTACTAATATTTTTCCAAGACATTCATTTTATTTATTTAATTATTTGTTTGTTTGTTTTTATTTTGCTGGGGGATAAATGCACTCATCAGAGAAAAAGAGGGAGAAAGAACCCCTCAATGAGGCATGGTACGGACACAATTCTTTCTCCATTCTTCTCTCCTTTTGAGATTTGGGGCACACACATGTGCATGTCCAGTGTGTTGTATAAGGCAGCAGGGCTGAGACTCAAACCACCCAGTTAGCCATGTAGGATCTGACTGCCTTAGCCATTCAACCACAGGGCCAGCTAAAAGGATACTTTAAAAAGTAAAAATAAAACTCTTTTTCTTAATAACTAATATATTTCACTGTTGATGTAAAAGCCTTTCTCCTCAGACTTAAAGAAAAATTAGCATAAAAACAGAAACTATATTTTGTTCTTCTGATTAATATATTTCATTGTTGATAAGAGAAATACTTCCAGTAATCAAAGTTGTATTGTTTGCGGTTTTAGGATAATCAAATGTATTTTTGATCATCTGTCATTCTGCACATAGACCAGCCAACAGGAAACTAAGAGTTCTATCTGCTAACAGACTACAGACAATCAAGAAATTGTCATCAAAGGGGTTTACCCTACTCAGGCGATTTCACTGTCCTGCTCAAGGGGACACTGATGTTTGAGAAAATGTAATTAAAGTATGAGTCAATTTGGTGTGAATAATGTGCATTTTCCATAAACTTTTGAAGACTACTTATATTTAAGGGTTACAGGCAAATTTGATCAGGGGATTAGAATCTCTTCAGATAGTGACAGCACATTATAAGAACTACTTTATCATTAAATATAAAAACTAATAGACATCACTTGGCCACATCTCAAGAATTTAAAAATATTAATTTTATATATTAAGACACTGCTCTTCAAGAATTATCACTATTGTTATTATTATTTCAAGCTTTGAGGTCAACTAAGTAGTCTATTAACAAAAGCCTGCCTCTATTTTTTTCTTTTTCAAAATTTGCCAGAGGGGATATGCACTCCCCAGGGAGACAGAGAGAAGAGAGGGAGAAAGCATCCACAAGGAGAAATGACCATGAATGCAATCCCTTCTTCATTTGGGCATACATGCACAAGCACCTGTCATGTTTATGTTTATTTTCACTTTGCTTTTTTTTTTTTTGAGGGTTTTTTCCTGTAGGGGCATGCATTTATCAGAGAGACAGAGAGACAGAAAGCGAGACAGCACCCCCCATGGGGATGGCCATGCTGCAATTCCTTCTCCTCCATTCTCTCAAGATTTGGGGCATGCATATATACATGTACCTTGCATGAGATTCAAATCCTAGGTCCAGGACTTGAACTGTGGTTGGCCAACTGGCAGACAAGCATCCCAACAGTCACACCACCTGCTGGTTCTCCTGGAATGTATTTCACACTGCAGAATCCATGACTGGAACTGAGCAGTTGGCCACGTGGAATTCAGCTCTCTTAACCACCAGTGCATGGGCCAGCCTCATCTGTTGCTCTTTGAGACTTTCATTCTGGTTCTTACACATCTGCCAAAACAACCTACCCTGCCTAACATAGGCATTTCACTACATGGTGACATAAAATATGTGATCTGTAAAACTTTTCTGTCTTTCATCAATATAACTTCACAATCTCCTTTAAGAATCTAGTGAACAGGGACCAGCAGTTGCTGTAATGGTTTTGTCACTGGACTCCCATGTAGTCTACAGTAGTTCCAGTCCCAGACCTGTTGGCTTAAACTCACACTGGGCACATGTGTGTGTGTGCCCAAGATTCCAAGAGGAGAATGGAGGAGAAGGGATTGCAGCATGGCCATCCCCTCTGGGGGGTGATTTCTTGCTTTCTGTCTCTCTGTCTTTCTCTGTCTTTCTAGCAAGCGCACGACCCTATAGCAAAAAACTCTCCAAAAAAATAAAAGAATCTAGTGAACAACCTTACCTGTTTCTTTACGATCTTTATTTCCATAGCTCACTTTAAATACTCTCTGTTCTGTACCAGTACATGGGTTTATTTGTATTTATATTTGATGCCACTTAATATATTATTTTAGAAATATTCCCCAGAGTACTTACTACTCATATTTGCTACTTATACCTGTTTTCTTCTGAGAGTAAGCTCAAAATATTAGCAACACTATTTCAGAAATTAAGATGGCCTGCTCCAAGACATTTTTCTTTTTTTTATTGGTGTATGGTGGATACTTTCCAAATGTATCTGAAGCTGGATATTTCATTATGTCACACTATGTTCCAAGGCCCTAGGTCACACTTGAGCAATTTTATTTAGCCTATTAAAATAATGTTTTGTTTACTTCGATAATACTGTCAAAAGGCACGTTAAACTTTCCGTGTGTTAGCAGTCACAGATAGGAGTACAATGCTCATAATAGGAAACATAGAAACGGAAGTCAGACACCAAAACAGCTGACAAAAATCACATGAAAGTTAGACTTCAGTGTTCTTATAACGTAAAGTAGTGTTAAGTGTTCTTGTAGTGGGAAAAAAAATGGATTTTTAGTTCATGGTGTTTTTTTTTTTTTAATTTATGTATTTACTGATAGAGAAATAGAAGGTGTCCTTAATAGGGTCCTCCCACCAGGACACATCCCCAGCCTCAGCCAAACTGAAACATGGGCTCTGTGCAAGGTGGATGTGCAAACACAAGACCTCCTCCTGTGAATCCAGCTTTACAGAGGGTTGTGTTAGTGCTGAACCACCAACTGGCCTCCAATTTAAACTCAGATTTTCTCAATGCTCCAACAAGAGCTCAGCTTCCATAGCAATGTCCACACAGTACGAAAGAACACACAGTATTTTGGATAGTATTTTGACTATGAAAGCTCCATTTCCATAAAATGATGTATATTTTTGGATTATCATAATAGAAATGATGTGTATTTTTTATGGAATCATATACCTTAGTTTATAAACCATGGAAGCTGTTTATGTTTTACACATACATTTTAACTGCTGTGTTCAGTAAATGCGATTTTTTTGAGCGGTTCAGTAATTTGTACTTTCTAGTATTAAGCCTTTTTTTTTTTTTTTTTTTGGAGAGGTTTTTTGCTATAGGGTGCGTGCGCTCGCCAGACAGACAGAGACAGACAGAGAGACAGAAAGCGAGAAATCAACCCCCAGGGGGGATGGCCACACCGCAACCCCTTCTCCTCCATTCTCCTCTCGGGATCTTGGGCATGCACGCACACGCGCCTGGCATGAGTTTAAACCACCGGGTCCGGGACTCAAACCACGGTCGACTACGTGGGAGTCCAGCGACATAGCCATTACGCTAACTGCTGGTCCCATCTAGTATTAAGTCTTTCAAGGTGTAATTCTAACATGGTAGTGTGAATTTTATACATATATATATATATATATATATATATATATATATATATATGTATGTATATATATCAATAAGTTTTTGGCCAAGATAAATCAATATGTCAGAATCTTCTTAGATGTTGTAAAAATTAAAATGCTAATATATCAAGGCTGCATTTTTTTCTTTTTAACTTCCTAATATAGTTTCCAAACTTCAGCTAGACAGCCCACTTATCAAAGATTCCACATCTTTTTGAAAACATGTTGACACACTGTTTTGTAACTGTTACTTTTATTTAATATACTTGAAAGATAGTCTTATATCCAAGTGTCATGCAAAAGAAAAATGTTTCAATTCAACTATCTTTCAGCAAAAGTAGAACTTTAGCCAATTTGGCATTTGCTAGGCTATTTCCACTGTAGATTAAAAATTGCAGTAAGCATGGTAAAATATTCCGAGAAACTTACATTCACAGAGTAAATCAAAAAATGAGTGTTAAATGACAACCATGACAACACAAAATGATTTATAGTCTCTATTTTATCTCTGAATGCAATGGAATGAAGAGTTGTTGGAAGAAAGTATTGGTTTCATCACAGTCAAACATACTGATAACCACTGAGGATGCAGCTATAGAACACTCTTGGGGCACTTATTCATGAGATGAAAGTGACTATTTCCAGGCACCAGGCTGTATAAAAACGAATCCATGATATAGTTAACAAAGCTGGGCTTATAATTTTAGAGAGTGAAGCTATGCAATATTTCGGGAACAAAATAATTATTTTCATAAGGCTTTGAAATTGAGGCTTATGGACCAGCCAATGGTAAGCCAGACCCCACATGGCTGACTGCACAATTTGAGTCACAGACCCAGTGGCTTGAGACACTCCAGGCACATGTGCATGCGTGTGCAAAACCCAAGATGGAGAGGTACAAGAGAAGGAATTGCAGTGTGACTATTCCCCATGGGGGGTGCTTTCTCACTTTTTGTCTCTCTTTCTCTGACTAGCGTGTGTACCCTCTGGCAAAATTAGAGAAAAAAAATATGAATTCGGGATTATTATAGATCTAGATAAATAATTTTAACAAAGTTTCTGACCATTAGTAGAATAATAGAAAGTGTGTTTTAGAAGTTACCACAGGAGCCAGTAGGTGGTGTAGTGGTGGAGGTGCTGGACTCCCACATGTTCTAACTCGGTTTGAGTTCTGGACCCATGGGCTTGAATCTTACACCAGACACATGTGCCTGCATGCCCAAAATCCTGAAAAGAGAATGGAGGATAAGGGACTGCAGCATGGCCATTCCCCTTGGGGGGTGATTTTTCACTTTCTGTCTCTCTTTCTCCCTCTCTTTCTGGTGAGTGCACGTGCCTCATAGCCAAAAAAAAAAAAAAAAAAAAAAAAAAAAAAAAAAAAAAAAAAAAATTTTAAAAATAAATAAAATATTAAATATTAAGATATTAAGAGGTATAATAACTTAGAACTTATGTGAATGCAAGAATAATACCCTGTCCATGAAGTCTATTATATGGATCCCATAGTCAGAAGTGAATAAACACTGTCCCTTTTCTTTTTCTGACAATTACTTCCCTGAAACTCCATCTCACCTCAGAGCAATTTTTCATTTCTTTTATCATGATGCTTCACATCACATAGTTGGTCAGGTACACTTTAGATTTTGCTTTCTGTTGTTTCCTACTTGAGTCTTACCCTTGTGATAGTCAGTAGTAAAACTAGTTTGTGGCACTAGGTGCCTGGATTAAAAACCTGCTTGTATTACGCACAAGTAATTATATTTTATGTACCATATATCTATAATCTTCTTCCCACATTAGTTAATTAATAGAATAAATGATATGTGTATAAATTATACATAATATACTAACATTAGTGACCATCACTGACTTCCATTTGATAATTGTGTAATAAAGGTAGTGTTAACTTTCTTTCTTTCTTTTTTTTTTTTTTACAGATTTTTGCTAGAAGGCACATGTGCTCGATGGAAAGACAGAGATGGAAAGTGAGAAATTACCCTTCTGGAGAGATAGTCACTCTGCAATCCCTTCTCTTCAGTTTTCTTCTTGGGATTTTGGGCACATACACATGTACCTAGCATGAGTTTCAATCCACTGTGTCTGGGACTCGAACTGCATCAATTACATGGGCGTTCAGTGCCTTAACCACTATGCCGCCTGCTTGGCCCTCATATTAGAATTTTTCATAAATGTTGTATTTAATTGCATGACACTTGAGTTCCTAATGTGTGGTTTAAGATACACATATATTGGGTTGGTCCCATACCCCTGGGGTCGAGGGAGTCAGGTACCACATGGCTGACCACGGTTGAAATTCCAGCCCCAGCATCTTGAAACACCGTCTGGGCACATGTGCCCCAAATCCCAACAGGATGGTGAAATGGAGAAGGGATTACAGAGAAGCCAGGCCCCGTTGAGGGTGCTTTCCTCCTCTCTCTTTCTTTGACTAATCCTTTGGCAATTACAAAGAAAATGTATCTGTTGGTAAGACTGAACATTATAACTTAATTTCAACATTGAGCACAGCAGTACTGCAATGCTCTGTGATCCTAATTTATGTAGAAAGGTTCTAGATTTGAGACTGGAAATCTCGCTGAACACACTGGGTGACTACCCAGTGATCGAGGGCTGGCTGGGACTGCAGGTGGACTGCAGCATGAATGCCCTTTATGAGGGCTGCCTTTCTCTTTCTCTCCCTGTTTTTTCCACACTTATGGAAAAAGAAAAAAAAAAAACATAAAACAAATTCTCAACATCGAAACTTTACTTCTGCCTTAATTCCCCATGTCTTTTTTCTCCACAGTTCTATCTTGTTTTTCTCATAGCTATACTTAACTCTTTTTTCTCTACTGGGTCCTTCTTTTATTATCTAAACACATTGAAATGTTTGACATTAAAAATAAGTAAATAAGTAATAATAAAAACAACTTTCTCAAATGTAAATGATGCCTTGTTCTCACTTAAAGGAGGCAAAAGTAATGAAGAAGGTTAACCAAAAAGTCAACTAAGGTACCAACCCTGATACTACCTTCTTAGTCTGTATAATCTAAAACTGTTTCTGCAAATAATTTTCTTTATCTACAATGTTTTGAGGGTTCAATAAAAAAATAACTTAAAAGCCCATAGTACAAGGTTGGTAGTTAAGTAAGTACTCGGTAAATAAGATTTTTGTTGTAGTTGTTACTATCTGATTTTTTTTTTTTTTTGGAGAGATTTTTGCTATAGGGCGTATGCACTCGCCAGACAGAGAGAGACAGAGAGATAGGAAGAGAGAAATGCCGCAATCCCTTCTCCTCCATTCTCCTCTCGGGATCTTGGGCATGCACGCACAGGTGCCCGGCATGAGTTTAAGCCACCGGGTCCGGTACTTGAACCGTGGTCGACTATGTGGGAGTCCAGCGACATAGCCATTACGCTAACTGCTGGTCTCACTATCTGATTTTTTTCCCTTCATTTACTTTTCTAAAGTTCATTTATTTATTTCTTCCATGAAGGACAGAGCAGCACCCACAGAAGGGTCTTCATGCCATGATTCACCTTAGCCTGAGCCAATCCAGGGCCTGGGCACACACATGCACTCAAATGCATAGAGAGGTCTCTGGATGCTAATGTAGGACTTTCCCAAGTGGGTCACACTACTGCCATGCCACTGGCCAGCCCTCTTCTTTACTTATTATATAAATATTACTGAAAAGACTGCTCCTAACTGGAAAATTTCAAATATTTTAATTTAGGCTTTGAAAAAAGTTATCCTATAAAAACTATGTTCCTAGGTGAAAATGCTTAAATTAAAAAAAAAAAAATCTGGTTTTGAGGACCTCACAGTTCCTTGACAACTTCATTGTAGTTAACATCAATCTTATCAATAACTATATTAAAGTCACTTAGGTAATCTTATCAAGGACATAGAGATATATTGTGTAAGCTAAATTGTTCTTCTGTTACAATTGACTCTATACAATTCTGACCCCATATAAAACACTCTCATCACTTTGCACACTTAGATAATGTGGCTGACCATAAAATGACCATCCAAACTGAGCCTGTATTGAGAGTAAAGAGGATACTATTAATCATTTCAGGAAATACATATAAGCTGATATTGTCTTACAAAAACAAAAACTTCTGGTCATTCTTTTATGTAATTCATATAAAGATCAAAATTAAAACAGAACATCATTAGAAACATAATTTTTATTCATGTGGCTTTCTAATCTACATATCATACTTTTGTTTCCTTTAAGTGTCAATACCATTATTTTCAATGGAAATATTTGCAATGGCTAAGCCAGTCAATGTATAGAGACTTAAGTCTTGGGTAAATTATGTGTGAATTCAGCAATACTTCCCTGTAAAAGTTGTCTCTGTCTTGAGCAAATAATATTCTTCATTATGATAAAAATATGTTGGGAAATATTTTATCATCATCAAAAGTTCAAGAACACTTAAGACACTTAGGTGTCAAAATGCATTCTCAGTTCTGCATAAAACCAGAAAGCTCTGTGAAAAAGAACATAGAAACTATCTATGAGCAGGAGTCAACTAATGTACTGACACATCTCAACCGCTGGTGCAGACAGGCACAAAGGATAGCTCTGATACAAAATAATTATGAGTGGTAAAACTTCCGGAAGTACAGGCTAGGCTAAGAAGAAAAGCCAGAAGGTTAAAACATAGATTCCAGTATAATTACTCACTGCCTGACCTGCCGTAGGCATGCTGGCCCCTTTCTCAACTATACTATTCTGTTTCCTACACGCCACACTCCTGGGAAGAAGAATGGCTGTGGTTTAGAGGTAGAGATGTGTCCCTGGGGAAATGGAGACAGAAAGAAAATAAAGCAAGCTCCCGTAGACTCAAAGCCAATAGGGCCTTTCAACCAAACTTTGCTCCTTATGTAATACCACATTTTATCTTTTCAAGTGGTGATGTGGTTTTCTGTACAAAAGATTTTCCAATTACCCTCTACCCAGTCTATTGTATAGTCAAGTCATCATCAGATTTGCTCAGAACAACTGCAAAACACTTTTTTGAAATTGATCACATACTCATTCTAAAATATAGCTTCCTCTCAGAAAAATCTTATTGAAGTAGAACCATGATTATGTAATGTCACTACTTAGAACACTCTAAATCCGAAGTAGAATAAAAATTTTTAAAAGCACTCTACACGAAGCGCCAGTTTGACCAGAGTAAGGGATACACAGATCACTGGTAAAGCATTGCTTCTAGTTATGTCTATGAGGATATTTCTGGAAGAAAAGTTTCTATTCATATCTAATCAATATAGCCTATTTGTTCCATCTTTTGGGAGAAGTCTTATTACCAAGGCATAGGTCCAGAAACCAGACAATTTCATTTCTTGTGTAGTCTATTGGTTAAAGCATCCATTAGGTTTCCTCAAACTCAAAGAGAGGGAGTGAAGACACTAGATCTTGATAAGAGGTATGTCTGTTTCTATGCTCTGAGTTTCTGGAGGGATTATAACATTGGCTCAAAAGAACAGGTGAGGGAAGCAAACAACCCAATCCCAATATTCACCATTTATGAGATATAAGGCTTTAGAAAGGTTCTGAAGCATCTAATTCTTATTTCTCATAATAATCTCATAAATTCAAATGAACATTGCTTAAGACAATGCATGAAAAGTGCTTAATGCAGTGTTTCCTAGAGAAAGCATTCACCAAAAGCTAGCTGTCACAATCTACTCTACTATGCTTTAGCATGCTTGCTTACACATTTTGTACTTTATCTTCATGGCTCATAGCAGGGGCCAAGTTTACTCCCTAAGGGACACGTGGTAATGTCTGCTGACATTTACGAATGTTCAAACTGGAGGTGGGTGCTGCTGGCATCTAGTGGGTAGAGATTGAGAATGCTGCTAAACGTCCTTCTATGCAGATCACAGCACCCAGTGAAGAATTGTCTGGCACAAAATTATGATAGAACAGTTCTGTAATAATTTTTTTAAAAAATAATAGACTTAAATATTCTCTAAGCTTTCTTGTTTCTTTCTTTTGTCTCAGAATATTCCTTCTGTGGAATAACTTCTTCTCTTGTTGAATGCCACTAAAAATGCCACTTGGAAATCCAATATAAGCAGAATCTTCTCAGTAAGATTTTCTCTTATCCTTGAGCCAGGAGATAATATTTCCGTCTTCACAACTCCCATAACACTAGATACATTGATGGTAATTCTCTCCCATAATATTATTTCTATATTTATTTTTATTACTTGTGTCATTATTTTTCTTAGTTATTAACTTGAAAATATTTTAGGCAAAATAATATGGTTTAATGATCTTTGAATATGCTTATCTGTACTCACCTTTCATTGCTTATTGTAAAGTTTGAATGAACGTAACTTGCGAAAGTTTATTTTAATAAAATTAAGTCAGAAAAATTAAGTTCAGCATTGAAAGTTGTGGTGAGTAGAAAAGGTGGAGTTCAGGGAAGTTATTTGAAAATATGAGGCCCATTCAGAGTTTTATATTACATAATCTATTTCTATTATAAAAACACGGCTTACTATAGTGCCAGTCTGGAGATATTTTAGTTTTCTGTATGTATCTGTGAACAAAAGAGAAATCAAAGAGTATTCAATACTTGAAACATCTTAGTTACTCAGAAGAGTAAGAATATTATCTATGATTAAATTTTCATAATACGTAAGTGTAGAATAATTTAATTTCCAAATAGTAAGGTATGTAAATATCAGAGTCAAATGAGGAAGCACTAGCTCAGTGATCATTGAATTTATTTTTACTAATCTACACTTAAGATATTTATCTAAATACAGTATTTACTTATAAGCATTAAATCAATCCCTGAAATTTAAGATGATTTAGGAAGTAATATTCAGCATATTTTCAAATATATTAAAATGCCAGTTAAAGTAGAAACTAAACTATGATATAAAAATAACTCAGAAATATACAGGGAACTCAAGCAGCTTACCCACAGGAAAATAATCAATCCAAGTAAAAGAGAGGCAAATGAACTGAACAGACAACTCTCTAAGGAAGACATATGAACAGCCAAAAAGCATATGTAAAAAATGCTCAACATCACTTATTAGAAGGAAGATGCAAATCAAAACCACAATGAGACACCACTTAATCCCAGTCAAAATGCTAAGAGTGAAAAAAAAAAAAAAAAAAAAAAAAAAAAAAAAAGAATGATCAGTGCTGGCAAGGTTGTAGTGAAAAGGGAACTCTCCTACACTGTTGGTGGGAATATAAATTTGTCCAGCCACTGCGGAGAACAACAAGGAGGTTCATCAAAAAACTATAAATACAGCTACTATATGACCCAGAAATCTCACTCCTGGGTATCTACCCAAAGGATAGAAATACACTGAGTTAGAAAGACACTTGCACATCCATGTTTATTGCAGCATTATTAACAATATCTAAGATGCGGAATCAAAATGTCCAAAAACAGATGAATGGATTGAGAAAATGTGGCATGAACACCCTATGGAATGCTACTCAACCATAAAAACAACAAAACTCTGGCACTCAATACAACATGGATAAATATGGAAGATTTAATGCTAAGCAAAGCAAGCAGGCTATGAAAGACAGGCATTGTATGTCTTCAATAATAACCAAATGTCTACACTCTTTGACAGAAATTGAAAAATTGGAAGGTATAACAACAGGGAGGCAACTGTTAGAGACAATAGAGGATGGGTGAATAATAGGGAGAGAGAGAATGGTATTAAAAAAAAAAAACATTTATCAGACACAAAAATGAAAAGTTATGTAATGATGATAATGTATATGGTAATATCTTTGACCTTACTAATTTTCACTGTATTTACGCTCGGGAAAACCATTTTGAGCACTATAAAGACGTACAGTGATTAAGCATAATAAAAATGATTAAACATAAAATTAAGAAATCATAACTTTTCAAAAATTATTTTTTAAAAAACTCAGAAAGGGCCCAGCCTGGTGGTGACACTGGTAGCAAATTGAATCTCCGTGCTAAACCACATGACCACCTTCTGGTTTAGATCCTCAAGGCAGCTCAAAAACATGCTCAGTACCTGCCCTATGACAAAGATTATATCTGAAGGACCAGGAAAAAGGTTACTGCATGAGGTCCTGTTGACAGTGCTTTCTCTTTCTCGTTCTCGTTCTCGTTCTCTCTCTCTCTCTCTCTCTCTCTCTCTCTCATCATACATATGCTTTCTCTCATAAATAAAATAAATAAGCTTCAAAAAAATAAACAATGGAACCAGCAGTTAGTGTAATGGCTATGTCGTTGGACTCCCACGTAGTCGACCGTGGTTCGAATCCCAGACCCGGTGGCTTAAACTCATGCCGGGCACGTGTGCGTGCATGCCCAAGATCCCGAGAGGAGAATGGAGGAGAAGGGATTGTGGCATGGCTATCCCCCCTGGGGAGTGATTTCTCGTTTTCTATCTCTCTGTCTCTCTGTGTCTTTCTGGCAAGCACACGCGCCCTATAGTAAAAACCTCTCCAAAAAATAAAAGAAAAAAAAATAAACAACAGGAGAGATAATCTTAATGCCAGAAAGGTATGATCTACTATACCCTTTTCAGCAAAGATAAATTAATTTAAAATATTACGAAATTGATATCATCCCACATTGGTGTAAAGTGTACCACATAAAAATCATGAGAAGGGTATTTTTTTAAAGCAAAGATTATTCATACATTATGAGTGTGGATATGACAAAAATCAATTGTTAACTTATCTATTACTCCTGAAATAGGCATAATGAATCAGATATATGTGATTAAATAGCCTTTTAATTGCAGTTCTCTCTCATAAAGAGTATATTTTGTAGCTTATTCTGTATTTTTTTCTAACTATTTTATAACTTTTAAAAACTAATTTCTACCTGCTATTTTCTCATTTGAAAACTATTTTTCACATTCAATATTATCTACAATCACATTATTTTTACTTCAATTTACTTATGAATTATATATATCTTACTTCAACCCTTCATTCTATTCCTAAAGACTCTAAATCTTTTTAAAATACATTTTATTTTTTAAAGAATTATTTTATTTAAATTTATTTGTATATTTATTTTTTTTTTCATTTGACCAGAGAGGGATAGAGTAAGACAGCAAGAGTGAGAGAGAGACAGAAAATGAAAAAACAAGCCGCCAGGTCTGTGACTTGAACCACTGTCGGCCATGTGGGAATCCAGCACCCTTAACCACCACACCACCTGCCAACCCCTAAAATACATTTTTTTGGGACCAGCATATGAAGTAATAGTTAGGTCACTGGACTAGCATGTATTCAAACACAATTCAAGTCCTCGATCCTGTGGCTTAAAACTCACACAGGGCAATGAGTGTGCATACCCAGGATCCAAAGAGGAGAATGGAGAAGAATTGTGGCATGGCTATCCCCCCCAGGAGATGATTTCTCGCTTTCTGTCTATCTGTCTCTCTATATCTCTCCAGTGAGTGCACGTGACCTATAGCAAAATCTCTCTCTAAAAAAAGGAAAAAAAGACATTCTTAAGAGTGCGGTTAATTCTACTTATCTATACCATCTATCTATGTCATCCTATATTTAAACATATAAAAAATATAGCAGTTTGTTCACTGATTAAGCCAAATAGAACATTTATAAAAATGAGCATTAAAAATATTTCAGAAATTCATTATTACACACTTAACGATATTGACTAGAGAAATAGTTGACAGTAAATTTGCCCACTAGCCAGCATGAATGTATAAGGAAATATCTGAGAAAATATGTATTGTTCCATGGCAATGGGTAACCTGTAAATGGACTATTTCCATGGTATATAAAAAGTAAAATAAACTGTGTTTCCACAATTTGGGGGTTTTGCAATAATTAGACATTAACTAAAGGATTTTAAAAAAATCTATGTTTCTTGGACAGGCTAACACACACTACCTTGAATATTCTATGAAGGTGTGTACCAGCATGTACACTTATATAAAATTTATGTGGATGAAAGGTAAAAGTTTGAAACAAATTTAACTACTAATTAAACTAAACAGAGAGAAAATATCTGAAATTTCATGTCCAACAGTGTCATGGACGGAATATTGTTCTCATGAAAATTCACGTAATCTTTTTTTAAGAATTATTTTAACTTGGGACCAGCAGTTAGCGTAATGGCTATGTCGCTGGACTCCCACGTAGTCGACCGCGGTTCGAGTCCCAGACCCGGCGGCTTAAACTCACGCCGGGCGCGTGTGCGTGCGTGCCCAAGATCCCGAGAGGAGAATGGAGGAGAAGGGATTGCGGCGTGGCCATCCCCCCTGGGGGGTGATTTCCTGCTTTCTATCTCTCTGTCTCTCTCTGTCTGTCTGGCGAGCGTACGCGCCCTATAGCAAAAACCATTCCAAAAAAAAAAAAAAAAAGAATTATTTTAACTTTATTATGTTTTTTCTTTAATTTTTTATTTCAATTTTGTTTATATATCCAATTACATGTTACTTCACTTGCAAAGTGAATATTCCAACATGTGTACATTTCTTACCAGCCCTGTTAACAATACTATAAAGTTATCTTCAATACACAATAACCCATTTCTTTGTCTAATAAATGACTTGCCTCTAGATTTTTCTCCTTAATGTCCTTCCTTATACTCTACTCCTTCATCCACCCTTCCTCTCCCAGCAAGCGTATGTACCCTAAGGCAAAAAACTCTGAAAAAATAAATAAATGATAAAAGGAAAAGTACTGTATTTTTTTTTTTTTTTTTGCCTTATAAAAATTAAAAATTTTAAAGAGTTTTTTTGTGAGAAACAGCATCCAGGCCAGATACAAAAATCTGGTATAATAAAACATATTCTCATCTAGTTGAAGAACATTATGGGGACCAGCAGATGGCATAATGATTATGTCTCTGGACTTCCATGTAGTCAACCACAGTTCAAGTCCTGGACTCAGTGGCTTGAAATCCACACCAGACATGTATGTGTGCATGCCCAGAATCCTGAGAGGAGACTACAAAAGGGATAAAAAGATTTCAATGGTATCTTGAAGAAAGAGAGAGAGATTAACCGTCTGTTTATTTATTGAGATAGACATATAAGAGAGAAGAAGAGTGCTGATTCTGAATAGTGGTAATGGAGTTATCCTGCAGCAGTGATAACAATGGCAGGGAACAGGATAGCCATGACAAATTCAGATCAATCCTTATCAAAATAGTCAGTAGTACATTCACCTAGAAGTTAGGTATAAAAAAAAAATCTGAATTTTTTTTTTTCAAATTCTAAAAACGGTAGTTATGAAAACATTCTGATTTGTACAAAGAAAACCAAAATATTTTATTATCAATAAAGTGAGTAGTAAATACACAGCATACGATGTTTTGATACATACACTTGTACAAAAAAAAAAAAAAAAGATAACGTAGTTCATGTCTCCCTTTAGATCTCACAGTCTTTTTTTTCACGTATCTGGGCGCTCCGTTGTTGGGTGCACAGATAAGCATAACTGTTAGAGCTGCTGGGTGGATCGGCCCTTTTGGTACGACACATTATCTTTCTTTTGTAAGGAGATTTTGTATCACTCATTTAAAAAGTGTAAATAATTAAATAACTTAAAATGTCTTCAAAGTCTTAAGGGGAAAATGCTATATTTTGACATTTATAAAGATGTCCACTTCAAAAAAATGAGAAAGAATGGACTCTAAACGTCCTGCGGACAAATGGATGTCTATTTTAAAAATAAAGCAGCAGATGGCGGAATGGTTATGTTACTGGATTCACATATAGTCATCTGTTATTCAATTCTTGGACCTGGCGACTTAAAACTCACTTGGGAAGTGTGTGCATGTGTACCCAAGATCCCAAGAAGAAAATGGAGAAGGTATTGTGACATGGTCACCTCCCTTGGGGTGGTTTCTCACTTTCTGTCTTTCTGTCTCTGTCTCTCCAGCGAGTACACGTGCTCTATAGTAAAAAAGAAAAAAAAAAATTTCTTTAAAAAAAAAGTAAAAAATAAAGAACTGCATTATATACAACTTTATAAAAAATAAATAAATGCATGAGAATAAAATAAAGACGTGTAAGTACCAGACACTGTATATGAGGGGGTGAACAGTGAGAGGTGGGAGGAAGAGGCTCAGGGAAAAACATTTAGTGGACACAACGATGAAAAGCTATTTGGTGAGGATGATGGGCATGGTAATATCTTTCATTTGATTGATACACAATGCCAAGTATGTTTTGAAAAGTCATACTGTACACTGTTAAGATATACAAAGATTGGGACCAGCAGATGGCATAATGATTATGTCGCTGGACTCCCATGTAGTCGACCATGGTTTGAGTCCCAACCGGTGGCTTAAAACTCATACTGGGCACATGTGCATACATGTCCAGGATCCCAAGAAGAGAATGGAGGAAAATTGGAGGAAAATGCAAAATGCAAAATTGCAAAATGGTCACCCTCCCTCCTCGGGGTGATGTCTCACTTTCTTTCTCTCTCTCTCTCTCTCTCTCTCTCTCTCTCTCTCTCTCTCTTTGGCAAGCTCATGTGCCCTATACCAAAAATCTATGAAAAATATATACTATGACTTAAAATAATAAAAATCCATAAAGCCAAAGATGAAAAGTTCTTACTTCATATTATTTTAATAAATAAGTCAATGTAAATTGCAGATACAACAAAAAAAAATACAAAATATAAACAAAACAAACATATGGATTAGGGGCTGTTAATCCCAAAACAGGTATAACATATGTAGATGATTTTTATATTAGACATTTTAGAATTTGTATTTACATCAGAATTTTACTATCTTAATAATACTACTTAAAAAATTAAACCCAAAGGTCATTTTAGAATTTCTTTCAAATTTTCTCATAATATTCATATAGAATATTGAAACAGTCTAAGGAAAATCCAAAACGTTTGTTTGGGCAGTTAAACCAGTAAAAGTGTTAACAGTAAACTAGCAATAAAGGTGCACTCGAAGGGACCACAGATGGTATAATGGTTACATCTCCTGACTCCTATGTAATTGATCACATTTCCAGTCCCAGACCCGGTGGCTTGAAACTCACGCCGAGTGTGTGCAGGTGCATACCCAAAATCCCAAGAGGAGAAAGCATTATGGCATGACCATCCCAACCAGAGGGGAGGCTGTGATTTCTCATTTTCTGTCTCTCTCTGGTGAGCACACATGCCCAATAACAAAAATCCCTCTCTCTCAAAGAAAAGGGTGCACTCTAAAATGTTCATTTGTTTTGTATAACTTCTTCATTTTTTCATTAAGGATGTACCTTTATAATGGAGGCAAATATCATATACATAATTGCATTAAGTAACTATTACATGCAACTATTGCATTTTCCCTTTCTGAGAGAGGAAAGATACTTCTTTTCCCCATCCCTATATTATGAACATTGGTTTTAGAACACCTGCCATTGTAAACTCTTTCACTGGTCCTCTAAATGCATGTCAATCTTTTCAGAGGCTAAATTTGGACTTTCACCAGTTTTACAGCCCAGGAATATTTTTCTCAAACATCTGGGAACCACTTCTTTGAAGTGTAGTCATTACGGAAGGTGGTGCCCTGTTTCCCGGATTCTCCAGGAGAGTGGGGCCCTGACTTTGATTACTCATTTTCTGTAAGTTGCAAACCTACCTACCATCAGAAAGGTATGAGAAATTTCTTTTTTCTTTAAATAAAAACATTTAGAAACACAACAGACTAGCCCAGTTACCAGGTAAATTTAAGATAAACTATGTGTGACAAATGTCACTGCCAATTGTTTCTTGCAGATTATTTTTTTTTTAATTTTGTGAGCATGCATGAAATAGTTTGCTTTTTGATTATATGAAAGAATGGAATTTCTTTCTATTTTCTCTCTCTCTTCAGTGGATTGCTTCTGATGTACTTCCAATGCTGATTTAGCATTTATTCAATAAGAAAACTCTTATTTGTGGTATGGTTTCCTTTGCTGGCCAAATATCTTTTAAATAACTGTTTACCAACATAACAATTGTTACAATGTAGTTTTTCAATGTATGAATACAATGTGGAATGATGAAATCTGAGGTAATTAGTATACTTATCATTCAAACCACTTATAACCTTACCGTTGAAAATTTATTAATTTTTAAATTATGATTCTTGATTTATAAGAATCAAATAATTGTACATCATTGTGGGAAATACAACATAGTTTTTTTCAAGTATTCACATAGATGTGTAAAAATCAAATAAAGGATATAGACATATTCACTGTTGAATATTAAACATTACATAATGTGTACATTCAGTAAGAATTCTAGTTTTCTTTTCTTTTTCTTTTGTGGAAGCATGTATTGAATCGTGAGTAGCATACTCATCTGTGACGTATGGTTCTATAACCTAATTGCACTCGACATTGTCATGGCAAAAACTTTTCTTTTAAAATATATTTTACAACAAAACTTATTAAGAAAGTAAGCTAAAAAGGATGTGGTGAGGGACCAGCAGTTAGCGTAATGGCTATGTCGTTGGACTCCTGTGTAGTCGACCGCAGTTTGAGTACCAGACCCAGTGGCTTAAACTCATGCTGGGCGTGTTGTGCGTGCGTGCCCAAGATCCTGAGAGGAGAATGGAGGAGAAGGGATTGTGGCGTGGCCAACCCCTCAGGGGGTGATTTCTCACTTTCTGTCTCACTGTCTCTCTCTGTCTGTCTGGTGAGCTCACGCGCTCTATAGCAAAAACCTCTCAAAAAAAAAAAAAAAAGTATGTGGTGATGTGGATCCCGTTTGCTATCTAACTCTACCTCCTCAAAGCTGCCGGCAAACAAAGTACTGACACCTGATCCATTTTCGTGACTTGCCTGCTTCAACAGATTGCCAGCCTCTATAGGAACCAGAGAAGTGACCCAGCTGTTCTAGTTCCCTTTGTCTGAAACATCTGTGAATGCTAACTACAGAATCCCTGTAACTTCCCCAAGTGAGGGCCCTGACTTTGGGGTACAAACGCCTCTGGGTCTGCCCACGAAATAAACCACGTTCTCCTACTCTGAGTGGCTCCTGGGTGGTCGGCAGTCTGTTTTCTGCAATAAAAATGGCAGCTTTTAAGAATGCAAAATAGCTTTCGTGTGTTTTCTTCCTCCTGAAACTTTTCTTTAATTAATTAATTTACATTCATCCTCTAATCATCATCACAGCATACAAAAAGTGGTGTCCCATCCAGAATATACTGCATACCAGAATATACTGCATAGTGGCTTAGTCATGTATGTTATCATCAGTAATTGTCCATTTATATATAAATAAATAAATATATATATATATATATATGTGTGTGTGTGTGTGTGTATGTGTATATATATATATATATATATATATATATATATATCCCTATGTCTAATCCTCTGCCCTTTCCCATCCTCTTCTGACACTATCTCTGGTGTCTACAGTTGTCTTCCATTCCTTTTCCCGTCACATTTTATCGATCCCACAAAAACTATTTTTCTTGAAATTAAAAAAAAAATGCATATTTGATGACTGTAGTAAGCTATATACCCACAGCTGGGTGCTCTTTATAGTATGTTCATTCTACTCACAGAGGTTTATGCCTAAAGTCAGACTTGTGTTCATGGATATGTATATATCAGCTGCACTTGCTATTAGAAGTATTTAGATTAATTAAATTCATTAGCAAATAAATAAAATGGGGGGGGACAGCATAGAAAGCACCCATGGATACCAGAGACAGTGTGGGAGGAAGGTGAGACACAGCAGAGGTTGAGAGATAGGGAAACAAGGATGACAAAAATAATAAAATATACAGGAAACAAATGGAAAATTGTTTGTTGACGATACACGTATGTTGATGTGCTTGACTGAGTCAATTTACAGTGTAGTCTGGATGGGAAATCTCATTTTGTTTGCTGTAATGATATATAGTGAATGAATGTAAATAAATTAATTAATTTAAAAAAATGCAAAATAGCACCATTCGATACAATGGTAGTACCAGTCACATTTTTAATTTGATTTTTAGTAATTACATTAAAAAGAAAAAAGAAAAGTATAGAAACATGGTCTGTATTTTGCACTTAAAACACTTCTCATTTCAAACGTTATTTTTTTCTTGAAATACTAGTGTGCCTTTGGCTTTTTTTCTTTTATTCTCTTTCTTTTTTTTTCCTCTGTAGAGTGAATGCACTTACGAGAGAGGAGAGAGAGAGAGAGAGAGAGAGAGAGAGAGAGAGAGAGAGAAAGAAGACAAGACATCACCTTCTACCACCTTCTACGGGGATTGGTCACACCACAATCCCTCCTCCTCTGGTCTCCTCTCAGGATTTTGGCCATGCACACAAAATCACATGTCCAGCATCATTTTCCAAGCCCAATACTTTTGAGGCCAGTACTGGACTCAAACCATGCAGTCTGCTGTGTGGGAGGGACCCATGGCCCATTAAACGCCATGCCACCTGTTGGCCCCAGCATTTGAATTTATACAATAAATTTGTTCTAAACATACTTTAATATTTTAATAACTCAATGATCAGGTTTTTAATTTTTTTTTTAATTAGCACTTTGAGCCAGTCAGAGCTACATTGGTTAGGATGGCTGGATTCCATAAGGCCAGCTGGATGGTTTGAATCCTGGATCTGGCAGCTTGAAATCACACCAGATGTGTGCATGTATGTGCCCAAAGTCCCGAGAGGAGAATGGAGAAGGGATTGTGGTGTGACCATCCCTCCTGGGGGATGATTTCTCTCTATGTCTTTCTACCTGTCTTGTCTCTTTCTCTCTCTCTAGTAAGTGCACATGCCATATAGGAAAAATTAAAAAAAAAGCACTTCAGTTACAATAGTCTCATTTTAAATGCTCAATATCTGTTTTTGACTGGCTAGTGGCTACCATCTTGAAAGAAGCAACTTTAAACATTCAACAGATGGTACCAGCAACAAGAGATGGTTACAAATAAGAGCCTATAACATAGACAATAAGCAGATTGTCACTTAAGACAGGCATAATCAATATTTCTCGGACCTTAACTATTTTTTTAGAATTATTTTAAGTTTATTTATTTATTCATTCATTCATTCATTTATTTTAGTTTGACCATAGAGGGACAGAGAGAGAGAGAGAGAGAGAGAGAGAGAGAGAGAGAGAGAGAGAGAGAGAGAAAGAGTGAAAACGTAAGCCATCAGGTCCTGGATTCAAACCGCAGTCAGCCATGTGGGAGTCCAATGCTCTTAACCACCATGCCACCTGCCGGCCCCCTTAACTGACTATTAATAGCATAGTTGGCACTTATTGGCTTGTCTGTGAAAGGAGACATAGGCTAGTGCTGCAGAGGAGAATCAAGAGGCTGCTATTAGGAGAGCCTAAATGAAATGTGGTAGCACTTATAAAGTACCCTCTTGGGACTCATGGCATTAATTTGGAAAAAGAAATTAAGAGGGTCTTTAGGGAGAATTCTGAAGATGGCTTAAAAGCAATGCTTCTACTAAATGTTCTTTTTCTGTCACTTTGTATTCAAAGCACTGCCGTGTAATGACACAAATTTTAAAGAACATTTCTATGAGTGAGGACTAGTAAAAACTGTGGGGGCGTCTAAACCAAGAAAATAATACATGTGCATTCACTTGATCTTTCAAATAAATGTTAACATTAATAGTACCATGATGAGCTTACCATCTGCTTTTCTGAAAACAATTATTATCTTGAATTTGTTACACTTACAGAAAGTACTACAATAAAGACTATGAAAGAATGATGAAGTCTAATAGGTGGAGCTATTTGTAGGTATAAAGTTGCCTAAAGCATAATGAATGTAAAGGATAAATGACTAAGAAAGGATGTAATAGTGACATGAATTGGGCAAGTTAACATATATTAAACTCAAAATATTATGCTCAAGAGAATGATCTCACATTCTCTACTAGTGGAGGAAGAAGACTTAGCTCAGGTGTGCTGCCGATGTTCAATTAACACCTGTTAAAGGTGGTACCAGCAAATGGCATAATGGTTACATGGCTGGACTCCCACGTAGTTGACCTTGGTAAGGTCCCAGACCCAGCGACTTAAAACTCATACTGGGCATGTGCATGCATGCCCAAAATTCTAAGAGGAGAATAGAGGAGAAGGACTTGTGGCATGGCCATCCCTCACAGGGTGTGATTTCTCATTCTCTGTCTCTCTGGAGAGCACACACACCATATAACAATCTCTCTCTCAAAAAAAAAAAAAAAAAAAAAAAAAAAACCTACTTAAACTAAAGTATTGGTCAGCTTCTTTCTTGTTTCTAACATCCAGCTGGTAGCCATGAAAACAACACATATGGAACAGCAGCATTCTGAAGTGCATATGTTAAACTGTGGATAAGATCTGACAGGACCACAGCCAGCAGGCACCTTGCCTCCTCCCACTCAGACGACTGCATGCTCGCTTTCTGGGTGCTCCATCTCGGAAGTCAGTATCTGCAATTCTGCTGGAGGGCTCTTCTTTACCAAGAACCTATTTTCCTTGCATTGGACAAATTGCAAAGGTCTGGAAATTAATGTCTTAGAGATAAACATTGATCTCACACCTGAAGCAGGAGAAGTAATGTATATAGTCTATAATTACTCAGAGAATTCCACAGAAAGATCAACCCAGAGCAGAAATTTGATTGGTTGAACATTTTTCATTGAATTCTTTCTCTTCCCTTCTCTTTTTCCGAATCCCCTACCAGTGTTCCTGAATAAACTCGTGCTCAAAACCTTGTGTCAGAGTCTACTTCTAGAGGAACACAAACTAAGGCAGAGCTATAGTCAGACCTGGAAGCCCAAAGGTTTATATTTCTGCAGTCAATGAACTATTTTTTTAAATTAAATCTTAAAAAAAATAAGGATAAGTTGCAAGGATAAAACAAGATATTTAATTAGTTAAGTAAACTTGCTTTCATTAAAAAAAATCAAATAAAAATTATCGTTCCCAGATTATATAATTCTTCATTCAAAATAAAGTCCATTAAAACTTTCTATATGAGACCAGCAGTTAGTGTAATGGCTATGTCGCTGGACTCCCATGTAGTCAACCACGGTTCGAGTCCCAGACCTGGTGGCTTAAACTCAGGAGAATGGAGGAGAAGGGATTGCGGCATGGCCATCCCCCCCGGGGGGTGATTTCTCACTTTCTGTCTCTATGTCTCTCTGGGTCTTTCTGGCGAGAGCACACGCCCTATAGCAAAAACTGCTCCAAAAAAAAAAAAAAAAAAGGAAAAAAAAAACTTAAAGGAGAAAATAAAGAAGTATTAAGTAGCATTTCTTTTCTTTCTCAAAAAATAGAAAGGTGTTGCTGCTTGGCAGGCATTTATTTTTAGATATATGCAATATCACAATTTTTTTTAATTGCCTTTTGAGTATCTATACCCTAATGCCACACAGAAGTTAACTCCTAGGTGAAAATTGTACATAAAATATTTGTTAAGAAGTGTTAAGATTTGCAGAATTCACTGAAAGTTTATTTGTAAGCAAGAATGGCAACATTATCACATTATCGGTAGTTTTCAATGTAAAATGACCCACAGCGTGAAGCACAGAGGCTATGGAATTTCAGAACTCTAAGTGTGAAAAGACTCAAACACCTTCAGAGAAAAAATAATTTGACTTTCTGTGTTCAAGACTCAGAAGCATTGGGTATCAGAATGTAAGATTATTTAGAAAATATGCTGGCCCACAGCATAGTGGTTGAGTGCTATGCACGGGATCCTGATCCCACGTGGCAGATCTCAATTTGCGTCCTGGCTACTGTGGCTTGAAATACATGCTGGGCACTTTTGCATGCATGCCCCAAATCCTAAACGGATGTGGGAATGGCAGACGAAGGATCATAGCATAACTGCACCCCACAGTGGGGCTTTCACTCTCTTTCTCTGAAGAGTACACACATCGACTGGTGATAAAGGAAAAAAAAAAAAAAAAAGAACTAGATGAAAATGAGGAAAAAGTGACTAATTGTGATCTACATGAATCCAAACTACAAGTGCAAAGAGTCTTCTAAAAGTTCATGAAAAATTGATATTATGAAAAAGTAGGTGTGAATTTCAAATTTTTTGCACCAAAGTAAATTTGTACTTGAATTACATTTTCCACAAACTTTTTGAAATCCTCACATAATATTTGGGTGGATGGTTTGTATTTTCTCAAGAAAACAACTTCCCATTCATTTGTGCTCAGGCTCTGGAAGATGTGCTACAGACATGAGAAGGAAAGATGAAGACAGAAGAGCTACAAAAAAAGGTCTCTAGCTCTAGTAAAAGGAGAATATTCTTAAGGTGATGACAGCTATGTAAAAGACTCCGGGAGAAACTGGTTTAAACCAGAGGAGGAAGTATTCCTGGAAACATAGCTTCATGGTGAAAAATAAAATCTTTTCCCTAGTAATAAGGAAAAACACTCCATAGTGCCAGCTGGCGGCATGGTGGTTCAGGCAGCTTCCCACGTGGCCAACTGTATGATTTGAGTGGTGGCCTCAGCAGCTCGAAAGCATGCCAAGCACATGAGCCTCTATGCCTGGAATCTTGAAAGGAGAAATGGAGGAGAAGGGATTGCAGTGTAGTCATTCCCTGTAAGGGTTCTCTCTCTCTCTCTCTCTCTCTCTCTCTCTCTCTCTCTCTCCCTCTCACAAGTGCATGTGCCCTCTGGCAAATAAAGAAAACAAAAGTATCTATTTTATCTATTTATTTATCCATCCATCCACCTGTCTACCCTCTTGAGATGTATTTAAGCAGAGAAGGAAGTAGAGATTTAAAAAAATTCTATTGGTAATGTTGATAAATGTAGGAAGAACTTATCATGGACATTGTCAATTCATACTTTTCTAAAAATGTTTCAGTAAGTCTCATATGAAAATGTAGTGGGTATCAAAATGTAGTGGGTATCAAAAATATATACATATGTGTGTGTGTGTGTGTGTACGCGCGTGTGTGTATATATATATATATACATATATATATATATATATATATATATATAGAGAGAGAGAGAGAGAGAGAGAGAGAGAGAGAGAGAGCACGAGAGATTTTTGCTACAGGGTGCATATGCTCACCAGAGAGATAGAGACAGAGAAACAAAAAGCAATAAATCATCCTTGAGGGGAGGATGGCCATGCTGCAATCCCTTCTCCTCCACTCGCCTCTTGGCATTTTGGACATGAATGCATACATAATACATACCCGGCATGAGTTTTGTCACCAGTCCAGGACTTGAACCACAGTTGACTACGTGGGAGTCCAACCATGTAACCACACTACACCATTTGCTGGTTTCCAAAATGTTTTTCACTCAGTAAAATAAAATTGGATGCATATATCGTATACATATACACACATACACACACACACACACACACACACACACAAATATATATCTTGTATATAGAATCAGCTTCTCAAATTCAAATATGTGTATCTTCTCATAACTACTCATAAATATATGCTATACACACACACACACACACACACGCACACACGTTGCTTAAACTACTTGTCCAATTAAAGAGGACAGACTCTTCATAAACCTATATAAAAATCTACCTTGATACAAGTAAGGAGAACTTGGAATTTTTTTCTGAATTTTAATGTGGCAGAGAATAATTCTCCATGTCATGGATGTTCCATTGCAGTTTAAATAAGCATAGTCTATTAAGACGAGGCTTAAAGATAGGTCAGGAAGAATGAGAACAGGCTTCCCATTAATGTTACCTTAATAAAAATTAAACTAGCAATAATACATATAAGAAAACGAACAGCAATATTAGTTTCCATTGTATCTATACTCCCAATCTAGATCTAAATCAATATAACCATGCATACAATCTAAGCATGCCCTAAAAAAGAAATGATATGATATGACACGTGGCACTGTAAAATGGACACAATTGGATACAGGCAAGCAGTTGTTCATATGTTGGACCAGTACCCAGTTTGAATTACGGGGTGTTTGTTTATTAACATATGACCACTATGCTCTCATTATTCATTTTGGCCTATAACACTGACTAAATAGGCCTATTTTACCTTGCAGAACTGTATATTGACCATCTTTACTAGTAGGAGTATTAATTTTTAAAACATATTTCTAATTTGGACTGACCTTGTAGTGCAAAGTGTTTGGAACCAGAAGTTGCGTGGGGGACCACAGTTCCAGTGCTAGCACTGGAGACTGAGGAAGCACACTGAACACGTGTGCATACATGCCCAACCCCGAGAGGCTGCAGAAATGAATGGGAATGAATGCAGCATGACCACGCCTTATTGGGGGTTACTTTTATATACTATATGTATAAAAAAAATACATGCAAACTGTATTTAAAATTTAATATATAAACACTAGGTTTATAATTTATATATTATATTATATGTAGGAAAAGTAATTCTTTTTTTTTTAGAGAGATATTTTTGCTATAGGGCACGTGCTCTTGTTGAAGAGACAGTAAGAGACAGAGAGACAGAAAGCGAGAAATCACCCCCAGGAGGGTGGCCACGCCACAATCTCTTCTCCTCCATTCTCCTCTTGGGATTTTGGGCACGCACGCACACACACCTGGCATTGAGTTTTAAACCACCAGGTCCAGGACTTGAACTGCAAGTTCACTGGATATAAGAGTGCAGTGACGTAACCATTATGACATCTGCTGGTCTCAAAATGTATATATTCCTAATTCATTTTATTTATCTTCTTTGAAGTCCAAGCCTGACTAGTCCAAGCTCTGCTTGGCACAGCTTTTTTACAGGCCGTTTGCCAGTCAAGCTGCTGAGTGAGTCCTCAGCCTTGAGCGGAGGTTAATCGTCTGAAAACAGGCCTGGGGGCTTCCATACTGATAATAACAGAAGAGCATCAGTAATATGAGAATGTAGGAGGTTGGGGCAAATTAATTCCTTAGTGAAAAAATGACCTGTCTCATGTGTGTATATGTATATAAACATACAGAGAGGTGTGTAATAAATATACATATATGTACCCACATACACATATATATATATAAAGTAGGTGATTCTTCCTAACATAAATTAAATTCTTTAAGTCCAGATAGATTCAATGGTTAGATATAAAATTAATATAGAACAATGAAAAGACAGATCTAAATATTTATATCAATGCATATCAAGGGATGTGCTTTCTTAAGCCAAAAATAAATGAAATTATAAATAAATACTTGCATGTTCTATGACATAAACCACATTAAAGTTTGTGTGTGTGTAGAGGAGCAAACATAGAAATCAAATTTAGTGATAAATAGAAAAGATAAATTTCTCATAAATAGCTAAAAGGTTAATATACTAAATAAATAGACATTTATAACAAAACAGTCTGCAAAAGTGAATCATCCAATCAGAAATTTAAAGAAGAATGAATAATGAGAAAGTCACATAGAAAAGAATATAGTAAACATATAGTTGTCATTTTATTTATTGTCAACATTCATTCATGCTATAAAACTCATGAAATAATTATTTTTTATATTAAATTATAAAAAAATGCATATTCTCAGTCTTGGAGATGGGGACAAATGGTCCAATGTAAAGTTATTAGGCCAATATTATAAAAAATGAAGCTGGTAGGGACCAGCAGTTGGTGTAATGGCAATGTTGCTGTGACCAGCAGTTGGTGTAATGGCAATGTTGCTGGAATGCTATGTAGTCAACTCCCATTCGAGTCCCAAACTCAGTGGATTAAACGCAGCAGGCACATGTGCATGTGTGCCCAAGATCCCAAGAGGGGAATGGAGGAGAAGGGATTGCGGCATGGCCATTCCACCCAGGACAGGGGTGATTTCTCGTTTGTATATATACATATTATTTTTTTGAGAGACATTTGCTATAGAGCACATTTGAGCTCACAAGAAAGACAGAGAGAGACAAAAACAGAAAACAAGAAATTACCCCAGAGGCGGGAGGGCCATACCTCGATCCCTCCTCCTCCATTCTCCTCCTGGGATTTATGCATGCACACACATCTGGGGCGAGTTTTAAGGTGCCAGATCCGGGACTTGAACCATGATCAACAATGTGAGATTCCACTGATGTAACCATTTCACCATCTCCTGGTCCTTGAAGTTGGTAATAGTACAGGCTTTTTAAAACTTTAAAATACACTTATTATCTAGAGTATTCATATTAAAAATATTTAAATTTAATACTTAGACTTGTTAGTTAGAAAAATGATTAACTATTTGAAAAGAACAAGATGATAAGATTACAGTTTTGGAGATTGGGGTGAGGGTGTATATGCTAAAATGATAGATATAATAAATATTTATAAAAGATTAGATAAAGGGCAATTTTATTTGCTTGTTTGTGTTTTCTTCATTCTGTACATTTTCTAGAGTTTCATTTATTTTTTCCTTAAGAGTTGGAAGAAGAAAAGATGAAAGACTGGACTCAAAAATGACATCTTGGTAAAAGAAATTCATTTAAATCTTTATGACAATATTTTTGTAGCATGCTATATTCTATATACTATACAAATTATTAACTGTGTAATACAAACCACTTTTGTAGTTAGTGCACTACACTAAGGTAATCTCATAGGGGATAATAATCTTTGAAAAAAATATTTTTTAAGTAGAATGGACTTATGGGGAACTTCATAGGGAAGTAAGTCTGTAAAATCTGTAGTCTACCTGGTCGTAGTAGAAAACCTTACAGATAAAGTATATTTGTATTTATTAGAAGGTCAAAAACTCTTAAAGTATATTTAATTTTAAGGTATATTTTAATAAGAATTTTCATTCTTTATTAACAAGAACTTGCACAACATTTCTTGAAAGTCTCATAATACAGAAAACTAAATAAATTCTGTAACTTTTATCCAATAGTTCTTTCTAATCTTATGTAAATAATCGAACATATAAGAAATAAAATTATATATAAACCTCTTAACTGCAGTTTTGTGAAAGTGATGACAGGGATCAGGACTAAATATTAAATAAATGGTCCAGAAAATAGCAATTCATGTGGAAAAGTTAGATTGCAGGCAAATGGTGGCACAGCAGGAAAGCAGAGCTCTGTGAGGCTGACATGCAGGAAGTCCCAAAATCTCTCTGAACATACCAGGTGTGGACATGCCGTGGTCTAAGACGGCCTGAGCCAAGGGTGGATCTCGGCCTGTGGACCCCGTTGAGGATACCTGTCTCTGGGTTTATTCTGTTTCTCTCATTCGTGGAAAAAAGAAGGAAAGAAACTTTTAAACAAGCTGGAGTTTTTATTTATTTACTGCAGTACTTTCTATGTATGTTTAACTCATTAACAAGACTAAAAATACAAAGCTGTATTTGTTTGTCCCCTATAGACCAAAACAACATTTTCTTCTATGGCATGAAAAACATTTTAGGGAACCAGCAGTTAGCATAATGGCTATGTCGCTGGACTCCCATGTAGTCGACCGCGGTTCGCGTCCCGGACCCGGTGACTTAAAACTCACACCGGGCGCGTGTGCGTGCGTGCCCAAGATCCCGAGAGGAGAATGGAGGAGAAGGGATTGCGGCGTGACCATCCCCCCTGGGGGATGATTTCTAGCTTTCTGTCTCTATGTCTCTCTCTGTCTGTCTGGCGAGCGCACGCGCCCTATAGCGAAAAACCTCTCCAAAAAAAACCACTTTAGAAGTAACATCCATTCTGATTTCTCAAATTTTGACAAGCATACTTCATAGATGTCTCTGTCTGTGTGTAGCTAATTCACAAACTCGCAGTTGCATTCTTTTCCTGAACACCATCAGAGTTTACTCTGGCTGCTGACACCTTAGCTAGAACATCAAAAATGTCAGGCGGTGGTTTATCAATTTCCTGGGCTCCAGGGATAGATGGACACAAACATGTGAATGCTGTGGCAAAATAATCTGTAATTTTCTTGCTAATGCTTTTAGAGAAACAAGTGCAATCATGCCGACAGCCCGTAGTGCTGATGGAGAATTACAGAATCAATCTTCTTGTCTGAGAGACCACTCTTTGGAGTTCCTTTGCACACTCCAGGAACTTACACTCTCAGCAGGAATGCCATTATCAGTCTGGAAATGTTTCAGTTTTTATAAAGCTTTCTTGTTACATTCATTCAAGACTGAGTGAAAGCTTAGCTCTTTCTCTTTTTGCTTGTAAAAGACTAATCCCTATCTCAGCTCAAACCAGAGATGGCATTTCTCTTTCTAAAGGAAGCATCCAATGATACAATGTAGCTGTTGAGACAAAACTCAGTTTATCCCCTGGCTTGCTATCATCAAGTATACCTGCCCAGGCCAAATAAAACCTACTGAGCCTACAGCTTTGTGGATTGACAGTAATTTTGAGCATGTGTTCCCTCCGCCTCAGTCTGAGCTGCTTGTTTTTCTGTTCCTCGATAATCGAGAGCTAATTTTACATATGTGAATGGTCTCTTTCCAAAACATTAGTTCAGCATGAGGTTCTCACCACACACAAAAAGTCAACATGGACTCAGGTGATTTCCAGCTGAATTTACTGAAAGCAAAGAAGATAATTCTAGGAGACAGTTGTGGAAACATTTTTCATTTATCTTTTTTTTTTTTTTTAAAGGTTTTTGACATAGGGCACATGCATGGACCCGACAGAAACAAAAGAGACTGTGAGAGGAAAAGTGAGAAATCATCCCACAGAGGCGGATGGCCATGCCACAATCCTGTCTCCTCCATTCTCCTCCTGGGATTTTGGATGAGCACACACATGCACCCAGTGTGATTTTCAGGCCACCAGGTCCTGGACTTACACTGCACTCGGCTGTTTAGGAGTTCAGCGCTGTAGCCACTATGCCTGCTGCTGGCCCCTGCTCGTTGAATTTTTAAGCTTTACCCACCGTTGCTAACATGAAAACAAGCAAGTGTGAGATGTGTGAGATCTCAAGCAATGGAGAAGCAGTGTATAGGGAAAAAAAAAATAAAACTATTTACATTTTTAATTTGATATACATTTACACCTGTGAATAATTTTCCTTTCAATTTTTCAACTTTTGGCAGTTTATCTTATCGTAATTTATCTATTTCTTTTTCTTTAAAAATGCGTGAAAATATCTGCACATTCTGTTTCACAAGATATTATGATCCAAAACACGAACCTTCCTATCGTATAACATACAGACAATGAAAAGACATTAAGAAGTCTCTCTTATTATTACAATCATTATTAAAAGTATTGCACAAAAATATGTTGCTGTTGTTTTCAACGGTTGTTTTCTTCATTTAAACTGTGAAAGACTCGAAATCAATATCGCAAGTACCAGTTAACTATGTTATAAAAGTTTGGCGTTCTCTTGTGCCCAGCAGGTGGCCTAGCAGTTATGTTGCTGGACTTGCGCATGACCAACTGCAGTCTGAGTCCTGGACCTTGCGACTTGAAACAGCAGGCAAGTGTGCATGCATACCCAAGATACCAGGAGGGGAATGGAGGAGACAGGATTGTGGTGTGGTGATGTGGCCATCACCCCTAGGGGTGATTTCTCACTTTTCCTCTCACTGTCTCTGTCTCTCCCCTCCCCCCCCAAAAAAAAGTTTGATGTTCTCATTCTTTGATGCTTGCCTTTATAGCAAAAGCTATTTAGTTTTGCTTTTCAAAACACTGCCCTGCTATCACCTGGTTGACTATCGCATTTTGCTGCAGTCAACCTACTTTGTATAGCCATTCTTTTTCTCCTAACACACTAAATTTTGGGGGGAAAAACAAACATAACCATACTTGTTAAAATAATATATAGAGAAGACAAAGTGGTTCCAACTGATTACATTAAGCCACTCCTTAAAAATAAGTATCCTTAAACACAAATCCATGTAGTTTAATACATATATGCTCTTGGTTACAGTCTTTAGTGTCTAAAGAGCATTTTTGCCTTTGTAATTCCTACCCATCTTATAGATAGCTAATGTTAATTACACATGGATAGTTTATATCCTATTAAAATTGAGACACTGCAATAAATGAGATCAAATGAAATGTAGCCAAACTTTACAGGGTCATTCATATATGCCCAAGTATAAAGTGGGTACTTAAAAAATGAATCATATATTCTGAGAAAAAGTTGTATTTCTTTCTGAGAATAATTTGGTTGTTTAAAACATAAAAAGTACTATTTCAGATAATTCTAAAAAATTTTTTCTGCAATTCTTTCAGTTGAAGAACAGATTTGTAACTGTAAATGCTTATTCAGTTAGATAGGAAGTAGGATCAGACTCTTGGCTTCACAGATCATTTAAAACTACAGCCAGAATAACTTCAAATACATTATATTTTTGTATGTTGTTTGTGTCATTTATTTAGACTTTATATCTATATTATTGCATTTTTATTTTGAAAAAAATTATAGCTCCACATGCAGCTGTAAGAACTAAAACCAGGAGGTGTTATAATGACATACACAGTATATTCTTCACTCATTTCCTACAGGGATTTTGTTTTTAGCCAAATAATATTCCAACTCAGACCTAATTTCTCAATAGCATTAAAATTTACCATTACATGAGACCAGCAGATGGTGTAATGGTTACATCACTGCATTGCCACTTAGTTTATGTGGTTCAAGTCCCGGACCAGGGGGCTTAAAACTCATGCTAGGCACATGTGTGTGTGAGCCCAAAATCCCAAGAGGAGAATAGAGGAGAAGGGATTGTGATGTGCCCATCCTCCCCAGTGGGGTGACTTTTGCTTTCTGTCTCTTTGTCTCTCCAGTGAGCACACATGTCTTACAGCAAAAATCTCTCTTAAAAAAATGTAGTAAAATTAAGGAAGTACCCCCAGATAAAAATAGACTTTATTAAATTGCTAATTTTTTTAAATTTTTTTTTTTGGGGGGAGGTTTTTGCTATAGGGCGCGTGTGCTCGCCAGACAGACAGACAGAGACAGAGAGACAGAAAGCGAGAAATAACCCCCCAGGGGGATGGCCATGCCACAATCCCTTCTCCTCCATTCTCCTCTTGGGATCTTGGGCACGCACGCACACGCGCCCGGCGTGAGTTTAAGCCACTGGGTCCGGGACTCGAACCGTGGTCGACTACATGGGAGTCCAGCGACATAGCCATTATGCCAACTGCTGGTCCCTTAAATTGTTAATTTTACTTTAGTTTGTTTTGTTTTGTTTTGCTTTGTTTTGTTGTGTTTTGTTTTCTCTTCATTGAGGACACTATCATGCTAGGTAGTCTTATATGTAATCAGTCCTTAGAATAAATTAATTTTTATTTTTTAGAAGTTTTCAGGTATTATTAGTAAGTAAGCATTGAAAGACACTCTGTATGAAGGTATTAAACAAAAGAACAAGAAATGCTTCTTTTTAATAGGGAAAAAATTCATTGACATTATTAATTATTGGTAAAAATAAATAAAATCAAAGATAAGTCAAGAGTGAAATAGGTGTATTTTTATTTTAAGTGATATTTTTAAAATGGGTAAAATATACATACACTAAATGAAGAAGAGGTGGTATTTTAGCTTTGGAGTAATTCCATATTTCCTTTAATTAGAGTGTAATTCAGCTTCTACTAATTCTCCTTATTCAAGAGCACATGATATTTAAGGTAATTTTTTTTTTAATTCTGTAACTCCAATTTACATTTATTATTACTCTAATTGTGAAAAACATTGTCGCCTATACAGAATCTGATTCTCAAACACAGATTGGTACACTAGTGGAGCAGGTTTTGGCATCCCTATTTTGAAGATGAATTTTCAAATGTCATCCCCAAGAACATGCAACTAACAAGATAGAAACTATTTCTTTTTTTTTTTTTTTTTTAGAGGTTTTTGCTATAGGGCGCTCGCCAGACAGAAACAGAGAGACAGAAAGCAAGAAATCACCCCCCAGGGGAGATGGCCACACTGCAATCCCTTCTTCTCCATTCTCCTCCTGGGATCTTGGGCATGCACATGCGCCTGGCGTGAGTTTAAGCCACCGGGTCCAGGACAAGAACCGTGGTCGACTACATGGGAGTCCAGCGACACAGCCATTACGCTAACTGCTGGTCCCAGATAGCAACTATTTCTGAGGTCACTCTGATGACTACATGCCATGGTTCCAGACCCTGATCACTCTCCCGGGCCCATATCTGCAGTGAGAGCACACCACACAGTGTGTGGGTGCTCCCTCTCTATGACCAGTAGATGAAAACCTTCGTCTGTGACATGTAAGTTGTACTATCTGATGTGACTTCCAGAAATTCTCCTCAATGTCCACTCCACTGGGATGCCCCACGTGTCTGATCCTTTTTTTTCTGGGAAATTCCCACAAATACAACATATGGCCTGGGCTTTCTTCCCAAGGACAATGTTTTGCTTCTTTTTGAAGTGGGTGGCTCTCCCTCCTGCCCAAGATCCCTAAAGAGGAGCACTTTATGAAGAAGGTTGCTCCCTAGGGAAAGAAGTCCTGGACCAGTCTCTTTAGGTACTAAGAATATCTTGAGATTTTCGGTCAAGCATTCTGAAGTTTCTTGGTTGATATTTAAGGTATTAAGTTGTGTAGAGTTGCTATGGTTTTCTTTTGGGGAAATGTCTGTTAATACGAGGATGTGGCTGCTTTTGAGAAAATATAGAAGTGACATTCTTAGAATGCCATTTGGAAGACTCAGGTATAACTTATTGATAACTTTAGGTAGAGCCCACTCTTCTTCCTTTTTTTCTCACACCTAATTATATGCCCACATAACTCCTTTAATGTGTACTTTCTAAAAGCTATCATTGTGCAATCTTATGTAAAGAAATTCCTGAATATTAAAATTTTGAATTAACGTGGGTAACATTACACGATATCTTTCTGAATTTCCAACTAAGTTAATAAAATTTGCTGTCTTTTATTTTTACACTAAATTCCATTTGATGTCAGGATAAAGGTCTTCAGGAATTTTGCTACCCCAGGATTTGATACCATGAGTAGTTACTTTTTCCTACTGTGAAGAGCCAAGACCTTTTTTTCTCCCCCTTTTCTTTCAATCACATTCCAGTGATCCGATGGCTTTTCCTTCAGCAGAGTCAAATTTTTCAGCCAGGCTTGTCAAATATTTTCTAGAAGAAATGTTCAGTTTCCTGAGAGTAATTGAAAATTTCATGGCACACGTTTTCAGATATTGAAGGCTTTACCACGTGCACCTACAGCAAGCAGAAGTTACAATTCATAACACTAGATGTGGGACAGGACGCCTGGCTTCCTACAGCTGACCTTATAACATTACTTACTTTCTCTGAGGCATATCTGAAATTTAATCAACATGTTTATTTCAAAGTCTGCTTTTACAAAAAGCCTTAAAACAATGTTGGACAAATGTACCTCAATGTAATGAACTATTTTTATCCCCAGTATTATCCACAGAGGAAAATTCTTTTATCAAAGAAGATGAAATCAATCAAACTTTTCTGTTACCAACTATACTTAATAATTAAGGCACAAATTTCAGAAATTTCATGAAAAATCCAATGCTTACAAACTGATAGTCAAGAAAAATTGGGGTATTTAAACATATATCTTGGGGTAGTAGGTGGTGTAGTGGTTAAGGTGCCAGATTCCACATGATCAACCAATTTCAAGTGCTGGACCCAGCAACTTGAAACTCACAACAGGTGCGTGTGCATGCATGCCCAAAATCCCGAGAGGAGAATGAAGGAAAAGGGATTGAGGCAAGGTCATCCCCCTGGGAGATGATTTCTCACTTTCTCTCTCTCTCTCTATTTTTCTCCAGTGAGTGTGCACACCATATAGCAAAACTTAAGGAAAAAAAGTACACTATAAATATGTGAGCAGAATAAAATCCATTAATCTACTAAGAGCTAAATTCTACTTTATTGTATGATGTTAAAAGTAGAGACCCAGTGGTAGTGACAACTGTGGTAAGCCACTGCTGCACAATACTAGAACATATGGGAAGCCCAGGTTCAGATCCCTAAATAACGATGCAGGCTAACCCACGCCTGTGATCCTGGCTGGCTAGAAGGCTGAAGAGAAGATTGTAGTAGCACAGACAGATTCTAGCATGGGTTCCACTCTTTCTTTTTCTCTTTTCCATCCTCTCTTATAAAAATAAATATAAATACCCTTAAAAATAACTTTAGAATGAACGTTTATAAAGTTATTCAATAAAGAAGCGAATGCATGTTAAGATACTAGTACATACCAGTGGAGGTCTTTTGTCTTTCCTTTCTTCTTCTGAGGCAAGAAAATGTAACAAAACAGTCACTTAAAATCTTCCCTCAGAACAGTATGAATTGCTTATCCTGTAAGATACTGATGGGTGTATGTATTGGACGTAGCATTTTATGCTATAGTTTAACAGGCAGGAGTTTTGTACACTGCATTCGTAAGCATTATGGGTATAATAGGATTTCATTACAGAAATCTCTATACCCGCACCACAAAGTCTTATATTATTGTAATGTTCAATTTAAATTTAATTTAATGAGAAACAGATTTCTCCTATAACTTCATTTTCAAATCTACTGTAGTTTTTCGTGAGTAGGGTATAGGCAGTCTGTTTTCATTAGACATAAGAAAATGACTTTTTTTGTTAGTCAGCATGTTTAATTTCTTTTTCAATTTTTGCTCAAAAGAACAAAGACCACATCTTTGACACGCCAGCTTTAGATATCACTTGGTTATTTTCTGTCATATTTTATTCACAAACTATTAGTGACGAATGTGTTTTTTTTGTTTTTTTTTTTCAATTTATTTATTTGCATTCATTCTCTGAACATCATTACAGCATACAAAATGAGATTTTCCATCCAAATTACACTACATATTGTCTCAATCAAGCACATCAACAAACATGTTATTGTCAGCAAATGATCTTCCATTTCTTGTCTTCTGTATGTTTTGCTTTTTTCCCCCCATCCTAGATTCTCTATCTCTTACCCTCTGCCATCTCCCACTCTCCTCCCACAGTCTCTGGTATCTATGTTTGCTTTCTATACTGTTTTCTCCTCACATTTTATTGTAACACCAAAGACCCTAATCAATCCAAATACCCTCATAGCAAACACAGGTGATACCCACATTTCCATGAACACAAGTCTTACTTTACGCATCCTATAAAGTAGCACCTAGCTGTGGCTACATATCCTACTGCAGTCATTGAATAGATATATATGTGTTTTGAGGCTAGCATGTAGTTAGCTCAACCTGGAAGTGTAGGGAGAACACATAGAAGGACTAAAACATCATCATCGTTCTCTCTCAGTTACTTAAATTACATGCACAGAGAACATTAGTAGTTTATTTTGTGTCATTGTGCTCCTTCACCCAGTCACTAAAAACAACTGTTGAGAACCCATCTGTTGTAAGGGGAGTTGCCGCAGGTCCGAGAATGTTAGAAAAAGGAAACTATTAAGCTTACAATGTAGACTCCTAACTGTAGGAAAGCATCTATAATTCTTTAGTTCTCTTTTCTTTGTTCCAATAATTATTATAAAATTAATACAAATTAAAAATTTTACTAATACATGCATTAATAATCATTACTCATGCTCATCAATCAGCTTAATTCTAGTGATAGTCAAGCATTCTAATATACTTACTGTGAAAGTCTCATAGGAACGTCTGTGCTCTATAGCAGAAACCAAAATATTGGAAGATATAATAGCATGGAGGGCAACTGTAGACACTAGAGATGGTATAGGAGGAGTATAGTAATAGGGGTGGAAGGAAGGAGATCATAGAAAAAGCAAAACATTAATAGGTATAAAAATAAAAAGTTGTCTGTGGATGATAATGTATATAGTAATGCCTTTGACTTGATGAATATGCACTGTATTCATGGTGGGAAAAACCATGTTGTACACTGTAAAGACGTACAGTGATTAAATGTAAATTAAAAAAATCGCGCCAAAATATAAAAAAAGGAATAAGATAGGGACCAGCAGTTAGCATAATGGCTATGTCACTGGACTCCCATGTAGTCGACTGCAGTTCGAGTCCAGGACCCGGTGACTTAAACTCACGCCAGGTGCGTGTGCGTGCGTGCCCAAGATCCCGGGAGGAGAATGGAGGAGAAGGGATTGTGGCATGGCCATCCCCCCGGGGGGGTGATTTCTCGCTTTCTGTCTCTCTGTCTCTCTCTGTCTGGCGAGCGCATGCGCCCTGTAGCAAAAACCTCTCAAAAAAAAAAAAAGAAAAAAGGGGCTATACAGATTATAATTTCATTTTCTACAGATTTTGATACTCACAACCAACTCCAGTCAAAAACATTACATGCCATTTTTTATGAATAAACAGTTCATAAACTTTACATGGCATGCTACTCTGAGTACAGTTATAAAATATCCCACTACCCTGCTTCCTCCAAGCTGAACATGGATGATCCCTTTGTACATTGTATTCATGTGTCATATACTACCTGCTTTTAATTCATTAGTAGACACATTGGCTGCCATATTTTAACAAGAACATAGTTTATATAGGGTTTAGTACTATCAATAGTTTTGGACAGTCACTGGAGGTCTTAGAATATATTCCTCAATAGATAAGAGGAGACTACAATATCAGAAGAAATAATGACTGCAAACTTCACAAAACTCAGGAAGAAAATGGGTATCAAAATAAAGGAAACTCAATATATTCAGTACAAGATAAATTCATAGAATATTGCCCAAATTATATTTTGTCAAATAATCAGAAATCAAAGGCAAAGAATTTTGAAAGCAAAAAAGAAGTAATTGTCATTTATGAGGGAATAATTTTAAGACTATCAGTGGATTTCTCAGCTGACTTTGCATGTTGGAAGAATTGGCATAATATATTCGAAGTCCTAAGGTAAGAAAAAAAATGTGTGTGTGTGTGTGTGTGTGTACACTTACAGAGACCACACTACATTTTTCTCCCTCATTCATTCAGCCACTGATGGACATTTAGGTTTCTTCAATATCTTGGCTTTTGGGAATAATGCTGAATGCAATAACAGATATGAAATCTTTATATTTGTGACACCACGAATAGACCTGAAGAGTATTATGTAAGTCAAAAAGCCAGACACAGAAAGATAAATACTGTATGATATCATATTTATGTAGAAACTAAAATATACAAACTGTTAGATACAGAGCATAGAATTCTGGTTGCCAGAGACTGGACGGAGAGAGAATCAAGAGAGGATTGTCCAAAGATATAAAGTTATTGGGACTGGCAAGTGGCACAGTGTTTAAGGGTGCTGGACTCCCATATAGCTGACCATGGATAGAGTCCCAGATCTGGCACCTTGCATTATCACTTTGCTCTCCCTGTCTCCCTCTGGTCACTTAAAAATAATAATAAATGAAGTTAAATAAAATAATTCTTAAAAAAAGATATAAAGTTTTGGTTGTGCAAGATAAATGAGTTCTGGATATTTACCATAGAGCAGAGTCTTAGATAACAATACTGCTCTACAGTCAGAGCAAGAAGAGATATTTTATTCTCCTATTAGTATGGAGTGGAGCTTTCATGGTGGAAATGATCGTTCAATGTACACATTTGAAGAATGTGTTCTTAAAAGAAACGAACACAGATAAGTATACAGAGAATTTGACTGTCTAACTATACTATAAATATGTTTATAAACACATCTAGTTCTATTTATGAGATAAATTTTTCATTTTAGTTAAGAACACTACCATACATTTTATTTTACAAGCCATATATTTATATTTCATCTTTAACTTTAAATTTTCCATACTTTGGGACCAGCAGTTAGTGAATGGCTATGTCGCTGAACTCCCATTTTGCCTACCGTGGTTCAAGTCCGGACCCAGTGGCTTAGACTCACGCCAGGTATGTGTGTGTGCGTGCCCAATGGAGGAGAAGGGATGGGGGCATGGCAATCCCCCCTAGGGGGTGGATTTCTTGCTTTCTATCTCTCTGTCTCTCTCTGTTTTTCTGGCAAGCGCATGCACCTTATAGCAAAAACCTCTCAAAAAAAAAAAAAATCCATACTTTTTTCAACAAATTGCTCCCCAAATCCATCACTGCTACTGACTTTTTACAGGAAGTCATCCTGGTGGAGTTTTTGTTCATTTCCTTTTGCTTGTTTTTTGGAGTGTGTGTGTGTATGTGTGTAAGTGTATTTATAATTTATAAAACTGTAGTTTAAGTGGGAAATGTGGAAAGTGTTCTACATAATGGAAAGCAAGTTTCTCTGGCAGGCTGCAAAATGGTGCCAAAACACATTCAGGTCCTTATCCTTGAACCTGTGAGTGTTACTCTACATGACAAAATGGATTTCAAAGGAGAGATTAATGTAAAGATTTTGAGATGGGGAAATTATGTCGGAATATCTGAGTGTACCAAAAACATAATCACAAGTGTCCTTATAAGAATAGAGAGAGATTTTATAAAGATGAGAAACTGACATGAGCAGCTAGTAGAATGATGTTCTCTGAAGATAGAAGGGACACAAATCGAGCAATACACAATACATCTCTAATTGACTTCTTAAAGAAATGGAATTACATATTCTTCTCATAGTTTCATAGCTTTGGTCCTACTTTTAAATCTGTAATGGAGTTGATTTTTGTATATGGTGATAGATGGGGTCTAGTTTCATTCTTGTGCATATCAAATGCCCAGTTTTCCCAGCACCACTTAGTGAAAAGACTGTCCTTCTCTAATGAATGTTCTACTTGCCATTGCTGAAAACCAATTGGCAATATGCACTTGGATTTATTTATACTGGATTGGAAACCAGTATGTTTCCATTGATACTCTCATGTTATCACACTATTCATAATAGCCAGGATAAGGAGTTAACATAAGTGCCCATCAACAGATGAATAAAGAAAGAAAATGTGGGATATATCTTTGATGGAATACTAATCAATAATCAAAAAGAATAAAATCCTGTCATTGTAGCAACATGATTGAGCCTGGAGAACATTATGTAAAGTAAAATAAGTCCACAAAGAAGATAAATACCACATGTTTTGACTCATCTGTGGAAACTAGAAAAAGGAAGAATGGCTACCAGAGGCTGGAAATGGCAGAGAAGAGGAGAAGATAGGGATTGGTTGGTTAATGAACACAGACTTATAGTTAGATGGGATGAATAAGTGATAGTGTTCTAGTAATAGTGAGTTGGCTATAGCTAACAATAATTTATTATGTATTTCAAATAAGTTAGAATCTTCCCAACACAAAGAAATGGCTAAAGGTTGAGGTAGTGAATATGGGAATACTCATACATTATATACATATATCAAAAAACACTCTATACCCCATAAATATGTATAATTATGTATCAACAAAAATAATAATTAAGAAAAAACCTTAATACCCAACACTCTTAAAAATTAAATTTTTAAAATACCAAATAAGTCCTATATAGTTGATATTTAATGTACTTATGCAGCTATTAATGAATTTTGAGATGTGAAAATTACTCTGGAATATCTATGTCTACTCTAAAATTTTATAGTAAGTTATGTCCCCTAGAACTGTAGCTTGCAAGATCAACAAAAGCAAAGAAATGGGGTTACCTGTCAGAGACATCAGAAGTTGCCAACATGTTTACTTTGGCCTATTGGAACCGATATAGGACTTCTGACCCCACAAATGCAAATTAAGCACTGATGTTGTTTTAAGGTACAAATTTGATAATTTATTACAGTCTGTTTATTCTGGTAATATATTTAGTTAGCAATAACTACATAATACAGATTTCTTCTCTTGCCTCTTATTTTCTACCCTGATTAATCACCAGGACTACTCAAAAACAATTCTGATCATGCAATGTCCCCCTTTGCTTAACAGGGTAAACATACCATATTCATCAGGATTTAAATGCTTTCTGCCATTATAATTTCATCTCTATTGTTCTTTGTATCCTACCACTAAAAGTACCAAACTTTTCAGGAGTCTTTAACATTTGTGTGCTTCTGAAGTCTCTTGGCAAACTTCTCTTCTTCTCTTTCTCATAACACTAATTCACTAATTATAAATAAATATATATATATATATATTTATATATATATATATATACACACACACACATATATATACACACATATATATAATGTGTTACTAATTACATGCTAATTATATATTATATATGTAATGGTAATTACCACAAAGTCTTACAGTTATTTGCTTTCAATTTGTCTTTTTTTTTTCTAAAATGATAATTCATTGTGGGTACCCTCAGACCTAGCTCCATGCCTGACATGACACATGTTACATAAATGTATTATTAATACTAAATTCAAATTTCTGCTGATAAATATCCAACCTCTTTGGGGTTTATTTGCTAATTTTTTAGCATATTAATTTATAGACTATTTTACATATATATAATATATATATACACACAGACACACATATATGTATACACACACACACTCACACACACAGGGTGGATGAACTGACCAGAGAGAGACAAAGAGAGAAAGAGAGGAAAAGAAAGAATGCACCCCCATAGGGGTAACACTGCAATTCCTTCTCCTCCATTACTCCTTTCAGAATTTGGGGCGCATATGCCCATGCTTCTGGTGTGATTTTCAGGTCACTAAGTCTGGGACTGGGACTGCACAGTCAGCAATATGGATCCAGCGGCCTTAACCACCAGCGCCTGGCCCTGGTTACCTATACAGATGATATAATATTCCATTTAAAAGTTTTTAACTAAAAAAAGTAAAATTACTTATACAGCCCAAAAATCTTAGGAATTGACTAGCATATGTATACTAATTGAACATCAAAATGAAGATACATTTTAGTTTTTTAGATCTGAAGGGAGTCAGTTCTTTCAGTATTTTGTCAATTGAAATGTCACAGAGTCTCCATAGCCCCTATTGAAGTGTCAAGTCCTTCTTGGTGGCTTTTGTCTCTAACATAATGTCTTAATATCCACAGTGTAATGAGTGGTTTGGTAATCATCTTTGAAGTGTGAAGTGACCTCACTCCTCTCTAAAGATCACCCAGATTACCTGTTCAGATTTTAATGTGTAAAGGGCATGTTCAGTGTCAGTGTCGTCCCTCTTGCCTAGGACACGTTCTCATCATGGTGGGTCGGTTGGGCATGGTTATTCAAATGACAACTGCCACTCTTGAATCACCTCTATTACCCTATTGCCCATCTCATCTCAACTCATCACTCAGTCAGTCCTTCATACAGATTGTACTGTCCCCTTTTAAATGATTTTGAACAATACCAATAAAGATCATAAGGAATCATTTTTAAAACTTTGAGCTTATCATTATCCATGACAATATTTCATATAAAATTGAAACTTTTTAAGATATGCTTATAAAAGGTAGGTTTAGTTCTAAGCATTTTCTCAAAGAGGTCTTTTATGATACCGTAGGAAATGCCGCTTTTAATTTGTTTTTGCAAAAATATCTATTTTCGACACATTTTCTAAATAACTAATTGTTTTCTTCTACAATGTAGGAGTGGTTATTATTATCCTCACTTTACAGACAGAAGAAGAACCATAAAAGGTTAAGAGACTTGACACCAAGAACCAGTAGAAAATCCAGAAATAAAAATAAGATCACTACAGGTACAAGGGTGAACATGTATTTTCTTCATTCTTTTTACCATACACATGAAGATCATGGATAGAGAAAATCCTGAAACCTTTTAAATGAAGTCTTTGAATCTATGTGACTGTATAGGTAATGATTTTTTTCCTTGTCCTAATTTTAAGGGTGTCTTCTCTATTTTATCAGTGCTAAATATTTTAAATAATCTACTCATAACAGTTGACAATTTTAATGAGATTTTTGTGAAGTCTGGAAACAGCACAGCATTGGACATTTTACTTTGATTAAAAAGGAAGGTAACTCTTTGATATTAAAAAATGACAAGTCAGCAGTGTAGCCTACTGGTTAAGGGAGCCAGATTGCACGTGGCCAACTGAACGGAGTCCTGGGTCCTTAGGTTTGGAGAAACATGCTGAGCACATTTTGGGTGCCCCGAATCTCTACAGAATGGAGAGATGGAGGAGAAGGAATGGCAGCAGTACCATGCCTCAATAGTGGGTGCCTTCTCCCTCTCTGTTTGACTGTCTCTCTGTCTCTTACACACTTATGCACCTTCTGGCACATTTTTAAAAAGATGACAGCTGTTTAATCTTGGATATTTGAACTGGGATGGAAGGTAGTGGTAAATTGGTATAATACAGCCATGTAATTGAATAGATGTAAAAAAAATACAAATTCATACAGATTGGCCCTACATAGGTTAATCAGGCTTATTAAAAAAAAAAAGAACAAAACAAAATCAAGAATCAATATCACTTAGCTTTGGGACAAAGTTTTACAATAGTCAACTATTCCATTATAGAGAAGAACAAGTAGACAGATGGTCAAATGGTTACGTTGCTACAGATATCAGACAAAAATATAAGAATAGAAAGAATGCACTTGTCATTCCAGCATTTTTTTATTTGTAGATAGCATACAGGTGTTCAAAGGAAGTGAGTGGTGAGACCCCTGCCTTCTATTCTGTATGTAGTACGGTCTACTTTTCTATGCCATAATTCTAAGTGCTATATTAACGCTCATTCAAAAAAATGTATTAATGGTAAGAGAAGAGTAGCAAACCAGTTAAGAAATTTGGGGACCTAGTAAAAATTGACACAGTTCGTACACTGAAACCGATAGCATCATTATTCCTGTCCTTTGCTTTATATATTGCTATATATTATAATTAGTTGAATAATATCCTACCACAATGTATTGAATGCAAAAGATGATTAAACAATGTAAGTGTGCTAGTTTCATTACTAAAACTGGGATAAAACTCAAAGCTTTTGTTCCAGGAAACAAGTCCTTAGTCTAACCACTAAGGTGAGAATCATATTTGAAAGCAAATCAGAAGAAATCACTGAGCCTGAAGCCAAGGGCCTCTTTAATTTCCTCTGAATAGGAGAAACATTAATCCCAGAAATTCAGTTGACATTAAGTCTTTAAGAAGGAGAATCTGGTTTGTCCCCAGTGTTCAATAATGGAAAATGGAAGCTAGACAGGGTCATTTTTAAATTTTATTTATTTATTTATTTTTTTAGTAAAAAAGAACTAGACTTAAAATAGAGTTCCTGGGTTAAAATCTCTCATGTGGTGGCTGTTTTACCTTAGAAAAAACAGTTGTTCTATTGTAAATATCAGTTTACTCAGCTGCAAAACAGGGGTTATAATGACTATACATTTCAGTAATTTAGTCAGAAAGTGATTAAAACTTATGCTCTTGAGCTCTTGCTGCCAAATCAAAATTTAATGCCAAGAAATGAAATGGCACAACAAAATAGGCAATCTGTTTTCACCTCAGAACCCCAACAGGAAATTCTTCCCCTAGGGGAGATGTTAAAACGCCAATCTCATTGCTCTAGCACAGAGAATCCTGATCATAGTAAAAAATGAAATGGAATTGGCAGAAGGAAAGAACCCACTCATGAGGACAGGAAATATTTAGGTTACGAAAGGAGAAAATCCACAATGTGAATATGTAAATCCCACCACCATGCATTTAAGATTTCCTTTATTGTCATTATTTATTCATTATGTGAAAATAATAAAAAAATGTTGTTGGAGGATTATGGCTTTACCTATGTATATTATAGTTAGGCCAAGACAACTTTTATGTGCCAAGGCAATATTATATAAAATTAATATATACTAGAGTGTTTTAGTTCATTGTATGCTATCATAGCAAAATATCAGAGACTGGGTAATTTATTAGGAACAGACATTTACTGATGTCCACAATTCTGGACACCGGTAAGTCCAATGGTAAGTTGTCAACATCTGGCAAGGGCCTTCATGCTATTTCATCACATGGCAAACAGCATGAAGACGAAAAAGAGAAAAAAGGAGTCAGAACTTGCCTTTTTATAAGAAACTCACTCTTAGGAAAACAACTCCACTGTCACCATAATTAACTCACTACTAGTATAAGAGCTTTTTATATTTAGGATGGAATCTCCAAGGCCTAATAACCTCTTATAAGTCCCACCTCTTAATACTATTACCACAGCAATTAAATGGTAAAGTAAGTTTTAGAGTGGACAAATATTCAAACCATAATCCAGAACATATGAGGGGACTTTGAAAAGTGAAAAAAAAAATGGAATTAAAGTATGAGTTTACGGGAACAGCAGTTAGCGTAACGGCTATGTCTCTGGACTTCCATGTAGTTGACCGCGGTTCGAATCCCGGGCCCAGTGGCTTAAAACTCACGCCGGGCATGTGTGCGTGTGTGCCCAAGATCCTGAGAGGAGAATGGAAGAGAAGGGATTGCATCGTGGTCATCTCCCCTGGGGGGTGATTTCTCGCTTTCTGTCTCTCTGTCTGGTGAGCACATGTTCCCTATGGCCAAAACCTCTCAAAAAAAAAAAAAAAAAAAAAAGTATGAGTTTATTATAGTTGCATAAATATAATAAAATTCAAGTATAGTTTCTTTATCAACAAATTTTGGTGAACATTTTAAAGACCCCTCCTATTGTTTGAAAATAGAGCCTACTATATGATGTGTATTTTAAGATCATTTTAACCATTCCTGGATTTAAGGTTAAGAGTTCAGTAAGTAACTAGGGGCTGGATGGTGGTGCAGCAGTAAAGGACGATTTTCTGTGAGGCTGAAGAGGTTACCAGTTTGTGTATGGAGACCTCCCTGAGTGCCGGACACTCATGTGCTCATGATCTGAACTGGCTACTGACTGAAGTGGGGTGACTGCTTTCTTAGGACCCTGTCAGGGGAGCCCTCTGCCTCTTTAATAAATTTTCCAAAAAAGGGAGTTCAGTAATCAAAGGGAAGCAGAAAATGGTCTTCCAAACCCAGACTATGAATCATAAAAAAGGGGCTTTGTAAGAATAAAACATACTCCTTTAAATCCCACTGTTGAAAACATTACCAGCAATATTTCTATGAGGTGGAATTGAATATTGAAATAGGAATTCATAGTATATTTGTATATAATTTGTATAATTTTTAGTAGGCATATAAATAGGGAATTCCTAATTCAGATTATGGTTGCAGAGCTCTGCAACTATCTTTGCTCTAATTTCAAATTCATATTAAATGATATTTTGAGGCTTTATACAGGTATATTATTTGGTTAAGTGACGATCACATAGTTTTTCTAATTTGGTGCTTAAAATAAAATACACAATATTTTTCCCTGATTTACACTCCACACACAGTGAAGTGACATTGAATAAAAAAATATTTAAAGATCATATCAGTTGCTCTTCTTGTTGCTACTAAATAATAAAATCTCCAATCTGAACTTTATTTGGTAGCCAATGGGAAACTATGAATCTCTGTATTTGTGTCCATGTTTTAATTTCAGAATGAAGGATGGGGAAAGGGTCTGTGGCTGTGTCATTATTTCATGTTCTGTTGGCATAGGTAATGGGATTAGTCTACCTCATAAAATAGAATCCTATTCTGTCCATAAAATAAAGTTGTAGATTGAGACTTTTTTTTTTATCAAAATCTGCTTCAATTTACTTCTAAGGGAAAAAAGTTTAAAAAACAGTAATGCATAATTTGCCTTTTATTAAAAAATATGTGTATATATTTGTGTATAAATATATGTTCTGCATACTTAATGCAGTAAGTGCTCATACTACACACAGTAAATTTATTGTAAATGTCTTAAAAGATGTAAGCCAACTATAATTTTGGCTTATCTGACTTTCAAAATGATCAAAATACAGTTTTGTATAAAAATATTTCATAAATGTTATCTGAAACTGCTAAAAACACGTAACATCAAAATTTATATTTGCATATTTGAATACTCAGATCTCTTTTTTGGAGAGGTTTTTGTTATAGGGCACATGAGCTTGCCAGAAAGACAGAGAGACAGAAAGCAAGAAATCACCCCCCTGGGGGGATGGCCACGCCTCAATCCCTTCTCCTCCATTCTCCTCTCAGGATCTTGGGCACGCACGCACATGCACTGGCATGATTTTATGCCAATGGGTCCAGGACCTGAAGTGCAGTTGACTATATAAGAGTCCAGTGACATAGCCATTACGCCAATTGTTGGTCCCTGAATATTCAGATCTTATTTTCAATGTTTTGAAAGCTCAATTAGAACAAAATACCAATCATTACTCAATATAAATAAATTTACCTATGTGTATGCTTCATAACATTAAATTTCTGAAATGTATACAATTGCTTGCACTTAAGAACAAGAAATGTCATAATAAGGCTAGCCAGTGGCTTTATGGTTAAAGTGGCTGAATCCCACATGGACGATTATGCAGTTCCTGTCTCAGAACCAGTGGCTTAAAAACATGCCTGCCAGTGTGTGCATGCCCCAAATCCTGGGAGGAGTATGGGGTAGAAGGGATTGTGGCATGATCGTCCCCCATGGGGGGTTGATTTCTCAGGTTCCCACTCTGCTTCTCTCCAGTGAGCACATACACGCTATAAGAAAGACCTATAAACAAGCAAACAACTGAATATATGAATGAATATATGAATAAATATATGAATTATGAATAAGTATATATAAATTTATGCATATAAGCATGTGAGGGAGGCTGTGGTATGTGTGTGATTTGCGTGCATGTGAGAAAATAGAGGAAAGGTAAATATAGATGTGCCATTACTACAAGAGCATAGAAAAAGTTCAACCAGCTTATAAAATAAAAGAAAAAGTCTTAACAAAATATTTAATCATTTTATATATATTATCTAAATTTATGAATAGCTGCATATAAATTATATTTAAGTGTATTCCTTTTTTATGAATTAAATAGCTTCAAATTTTAAATCTTTACAGAAAAGTTTAAATTAAAGATACTACTAGAAGATCGATACGTATTTGTTTCATAGAAACTGTAACGATTTTACATAAGATATGTTGTATCCTATTTCTCTTAGTAATAAAGCAGACTCAGCGTGTTCGTATTCAGAAACTTTTTGGAAATATCTAAACTGTATCCTATTTTTTTCCTATGAAAATAAAGTCTGACATGTAACTGAAGTGTGCTACTTTTAATAATAAAATGTCCTTGAAAGGTTTAAAACTTCAAGACCCTCTCGAGACAGCCTCAACAAAAACACAAGATTACAGAAAGTATTTTAAAATTTTGGATGCAACCAGTGTTATCCATAACTGAAATATTCAAGGTTGCTCCTCATTGGTATCAGGTTCAAGTTCAAATTTTTGCTCATAATAAACAAACCTGGTTTAAGGTTTTCTTTGGCTTCATCTCTTACTCATTCTTCTGCCTTTAAATCTAGGCTCCACAAACATCCCTCACAGATTATCAAATGTCCAGATGCTAAGTCAGCATGTAAGCTTTTCCATGTGCCACGCTCAGCCTCCAAGCTGGGGCTCACATTACAACTCCAATTTCACTTGGCTAACACCATTTTGTTTCTTGTAAGTGCGGTTCAGTTTAGAAATGTCACTTTCTGGGACTAGCAGATGGCATAATAGTTATGCCACTGGACTCCCACATACTCAACCATGGTTCGCATTCTGGATCCAGTGCTTAAAAATCAGGGCGGGTGCATGTGTGTGTGCACCCAAAAATCCTTTAAGGAGAATGGATTGTGGCATGGTCATCCTCCTGGGGGTGATTTCTTGCTTTCTGTCTCTGTTTTTCCAGCGAGTACACGCGCCCAATAGCAAAGTATTATCCTTATATATATACCCTCTCTTGCATTTTTTTTGGGAGGGAAATTCATAAGCATATACGAATTAAAGAGTGAGTTAATGAGCTACAGGTACCTATTATCCAGAGTCAACAATGAATAAAGTATTGTGTCATTTATCCCTCAGCTTCAGATTATGGCTGAATCTTCTCTGCAATTCTGAGATACCTTGCATGTCATCCATTAGTGACTGATACATGTGTTAGGTTGATAAGTTTTCTTTATGTATATATATATATATATATATATATATATATATATATAATATATAAATGTATCTCTATATAAAAATATATAAGATATATATAAGATATGTATTATATATGATATATATTAATTTCACATCTAAAACATTGCTTAAAAATAAAAACTCTTAATACAGTCTAACGCCTAGTCTGTATTCATATTTTCCTAATTGTCACAAAATTGTCTTTTTATTTTTTAGTTCTAAATCTATAATTCTAGCTTTTATTTTGTTCTGTTTTGCCAGAGGACATGCACACTTCCCAGCGAGCAAGAGAGAAAGCACTCCTCAATGGAGTGTGGTCTTACCCCAACTCCGTGTCCTCCACTTCTCTCTCCCACCAGGATTTGTGTTTTACGGGCCCACGTGGCTTGCCTGTTTTTCAAGCCAATGTGGCTGGAACTCAAACAGTGTATTTGGCCATGTGGGATCCAGCTGCCTTAACAACGAGGCCACGGGTTGGCCTGCCACCAATTATTTTTAAAGAGAGTAACATTATGAAAATAGTATTTGTGTACGTGTATCATTAACATTTCCTGTGCTCCTCTTTCCTTTGTGGCATTCCAAGTTTCTATGATCATTTTCTTTTTGTTCTGAAGGATTTTTTTTTTTTTTAATATTTCTTGTTGTATTCCTTTGTGGGAAATGAAATGCCTTATCATCTCTGTAAAGCCTCTATTTTGCCTTCATTTATGAAAAGTAGCTTTTCTGGTTGTGGAAATGTAAGTGACAGTTTTTATCTTTTAATACGTTAGAGACGCTGCTCCTCTGTCTCCTGGTTAGCACCGTTTCTGAAGAGGCCCCGTTGCTATTCTCGTCTCCACATCTGAAAGTAATGTGTCTGTCTTCTTCACACAGCTCTGAACATTTTCTCTGTATTCCTTTTATTCAGTAATCTGATTATGATGTGCATTGCTGTGGAATTCTTCCTACTTACTTGGCTTGGGTTTCATTGAGCATTTTGAATCCTTGCGTTTATCGTTTTTTCAAATTTGAAAAAGTTTCATTCATTTTTTTTAAAAAAAATATTTTCTGTCCTGATTCTTTTCTTTCTTCTCCTTTTTCTCTTTCCAATTACAATATATTATACTGTTGCATATTTTCTTATTATCTGGCTTTTACTTCATATAATATCTATAGTTATAATATTCATTTATTTTCTGTAATGTCTAATTCACTGTTACTCCCCTCCCACATATTTTTCTTTTAGTGTATTAACTTTTCATTTATAGACATATGTTTAATTATTTTTATATTTCCTATGACTCTTTAGCCATAGTCATGATTTGCATTACCTCTTGAACCATATTCATTCTATTTATGTTAGCTGCTTTAATCTTTTCCACTAATTCTCTCCCCTTTGTCATTTGTGCATCTGGTGCTCTTGATGGACTCTTCTGACTTTTCAGGTTACAGGTTTATTTTTTATGTTTTTGTTTTTGTTTTCTACACAACCCTAGCTATTTTTTTATGAGTCTAATGATGTTTTATGCTGTTCAGTTTTTCCTATTTTTAGTGTGTGTATGTATATACACATATACAGAGCCAATACCATCGGAAAGACTCTACTCAACATATCAGTAGGTCTGTCCACTATGGCTAGTAAACTATGAATTACTCCAAGTCCTTTGTAATCCCCAGGTACCATCCAGGTTTCAGTATTTCCTTCTCTGCCTTTCTGATATTTTACTCCCCACATATGTAGGCAAATCATTTTGGAGAGTGAGTGTCTGCAGCTCTCTCAGTACCTTCCTATTCTCGTGTTCTGCCCCACCAATCATACTTGCCTTGGCATCTGTGAAATCGAAGTTGTGTCTCGCCAGCGCCGTGAATCAGTGTTAGGGCTTTGGTCCATACCTGCTTCTGTGCTGCAGGCTAAGAACTCTCTCTGGTTGGAAAAGAGGACAACCATAGGGCTTATTTCACTTCATTCCATTCTTTTGGGATGGTCATTCTACATTGTCTGTATTTTAGGGTCTGAAATATAGTCCCTGTATTTTGTCTGGTTTTTAGTCCTTTCTTATATATGTCTTGGCTGTTCACAGAGCAAAGATAAATCTATTCTTTATATTATATCATGTATCAGAGTAAAAGACACTTCTAGACACTTCTAGATTTTTTAAATTGGTGTTTGTAGAGAATAACTTATTTTGTTATTTTTGCTTAATTATATGTTTAAAATAAGTTCCTTTTAGAGATATTATAGCTGGATTTTCTCATTTATTATAGTTTTACAATCTTGCTCTCTCTTTCTCTCGTCTTTCTTTTTCTTTTTTTTTTTTTTTTTTTTTTTTTTTTTTTTTCTAGTTTGCCAGGATAGACGGACAGAGGAGGACAGAGAGAAAGCACCTCCCACCCAATGGGGCATGCCGCAATTCCTTCTCCTTCAGTTTTCTTTTCTTTTTTTTTTTTTTAGAGGTTTTTACTATAGGGTGTGTATGCTCGCCAGACAGACAGAGACAGAGAGACAGAAAGCGAGAAATTACCCCCCGGGAGGATGGCCACGCCGCAATCCCTTCTCCTCCATTCTCCTCTCGGGATCTTGGGCACGCACGCACACACGCCTGGCGTGAGTTTTAAGCCACCGGTCCAGACGCGAACCGCGGTTGACTACGTGGGAGTCCAGCGACACAGCCATTATGCCAACTGCTGGTCCCTCTCCTTCAGTTTCCTATCCTGTCAAGATTTAGGACACACATGCATGCATGCCCAGTGTGTTTTCAAGCCACCAGGTCTAGGACTCAAACCACAGTCAGTGGATTCAGTTCCTTTAACCACCAGGCACAAAGCTGACCTATACTAATTTTAATTACAGTGTTTAGGCCATTTATTTTTAATGATATTATTAATACAGTTACATGTAACATCTTGATGCTGTTTTCTTTTTGTCTAATCTGTTTTTATTCCCTTTTTCTCTGTCTCTGTACTTGAATTCACTGAATATTCATTTATTTTATTATTATTATTTTTTTTTAGAGAGAGATTTTTGCTCTAGGGCTCATGCACTCCTGGAGAGACAGAGAGAGATAGAAAGTGAAAAATCACCCCTCCCCACCCCAGAAGGATGACCATGCTATGATTCCTTCTCCTCCATTCTCCTCTTGGGATTTTGGATTTGCACTCAAATGCACCCAGCGTGAGTTTCAAGCCTCTGTGTCTGGGACTTGAACCGTGGTCAAATACGTGGGAATCCAGTGATGTAACCACTATGCATGCCATCTGCAGGTCCCAGAATATTTATTTATTTGTATCTCCACTACTGATTTAATAATTATGGTGTTTTATTTAATGTAGTTTGCTGTGGGTTTGCATGATTCATATTTATGGCTATCCTCAAATAATATTTTATCAGTTCTTATATAGTTTAAGACGCTTCAATATTTTGCTTCCACTTCTTCTTTTCCTTGTAAATTGTTGCCATACTTTATATTTCTACATACCTACTAACTAGCCATTTTTTTTCATTTATATAAAATGTTAATTTTTTTTTTTTTTGAGAGGTTTTTGCTATACGGTGCGCACGCTCGCCAGACAGACAGAGACATAGAGACAGAAAGCGAGAAATCACCCCCCAGGGGGAATGGTCACGCCGCAATCCCTTCTCCTCCATTCTCCTCTCGGGATCTTGGGCACGCACACACACACGCCGGGCGTGAGTTTTAAGCCACCAGGTCCGGGAGGCGAACCGCGGTCAACTACGTGGGAGTCCAGCAACATAGCCATTACGCTAACTGCTGGTTTCCCAAATGCTAATTATTTTAAAAGAGATTGTTGAGATGATAAAAAATGTTATTTCAGTGTTCATATATTCATCATTCGTGATGCTGTACATTATCTGTTTAGATGGTGAGTCTCAGTTTTTTCATAAAAAAGATAGTAAATATTTTAGATATATGGTTTATGTACAGTTTCTGAAGCATATTCTTTATCTTTTTATGTAAATATATTATTAGCTCTTACATTGGACAAAGAGAGTCTGTAGGCTAGATTTAGCTGCAGGCCTAATTTAACCAAAGCCTCCTTTAGATCCAAAGTTCCTTCACTTGTCATTTTTATTACACTCAATTGTTTGCTTTTATATTTCTTGTTGCAAAAGTCTAATGGTAATACATTTATCAGTTTCTGTTTGCCTGAAAATGTTTTTCTTTCTTCTTCATTTTTGAAGGATATTTTCACTTACATTCAAATTTTAGGTTGCCTTTTTTTATTTGTGAATATTTTACTGGTATTATTCTTTTGTCTTCTGACTTGCATAGTTTCTGATAAGAAGTCTATTACTCTTATCTTCATTCCTTTATACATATGCCATTTCTCTCCTTGATACCATTTTATACTCTTTCACTGGTATAGAGTATTTGGATCGTAATTTATTTCGATGTGGCTTGCTTTATGCATATTCGACTTGGATGTGTAATTTTTGTGTTTATAATTTTCTTACAAGCTAAAAAACAAGTTGGCTCTTATTTCTTCAAATAACATATAGACCCTCTGTCTGCTCTCCAATTACATTGCATACTTCATACTTGACATTTTTTATTGGATATAATGATCAGTATTTTTCACTTACAGCTTCTCTTTGAATTGCATTTATTTCTTTATCCATTTATTTTAGAGAGGTTTTTGTTATAGCGTGTATGTGCTCCTGGAGAGACAGAGACAGAAAGCAAGAAAACACTCCCCAGGGGAGTTGGCCATGCCTTAATCTCTTCTCCTCCATTCTCCTGTCAAGATTTTGGGCATGCACACCATGTGCCTGGTGTGAGTTTTAAGCCACTAGGTCTGGGTTTCAAACTGCAGTCAACTGCGTGGGAGTCCAGTGATGAAACCATTATGCCATCTGCTGTTCCCTATTTATCCAATTAAGAGATCTTCCATGTCTATTCTGCTATTGTTCCTATTCAGTGTTTTTTTTTTTTTTCATTTCAAATATTGATATATATGCCTAGTAGCTTCATCTGGGTGTTTTCTGTACCCTCAATTATGCTTCTTTTATGTTCATGATTTTCTTTATATCCTTGGACATATTTGAATGTAATTATTTTTTAATCCTTATATATTAATCTCATCTTTAATTTTTCTGCATCTGTTTTAAATAATGGATTTGTATCCTGGTAATAGTTAATATTTTTCTACTTCCTGTATGCCTAGCAATTTTGACCAGTTTTTATGAATCATACATTGTTGAAAGCTTGATTTTCTTGTATATTTTTAAAAAGATTATTGAATTTTATTCAGACACACCATGAACTTAAATTAGTTCATTTTGTTCCATTTCATAAAGGATTTTATAAAATATGTTCAAACAGATTCAGAGCAGTTTGTATTCTGGGGTCAGGTTAGTCAAAAAACTAATATGTGATTTTTTTTGACCACCCTACATGATACTTTGTTTATTAGATGTAGTTTTCTTCTGGTTAATGAGAACTCAAATTGTTCATAGCTTTAAATAATCTCTACAAACTGTTTGATGATTGTTTTCCCCTTGTTCTGTGCCTGAACTTTTTGGAAAACTACCTGATACTCAGTTAATGCTAAAGCAGATCTGTCTCTAGGCCTCCAAAGCACATCCTCTCTTCTCCTTTTCTACCACCTCTATTCTCATCTCCTCTAATTTTCTTCTCCTACTCTGTCCCCTTCTCCTATCTATCCATCTATCCATTCATCATCTATCTACCTGTCATCTATCACCTCCATTTCTGTAATCTTCCCTGACACTCATAGTCACTTTTGTCTCTACGAACAGTGAACTGTCTTCTCAAGTCAGATGGGCTGTATTTGGGGTCTCTGCCTTTTTCCGTGGCATGAACGAAAACTTTCTTTGGATAAGAAGCTGGAATTCGTAAGGATCATGTTATTTACCTTCCCTCGTGCATCACACACCTATGCTGCTTTTATCCAATATCTAAGAGCAGTTATTTGCCACCCCTCCCCTGACACCTTCTAGTTTAGAGTAGCAGGGTGATTCTCATTGCAATTAATTCTCCATAAGTGAAATAAAAACTCCTGAAAATGTTATTTTTAATCCAATAAAATAATTCACCATAGCCGTTATCGTGATAAATGCACCCTAAGGAAATTGCCATTGCCCTAGTCATGAGTCGTACCATTTTATTCTTACCTTCATGGCAGCTAGAACCTGTGACTTGCTGGGTATGAGTTAAACATGACAAAAATGAAGGATTTTTGCAGATGCACTTAAACATCTTAATGAATTAACTTCAAATTTATCAAAAGGAAAATGTTGGCCCTGACCTAAACAAGTGAGTCACTTAAAAGATTGTCTTAGGCCCCAGTGAAACAAATTCAATCAATAGCCCTTAGGGAGGATTGAATTAATCTTTATCTAGCTGAGCCTTCAGATGTGGATGCAATGGGCCAATATGATTTCAGTCTTGTGAGACGCTAAGCACAGAACTCAGGCGAACAGTCCCAATCATTTGACCTACAGAAACTGTCCCATAATAGTTATTGTTTTATGTCACTAAATTTGTGGTAAGTAGCATGAACAAGTTAATACCAGGGGCTGACAGGTAGCTTGATGGTCAAGATTCTGGACTCCCAGATGCTGACTATAGTTCAAGTCTAGGACCCGGTGATTTGAAAATCACTCCAGGCACATGCGGGCATGTATGTGTGTGCATGTGTGTGTATGCCCAAATCCTAGGAGGAGACTAGAAAATACGGGACTGTAGCATGATTCTCCTCTCTGGGGGTGATTTCTCACTTTCCCTCTTTCCATCTCTCAGGTAAGCGCATGCACCCTGTGGCAAAATCCTGAAAAAGAAAAAAAAAAAAGTAATACAACTATACTAAACATATAATGAACTACTCAAATGCTTCTGACTGTTCATTAACCCACATTGAATGCATCCACAACAAATGAAGGAGCTCTATCATGAACTAAAATGCCATGTCATTCATCATGACTTAATTTTCTAACTAGGGACTCTCACAAGTCATCACATTCTCTATCCTCATGCAATTTCCTTTAGAATCTGGATTCCCACAATCTCGTGACCACACTGAGACCTCATTCTCTACTCTCCATCTTCACAGGGATGTATTTTTTTCTGTGCTTACACAGCTTAAAATATATGATCAGTGATTAAAATCACTTCCCTTCATGTGTCCTTGTCTCACTTGCCCTTTTAGCTTTGCCATATCCTGCAGAATAAAAACAAACAAAAACAAACAAAAAAATAGAAACAAAAGATGGAAAAAATCCAGTTCCCATTATTTCCTGTGTTTTATTTCATGCCCAAAGGTGACTAGAACAAAACAGAAACAGAAACCCTTAAAATCAGAATGACTCTTCCCAAAGCACATTTATGACACAACTCCCCTAGTGACTAATACATGTCTCTACTTTCTGCTCAGCCACCTCTCTTAGAGCTGATGTCTTCCCTTCCTACTTCACTTAAAAATGGAAAGAGGGATCTTAACATCCATGTCACCTCTCTGCTGCTCTCTCTGTCTCTCTTTCCCCCAAACTGACTTATGCTCCCATCTAAAGCCAAGGCCTTTATTTTGACCATACTTGGGGCATGATTCTATCAATTTATCCCCTTTCTCCTATAACATTAAAATGTCTCTCTATGGGGGAACCCGCAGTTAGCGTAATGGCTATGTCGCTGGACTCCCACGTAGTCAACTGTGGTTTGCGTCCCGGACCCAGGGCTTAAAACTCACACCGGGCGCGTGTGCGTGCGTGCCCAAGATCCCGAGAGGAGAATGGAGGAGAAGGGATTGCGGCGTGACCATCCCCTCTGGGGGGTGATTTCTCGCTTTCTGTCTCTATGTCTGTCTGTCTGGAAAGCACACACGCCCTATAGCAAAAACCTCTCAAAAAAATTAATATTTTATAAAAATGAAAAAAAATGGCTAGTTAGTAGGTATGTCTCTATGTCTCTCTCTGTCTGGCGAGCGCACGCGCCCTATAGCAAAAACCTCTCCAAAAAAAAGAAAAAGAAAATGTCTCTTTATGGGATTATTCATTTTATTATAGAAACATTATTTTACCCATCTTCCTCCGATAGCTACTTTTTCTCCCTTTTCTGCTAGTTTTTCAGAATTAATACTCTTCAGAATAATTGTCTATATCTTTTGTTGAGCGCTGAGTTTTGTCCCCCTCTTAAATTCATATGTTGAGGTCATAATCCTCGGCATACTGCTATGTGAATGTATTTGAAAATAGGGTATTTAAAAGGAAAATTGAATAAGGAGGGACGTAGGGGTCACTACATGATAGACCTGGAAGGTAGGGTCTTCACGTCTGTGGGCCCAGAGCAACAAAAGTTCCAGTGCGGATAATTCTTGAACTATAAAATTCTGGAATTTTCCCTGCCACAAATTGTTTCTACTAGGTTTAAGACTAGTTTGGCCCCATGATTAGAACAGTATTTATGTGGGAGATAGGGAAGAGTGACAGTGGTGTGGTTTTTAGAACGGACTCTTCAGATAGTAACGATACTTTTGCTTTCCTTCCATTCACTTTCCCCACCAAACCCATTTTAAAGAGAAATCAGAATTTTCTTTTCTCTGTCTCTTTAGTATGCATTCATTATAATGTGCCTATTAATATACTTAGATTCTCTATTTTTCTTCTTTCCTCACTAGATTTTGAGCTCCTGGCTAGCAGTATTTGATCTCAGTTTACCATGATATCATTTTTACTTCCTTAAATATAGTTCTGGAAACTAGAATGATAAAGAACAAATTAACATTTATCAACTGCTTAATGAACTTGCCAGATAGTTTACATGCAAGCTTTTTCAATGGTTGCAGATAATGCCTATACATAGACCTTAAAATATAACTTTGCATCCTGAACTATTTTCCGTTATTACCCTGAAGCCATTTTTTTCTTGTCTTCTGGGCACACTTTGTCTCCAGTGAGGCTAACTGGATTTTAGAGAGCAGCGTGCTGCTATTAGTCTTGGGGGCAATGTGATGAGTGTTACGAAGGATGCTGTTTACCAGAGGTAACTGAACACTTCCCCGACAAGACAGTCCCACAAAAGACAAAATATGTGAATAAGGATGCCAAAACAATTGCAAATTCACTCTGAAATGCCAGGGCATAACGTGAACTAGCTGACAGGCTAAAAGAATAATTTACTAAGGTATTTCTTATCTGTTGTACCTCAACCCTAAAAACACATTGAAGCTATGTTGAAACTACATTACAAGTTATTGCTGCCCTGAGCTTCAATAACTTGTAAAATGCCAGCAATGCACCTACAATAAACACATTGAAAAAGCATCTTAGTACATTACTGCCTCCAGGAGTGGAGACCATGTGCACGGAATTGGGAAGTTACGACCCCATCTGTTATGTATGTCAAGCAGCTCACCCACTGCAGACGGTCGGCTGCCATGCAATTCCCTGTGTCAGACAAGGAGAGTGGTATGTGGCAGGGGGAAGGAAACAATACCACTTGTTTCTTAGTTCATTCCTCTTACTGCAAAAATCTGGCTAATATACTACCACTAAAATAATATCCCACATACAACATTAACCGCCCTTACTTCCCTTAGAGGTCTCTTCTAACCCATATTGAAAAGGAGCATTAAAATTCACTCCAATGTGAAACACCAGCAAATGAATTAAATTTTAAAAAACAGGAAAATTCCCTCTGTAAATTTAAAATTTTATACTAATTCCTGCTTCCTGCCCTTTTCTATGATTTAGAGAACTCTGTTTTCTGTGACTTCCGTTCTGTCCTCTTTTTATATTTTTTGGAGAAGTTTTTGCTATAGCGCACGTGCTCTCGCCAGAGAGACAGAGAAAGACAGAAAGATAGAAAGTAAGAAATCGCTCCCCAGAGGGGATAACCATGCCGCAATCCCTTTTCCTTCATTCTCCTCTCAGGATCTTGGTCACTAGTTTAAGCCACCAGGTCTGGAATTCAAACAGTGGTCAACTACATGGGAGTCCAGCGACATAGCCATTATGCCAACTGCTTGTCCTGTCCACTCTGTCTTCTTTTTTTTTTTTTTTGAGAGAGAGATTTTTCACTATAGGGCACGTGAGCTTGCCAGCCAGACAGAGAGAAACAGAGAGACAGAAAGCGAGAAATCACCCCCCAGAGGGGATGGCCACGCCACAATCCCTTCTCCTCCATTCTCCTCTCAGGATCTTGGGCACACACGCACACGTGCCCGGCGTGGGTTTTAAGCCACCGGGTCCGGGACATGAACCACGGTCAACTATGTGGGAGTCCAGCGACATAGCCATTACGCTAACTGCTGGTTCCCCAGTCTGTCTTCTAATCTACCAAAGTGATGCACAGGCAGCTAGCTTAATCTTAAAGTTCATTGGAAATGCAGTATCTCTGGGGACCGGCAGATGGCAAAATAGTTATGTCACTGGACTCTCACATAGTCAAGGGTGGACGAGTATCACACCCAGTGGCTTAAAATTCATGCAGGACATGTGTGCCTGCATGCCCAAGATCCCAAGAGGAGAATGGAGGAGAAAGGATTACTATGTGGCCATCCCTCGGGAGGTGGTGTCTCACTTTCTGTCTGTCTCTCTTATTCTCTGGTAAGCACATGCAGCCTATAGAAAAAATCTTTCTCTTAAAAGAAAAGAAAGGAAGACAGAAAGAAAAAAAGGAAAAGAAAGAAAGAAAGAAAGAAGAAATGAGAAAAAAGAAAAGAGAGAGAAAGAAAAAAGAGAAAAGAAGGAAGGAAGGAAGGAAGGAAGGAAGGAAGGAAGGAAGGAAGGAAGAAAGAGAGAGAGAGAAAGAAAGAATGAGAGAAAGAAAAAGAGAAAGGAAAGGAAAGAAATGCAGAATCTCACACTCTACTCCAGACCTCCAGACCTACTGGATCAGATACTTTCATCTAACAATATTCCCAGGATATCAATATGCAGAATAAAGATTGGGGGATAATCATTGCTCTAAGGCCAAGGTAAGAGAAGAGTTAACCTGAAATTGGGTATTTACAATTTGTGCCATCAAAGATGTAAGCTGATATTGATATTTTTAAATAAATACATATTCAAATAATTTCATGGAATTATAAATTATACAACAATAAGCAACCATCTATTGCCAGATAGACAGTCTATAATCTGTTCTTTTGTATTCTCATTCTCTCCAAGTACATAGTCATTATTTATTTTTCCCCAAAGAAAACAGATCTATTCATTCAGTCGAGAGAGTTGTTGCATATCAACTGCACAGGTATAAATAAATGATTCACTTTGATCTTGCTTTCATAGTGGAGAGATTTTTGATACAGGATGTTTGCACTCACCAGAGAGACAAAGAGAGACGGAAAGAGAGAAAGTGGGAAATTACTCCCTAGGGGGATGGTCACCCTGCAATCCCTTCTCTTCTATTCTGCCCTTGGGATTTGGGGCACGCATGCACACGCGCCCAGGGTTGAGTTTCAAGCTGCTGGGTCTCGGACTCAGATTGCTGCCAGTCATGTGGAAGTGCAGCACTTTAACCACTACACCACCCACTGGCCCCACTTCCATAGTGATTTTAAAAAATCATTGTGTGTATAGCTTTGAGTATTTCTGTTACTATTTTAGGAAAATTCTAGATGTGATAATGAAGGACAAATGGTATGAAGGTGAAATGCATAAATATATGTGTATATAAAACAGGATTTATTGTTATAATAGTAAAAAAATAATGTGCAATGACAAAGGGAATAAAACACAGTCATTAGGGACCAGCAGTTGGCATAATGGCTATGTCGCTGGACTCTAATGTAGTCGACTGCAGTTCAAGTCTTGGACCCAGTGGTTTAGACTCATGCCAGGCATGTGTGCATGTGTGCTCAAGATCCTAAGAGGAGAATGGAGAAGAAAGGATTGTGGCATGTTGTGGTGTGGCCATCCCCTCGGGGGGTGATTTCTTGCTTTCTGTCTCTCTGTCTCTCTCCGTCTTTCTAGCGAGTGCACACACCCTATAGCAAAAAGAACCTCTCAAAAACAAAACAAAACAAAACAAAACAAAAACAAAAACAAACAAAAAAAACGAGACAAACAAATAAACCAATCATTAAAAATAAACTAAGGGACTAGCAGATGGTGTTGCCAAAATCCAAAGCGAAGAATGGAGGAGCTGGGATTGTGTCATGGCCGTTGTCCTTTGGTGAGCAAACATGGCCTGTGGCAAAAATCTTTCTTAAAAAAATAAGAAATAAAATGAACTAAGGATACAGGGATATCCATTGTATATTGTAGGCCATGATAATGATAATTAATAATATATTACATACTCAAAATCGGTAAGGAAGTAGAACTGGAATGTTCTCACCACAGGAACAAACAAACAAAATGGTGAGCATGTGAAGTGATGATTATGTTATTAGTTTGATTAATTATTTGACTATATATATATATATATATATATATATATATATATATTTTGAGAGGTTTTGCTATAGGGCGTGTGCGCTCACCAGAAAGATGTAATGTGTAAATATGTGATATATATATATATATATATATATATATATATATGTCAAACTTATGGAGCACAATATCATGTGCATCATAAATATATTTTTGTGAATAATACCTTAATAAAGTTGTGGAAAAAATTAAGTAGTTACTTATATTCTAAGGTAAAATTATATATACTTGATATTTATAACATATAAAATTTAAAAAAGAAAATAGTAATTGTGAAAATTATGTATACTGTAGAAGGAATTGTTAAAATACATATTCATATATATATTATATATAGTGCAATTTCAAACACACACACACACAAGCAAGGAGAATAGGAAAGATAGAAAAAAATCAGTGGTTATTTTTAGGATGCAATGCTATACATGAAAGGAGAACTTTCACTTTATAAAATTTCTTAGCAATAGCGCTAAACAATAGTGTTAGGTAATACCTACTTTGTGGCGTTTTAAGAAGGTTTCCAATTTGAAAAAAAAATTTTTTTTTTAGCTCAACACCACTACCTCTATCGTTAAGTAGCTAATTTATTATTGAAAATAACAGCAGACGATTTCTTTTTAGCAATTTCTTCTTTTGATTAGAAGCCAGTTACATTAGAAAAGAAGTAGGCAGAAAATGAAATAAATTATCTCTTGATAACAGCTCTGATCAATTTGGGTGGAAGAAATTCTAATAAATAAAAAAAGGAAAGTTTCAGAATTCTCTATATACATAAATTATCCATCCTCAAGTTAAAATTAGCACCTGGGCACTTGCAAAACACTGGTTAATCAGGCAACATGCCAACAGTTACCACTTCCCTGTTTCCATAGATCAGTTACATCCTGGAGGAAGTTACTGACAGAACACCTTCCTTAGGAGTTAGCGCTGTCCTCATTGCTCTGGCACCCCCTGGTGGAGTAAAATCTCACAGACGAGGAGAATTGAGGAGCACAACCCACCAGGATTTTGTTGTCCAGAAGATAAATGTGTTGCATTTTTCAGGTAACTTCTATGATTGGAGCACTTTGGGATGGAAGTACATTCCGGTTACGTTGATTTAGTGCTATGGCCTTCTGATAAAGGCACTGTCTGCTCTCCGTGGTGCAAGCATCTCTGTGGTTCCTGTGGGTTTTTAATATTTAGTAAGGCAGCTGTACACAGTCAAGTTCAACATCCAGGGATGTAGCAGATAAGGTCACAGAGGGAATCTGAAATACCAAACCGTTAAGATTAGACACAAATATGTATATATTTGTGGTGTTTTGCTTCATATTTGATCGTTTTGCCTCATATTTTGATGGTGGTTTATAATCATATAGTCCTAGAAGAGGCTATTAAAGGCAAAATAGTTGAGTTACCACTATATATATATATATATATATATATATTTAATATATAAATTATATATATATGTATATAAAATTCCATTTATGAGGACCAGCAGATGGTGCGATGGTTACGTCACTGGACTCCCACATGCCTGACCATGGTTCAAGTCCTGGACCCGGAGGCTTGAAACTCATGCTGGAAGTGTGCGCATGCATGTCCAAAACTGTGGTGTGGCCATTCCCTCTTGGGAGTGATTTCTTTCTTTCTGTCTCACTGTTTCTCTCTGTCTCTCTGGTGAGTGTATGCACTCTATAGCAAAAAGTCTCTCGGAAAATAAGTAAATAAAAAATAATAACATTCCATTTATAAACTATACATGATTAAATCTACGTATTTCCAAGAATTATAAGGATCAAAGTCAGTACATGCAGAACATAGCATTTAGTATACATTAATTACTTAGGTTAGTGATGCACATAGGTTTTCTTTCAGGGTCAAGTAAAATACTTTTTTTCTTTGAATTATTTTCTTTAGTTTTAATACAAGAAGACTTCAGATATAACCTCTTCCATTTTCTGGAAATCAAGCTGTACTAATAGTAAAGTATATATTAGATTGTCAAAGCAGTCATGATATACTTTTTCCATACTTTTCTATGCAAAAAGATGTGACTCTTCCAATAACCCAATAGACAGATGTTTCTCCAAAACACAGAATGCCCATGCAGCAGGTTTTCAGTTACCCCAAGCTATCGATGTCCTGAGGAAAGACTGTGTATTTCGATAATAGAAAGGAATAATCCCTGTAATTACATCTCCAAAGAGATCCTCCCTTCCAGTAGTTCAATGTAACCTATTCTGTTGAGGGTGTGGAAATGATTGTTAAAATGTCTCTTAGTGTGAGGTTTGTTTCAAGACTGTTTCTAGGCTGTCATTCTAGTAGGTCAGGAAAGAGAATGGCACCTCTCCCAAGAGCCAGGCATGTGGTTTGGCATTGCAAGGCACTAGCAATTGGAGTCAGGAAAGTACTGAGTCAGCCCACGTGGCAGACAGGGAGTCTCGGAGCACTGCTGTCTGAGAGCCGGCGGGGATGGCCATCTGCTGTGATTACACTGACAGCTGTAAGCTCCTCCCTGACGAAGAACACCTGAAAAGTCACGTGTGAGTGGGCCGGCACCGTCAGGTTTCCTCTGCAGAGTCTGCGAGAAGACTGCTGATTATCCAAGAGCGCGTTTTACTTCTCCCTCAGAAGTCAGAGCCTTCCTATTCCAGTGCCCCTGAGTATACTAAGCCTTTTTGGGCTTTCTCCAAGACTAAATTGGGTATTTCTGGACTGAAATCAGTTCTCTGAAATGAAAAACACTGTTCTGTAGAAAGATTTCAGTTTCTTTCTCCTTGGCATTTAGCCATTCCGAGGTGAGCACTATGTTCATGGTGCAATATCTAGAATAACATCATTAAAGCAGCTACAGGTAGGACCTATACACATCCCTCCTGCTTTGTGCTCAATCCTCCAGTAGCTTTTCATTACATATACAGCCACTCCTCCCTCAATGATCCACTGCTTAATGACTGCACGGACTTATGACCAGTTCTCTGGCATGAAGAATTCCCTTTCTCAGCCTGGGTGAGTCTCAGGAATCTCATTACGCAATCTTTGTCTTGATTCTGCAGACAGTTAGTGTTCACTACATGAAGGATTCATGAGCACACCAGACCCTAGGTTTTATTTATAAATTAGTGCTTCATTGTGCATCCATATTGTATTCAGAATAAATAAAAATGACTGTGCCTCATGTATGTTGTGTGTGTTGTGTGTCTTACTGCTTCCTGGTGCTTATCTAATGTATGCTTTTGGTATGGAGAGAATCACATCATTCTAGAGTAGTGTCACATGATATCTACGGAAGAATACATACCTTTTGGAGCCATGGCATACCACCAGACAGTCACCTTTAAGCTCCTTGCTTATTAACCAATTTGCTTATCCACCAAGTCGCAGAAACAGAACTGGGTTACCAAGTTACACACACACACACACACACACACACACACACATACATACATGTGTGTGTATAATATTTAAGGTGTGTGTATGTAGTCTCCCTTATGGTATATTACATCTAAAGAACAAGGGCGATTCTTGACCGGCATATCCTATCTATCTGAGTGTGAAGTGCTTACAGTAGGCATTCAATACTTCTCAATACTCACTTCTTTAGCTGCATTACGTGTGTGTCATCTTCGTCATGGGGAGTCACCCTGCTATCGACTGCCATCACGTCTTCTGCTCTGACTCCCCTGCTTCTCGATTTTACCTTTACGGATTATCTCCTTATCTCATGCTTCTTAGCCACATCTTCAAAATCCCTTCTGCTTTGTAAACATATTTACAGGTTTCAAGGATTAGAGCGTGAACATTTTAAGGGAGCTTTTACCCTGTCTACCACATCTGCTATAATCATCCTCATTTTATATATGAAAAAGTTGAGACTCAGAATAGTTAAGGAATTTGCTCAACATTGCTGTTACTAGCAACAGAGGTTAGATTTAAACAAAGTCAATTTAACTTCAGAGACACTTTTTTTAAAAAATGTATATTTGCTGGCATCCTTTTAATGTATTTCTTTTGTGAAGGGCAATTATTTTTCTACTTTAGTAAAATTTAATGTCTATATATTAAGTGTGACTCCATGAGAATTTTCAGTAAATACGTCCTCGAGAGTACAACTGTAGAGTGTAATATTTGTGGATTAAAAAAGAGAAATAAAGAATGAAGAAAGGAACCAGAAACGTGATTATAAAAATCTCTATGTTCAGGATCAGTAGATGGTGTAATGGTTAGGCCACTGGACTCCCACATAGTCAACTGCAGTTCAAGTCCTGGGCCCGGAAGCTTAAAATTTATGCCAGGTATGTGTGCGCGTGTGCCCAAAATAGTACGAGAAGAATGGAGGAGAAGGAATTTAGGCATGGCTATTCCCTCTGGAGGATGAATTTTTGCTTTCTGTCTCTCTGTCTCTGGAGACCACATACACCCTTAGCAAAAATCTCTCCCTCAAAAAAAAAAAAATTATGTTCATAGACAATAAAGCCAGCTAACCTTTAATAAATTAAATTATTTTCAGAAAGATAATGATAGCAATAAAATGCGATAGAAAGATTACCTTACATACAAAAGAAATGAGGCGGGATGTTGGAGTGATCCGGTGAATGCCAATGTCAGATTTAGGGCCGTGAGACGACGTTCTCATCTGACACTCAGAAAGAATCAGAGATGCAGACGCACGGAGGAGCAGCAAAGCTGGAGTTCATGAAAGCAAGGAAAGAAAAACTGCCAAGCGAGTGGAGGGCGGGTCCCAGAGTGGGTTGCAGAGGAGGAGCTGAGGCAAAGGGTTTTTACTCTAGTAGTGGGAGCACTGGCTGGCTCTCTGATAAGGAAGTGGGCTTCAGAAAATAGTTACCTGGTAGTCTGTATGGTTTATTACCCATTTCTTTGTGGGTCAGCAGACCATATGGAACTGTACTTCTTGTCAGAATGTAGGTAGCAAATAGAAACTGTTACCTTTCGCTGTAGTGGTTTGGGGCCCTAGTGGCCAGCTTTGTTTGTTAAAGCTTAGCCCTGTAACTCTATCTGGGATAAAGTTTACTGTGTCTCTAGCTTCGGTCTGCAACATGTCTGTAGGTTTAACATCTGTATCTCCTGCTTTAGAAGCAGTGCCCCAAGAGAAAAAGTATGGGCCATTGAGAGTGATCATGTATGCAGTATCAACTTCCTGAAAAAGGCTAAAAGATACTAGGATATTTTCTTAAAGAATTATTTTTATTTTAGCTTTATTTATTATTATTATCATTATTATTTTCCAGTTTGATCAGAGAGAGACAGAGAGAGAGAGAGAGAGGAGGTGAGAAAGCAAGCCACCAGGTCCGAGACTTGAACCGTGCTCAGCCATGTGGGAGTCTAGCACTTTAACCACCATGCCACTTGCCATCCTTGATACTAGGATATTAAAAAAGCATTCTAGTAAAAGAGATGGTGCATCATATTGAAAAATAATAGTAGAGAACTCTGGGGGGAAAAAAAAGAATATAAAGAGGCTCTGAAAGGGAGATCAAAGATAAAGAACAAACTGCAGAGGCATATTTTAATTGGCAATCCAGGAATATAAATAAAATGGTAATCTCCAGATCTGTTACCTAATACACAAGATATCACGTATCCCACATGTAAGCCTCCCCTGTATTTGTGCTAGAACACATTGGAGCCCCAGTTAAACTATACTATGGTATCTTTGCCTAATTTGCAGATAAAGATACGGAACAAAACCAAGGAAACCAAGAAAAGAGTGAATGTGTAGCAGGATACACCCAATAACAATAACCAATATCTTTGACATTAACCTCATTAAAATTAGGATTGAAATTCACTTTCTCCAGTTAAATAAAGGTAAAGCCATGGCATGGATGCAGGAGTAGGAGAGCATTCCTAGTACTTTTAGATAGATATGGTGTATCACATTTCAAATTCTATGCCTGTTTTTTTGGTTTTTTTTTTTAGGGGGAAAGGAATAGCTTTGTTACTAAATATAGCTCTGTTAGTTAGGAAACATTAGGCATATTTCTATAGATAAGCAAGTGGGTAGGAAGCATAAAGAAAAGCATGTGCCTGTCTCATGCACATTCTCAAGATGTGAGCAGACTTCCTTATTTTTTAATTGTCAGAGAGCACATGCTCTTGCCAGAGAAAGACAGAGAGACTGAGGGTGGGAAGAGATAGCACCCCCCAATTGGGGGTGGTCATGCCGCAATCCCTTCTCCTCCACTTTTCTGTCCTGTCAGGATTCAGAGCAAACACACACAGGCCTGGAGGGCACGGGGCTCCAGCTGCGGTTACCCAGCTGGGATCTGGCTCCCTTTACAAGTAGGCTATGGGCTGGTCCGAGAGGGCTAGTTTAACAATACAGATATTTACAAATAAACATGACATATCATTTTCGAAGATCTATGTATTAATGTTTTAATAACTTAGAAAATACACACAAGGTAAACACATCATCATAATCTATTATTCTGCCAATTCATAAAAACTACAGATAATAAACGCTAATATTTTGAATGATTTGTATACATTTCTTCCTTATTGCTACATCTGCATTTTTGATTTAAAAAATAACTTATATTTTAGAAACTCTTTTCAGTTTTTTTCCATTTAATGTTGAATTGTAAAGAAAGTATCTATGGGATATTTCTCTCATCTTTAAATGCCATCTTGTGTGATGGCTGCATGCTATTCCATTGAAAGTGTACACAGTATGGAATTTAGCTAAGCCAATTTTGTCTGCAATTTAGTGACGAGTTAGTTCTGGAAACATACATTTTTTAAGATCTTTGCTCTACCACCCCTGCAGTGATGTGGTCCCAGGATGTTTAATCACTACTTTCTGCTAATCTGTATGATGGCATTTTCAGTACCTTGAGATTTCATTGCAATAGATAACACCTTTCCATTAGCAAACTCTTCCCAAGTTCTATATTTAAAATGCCATTTTGAACATGCAAAGCCTAGCAATATCATTAATAATGATTACTTTATGAAAGCCTTCTAAAACATTATTTTCTCTTCTCATTATTTGTACTTCATTTCTGCAAAATTACTAATTTTAAAATACACCCCAACATTCCCCCCCTACTGACACTACTGGTTCTTCAAAGTGGTGGCGTATACCATGAACCATGTGTCCTGTCATCAGCAAAACAGGTTCATTTCCCTTGAAAATATCTCTGGAGCACTAAAGTGTAGAATTTTTCTAAGCTGTAGTCAGACATGAAATATACCATCTGATAAAAGCTTTAAGTCACTAAATGTTGGTACTGTGGCTCCTGTTTTGCATTATATGAAAACCCAGGAAAGAGAGTCAGCAAATGAAAATTTTCCTTTCAAATGAATTCTTTGTTGCCTGGTGGCCTTACAGCATAAAGAAATTTGGATCCACAAGTAAAACTTGCCATGGCCTCAATGTCTCTCAGTTTTAAGGCAGTGCTAATCCTCATACACAAAAGCCTGTGTGTGTGTGTGTGAGTGTGTGTGTGTGTGTGTGTTTAAATATTGTATGCTAAACTAGAGACAACTGGTATGTACTAGAATTATCATTTTTCTTTTTCAAAAATACAAGCATGTCTGGACCAGCAGATGGCATAATTGTTATGTCACTGGACTCCCACTAGTCAACTCAGTTCAAGTCCTGGACTCAGTGTCTTAAAAACCCATGCAGGGTGCCTGTATGTGTGCTCCCAAGATCCCAAGAGGAGACTGACAGAGAAGGAACTGAAGCAAGATCATCACCCTGGGGGGGGGGGGGGTGATTTATTGCTTTCTGTCTCTCTCTGTCCCTCTGGCTAGCACATGCACCCTATAACAAAAACCTCTCTCTCAAAAAACAAACAAACAGACCAAAAAAAAAAAAAAAGACATAATATATTTATTTTAAACTGAAGGTAATTTGTCAAAGACATTTACATGTAATGAGTAGTCTTAAATACTCAAACCAAAGATTGGACTCAATAATATGGACTTTTTAAAGTGCAGACTATGACTAAAATCAATTTGATTTTACAGATCACATATACCCACATAAAAGATTTAAAAAGACATCATTTCAAAATCTCTTATGGAAATAATAAAAATGCTTCAGCTTTCAAAACTGATATTTAAACGTCAAAGTACTTCTTAGTAAGGCACTTCAAAGTCCAATTAAGGTACATCACAATACCAATGTGGCACAATTAAAAAATACTCCTGATTAAATTACTGCTAAAACCTGGAGCTGAGGTTTCATTACTGAAGAGTGAGGATGATGGATACTGGCTCCAATTTTCAGCTACTTGTGTTGGCCCTTAATGTAAGGCCATTCAAGGGTAGACCCACCTTGTAAATCTGTTTTATATAAATGGATGGAATGGATGTTTCTCGAGTCTCTGCTAATAAACATACGCTTCATAAGGGCCGAAGCAAAATCGGTTCCTTGCTGTCTCAGAACCTTACATTAGCAGGGGTTTTGTTTTGTTGCTTTTTCAAGAACTCCTGAGAACATTTTTGAGAAAACTGGCTCTTCTTCTAAAAAGGCAGTGCCGACACCGTTAATAATCCATTGTTCAGTCCCAGGAGTAGTCCTGTTTTACTGAAGCCGCAACATGCTCAGATAGGTCAGCCACTGTGTCGCTGTTTTAAAACAACGGGTCTGGACACCTTACGTCGAGGGCATCATTTACCATCGTAATCACTTGATGACATGCACTATGTACATCTGGATGGCTAATGTGACCCTGCCACAGGGATGGGTTATAATGAACTTGAAAATCAGGATCTAACTTACAACATTCAGTGTTTGTTTTTTTTGCATGTCTTTTAAAATGAAATGAAGCGTAATCCCTTCTTGTGGAGAAACATTCAATATCATTCTTTAATAGGCTAAATACCAGAAAAAAATATTTTGAGTAACATGAGTTTTTATCTTTCCTTCTTGTGTCCATCAGACATAGCATGATGATGTAGTTCAACTAATGAAGTCATTCCAAAGGACGCCATTAAGGCACTGGCAGTACACTCAGCTACTGTTTCCACTTTACCGGTAAATGTCCTCCACTTATCAGCGACTCCAGTGGGACAGATCCTGTGTGAAGTGCTCAACACGCATAGTGTCCATTGTAACATGCGACATCACTGAGAATCCAAGTATATTCAGAACGAAGGCTCACAGAGGTGGCTCACGCTAGCTCTGCTTGTCCTCAGAGTCCCTGTTACTTCACGCTGTCTCTGTCCACTTATTTAAACGCGTTCATTAATCCAACGTTCCTGCCCATTTCTTAAAAGAAAGAAATGATCTAACCTTGGGAAGCTGGCTGGATGCCTATTGACATAGTGCCTCAGCTCCTGCAACACACCATCTACCCTCCTTGGATCAGTTCATAGAATGAATTGAGAGTGCACTTGGGTGCTAGTCTGCTAAACCTCCTCATGGAGTTTGCGTCCAAATCTAAACTTCATAGCGCTTTACACATATCTTGATTATAGTTATGCAACTTTGAGCTGTAATCTTCTATATTACCTTTATTTATCCTAGAATACAATGAACTTGAAGGTATGATCCATGCCCTCTATCCACATACTTCTTGTTCTTGCTACATTGGCCAGAACACAATGGTTATTAAAAATACCATCACGAGGGCCAGCTAGGTGACATACTGGTTAAAGCGGCAGGATCCCACATAGCTGACTGCACTGTTCAAATCCTAGGCCCAGTGGTTTGGAAAATCCACCTGACATGTGTGCATTGCATGTCCAAAATCCTAAGAGGAGAACAGAGAAAATGTATTGCAGTGTGGCCATCCCTCCCTGGGGGAGGGGGGTCACTTCTCTCTTTCTCTCTCTTTCTCTTTCTCTCTCTCCATTACTGACGGACACACATTTAGCATATATGTATAATTGTTTTGCTGTGTATTCTCACAGAATATTTACCATGGAGGAATATGGGTTGCCCCTGGCAGAATTAGTCTACAAATGAGGGTTGACTCTGTAAATTGTTGCTTTGGGAGGTCTCTTAGTCCTGCATAATTGTTTCAGCATTTCCCATTCAATCAATAGTGTTTTATACATACATTACTTCATTCAATTTAGGAATCCCACAATTTACTTCCTCTAATATAACTATACTTTAAAATGCCACATTTACAGTTTGGTTCAGATTATAGAAACAAGAATTTTATCCTCGGAAGTCAGCATCTATGATGGTCAGAATTAGGTGATCAGAGCATAGGAGAAGACAGGGTGAAATCCAATTGTCTTAAAGGTTTTATGGCTTATCCTAATGTACTGCTGAACTGTGTGCGAGAGCGAGCGAGCGAGAGAGAATGAATAAGGGAGTATACAGCAGCAATAAAACAGTAATGAGTTTTGGAAGGTGATTTTAGCACCTTGAATTTAGGACCTTTAGCTGTATGAATGAAGTAGTAGAATTTTCAAGAAAGAGTTCTAAGAATTTAAAAGTCTTGCAATGGTGAGAGGGCACAGAAACAGTAGGGTCTTCAGTAAGGCAGTGATTCCCAATCTTTTTGTCACCAAGAACCAATTTGGTAGAGGACAACTTTTTCATAAACCAGAAGAGAAAGGGGGAAGGTTTTAGGATGAGTCCAGCACATTACATTACATTTATTGGCCTTTTATCTTTTTTTATTTTTTTGAGAGGTTTTTGCTATAGGGCATGTGTCAGAAAGACAAAGACAGACAGAGAGATAGAAAGCAAGGAAATCACCCCCCAGGGGGGATGGCCACACCTCAATCCCTTCTCCTCCATTCTCCTCTCAGGATCTTGGGCACGCACGCACACACACCCAAAGTGAGTTTAAGTCACTGGGTCCGGGACTCGAATCACAGTGGACTACATGGGTGTCCAGCGACATAGCCATTACACCAACTGTTGGTCCTATGCCCTTTATCTCTATTATTATTATATCATAATTTATAATGAAATAATTATACACCTCACTGTAATGCATTATTTGCAATCCCTCACCAGTGCTGGCATCACTCCCTCTGTTCCACCTCAAATTATCAGGCATTAGATTCTTATAAGGAACACATAACCTAGATCCCTCAAGTGCACAGTTCAAATTGAGTTCTTGCTCCTATGACAATCTAACACCCCTTTTCTGATGGGAGGTGGAGGTAGAAGATAATGCGAATGATAGAGAGCAGCTGTAAATACAGATGAAAGTCCTCCACCTCAACGCCACTTTCTGCTGTGCAGCCTGGGTCCTAACAAACCACAGACTGTACCAGTCTGTGGCCCAGGAGTTGGGGACTGTGCGGTGATTAATAGTATCAGGACAAGGTATGGAACCATCCTCTAGAGGGTACTCATTTCACTCACGTGAACATACATGCACACTATCACGAATAACAAAAAAATTAAAAATATAGTCATAAGGCCAAAGCTAACTAAATTTCTAGAGTGACTGGAAGATACAGCAATACAAGTACATTCTTTCAGGGACCTCACCAATCCCTATGTGATAAAGCACATCAAAAATATAATATTTCTGAGATTTTTCTATGTTTAATACTAACATAAAAATACATGAATAGCATATGCAGAAATTCTCAACTGAAATGAATATAGCAATACATGTTAAATTGGGTTGAGTAGTACTCTTAGGATTTGGGAAGATAGTGAGTGAGAAAGAAATTAAGCCAACTGGGTTATTAGCATTATGTCCCTGAGGCAGCTCTACTAGTAGTTCCACTTTTCTTCTGTTTTAATTATGCTTGTTGGTAAGCTTTTGGTTAAAAGATACTGTTGTCAAAACAAAACAATAAACAATATGTAAAATGTGTATTCACCAGTGTCCAAAGAGGAAAACAGGACAAAGAGGAAGCCTTCTGAATATTTAAAACAGACAGAACAGGGGCCAGTGGGTGGCATAGTGGTTAATGCACTGAACTTCCACCTGGCCAACCACAGTTCAAGTCCTGGGCCCAGTGACTTGAAACTCGTGCCAGGTGCATGTGCTCAAAATCCCAGGAGGAGAGCGGAGGAGAGTGGATTGCAATGTTACCATCCCTCCTGGGGGTGATTTCTTGCTTTCTCTCTCTGTGTCTTCTGTGTCTCTTCAGTGAGCACATGCACCCTATTAGTTAAAAAAAAAAAAAAAAAAACAAAAAAAAACCCAGATTTTACAGAGAGGATGGGTTAGTCAGGTGATTGAGAAGCCTGAGATTCCAAACAGGAAGGGAAGCCACCCAGAGGGTAGCGACTACAGTAAGATGTGACTGCCATGCCCAGACAAAGGCAGAAAGAAGACACATGGGTAGAAAAGATCTAGAGCTGCCTGGCCCTCTTTCTATTTCTCAGCTCTACCATTTCCGTAAATCATATTTTTCGACTGACGTTCTTTAGAGGTTCTCAATAGCTCTGTGAAAGTCCTGGAGAAGACTGATCCATTCAGTCAGCTGTTCTGACTTGCCCTTGAAATGACCACTGTGACAATGAGTGGAGCATCCTGATAACTAAGGCTTGGGTACACGCCATGTGCACACACAGCACTGCAGTAGGTTATATTTTCTCTCTCTCTCTCTCTCTCTCTCTCTCTCTCTCTCTCTCTCTTTTTTAAGAGTTTTTTGCTATAGGGCATGTGTGCTCACTAGAAAGACAGAGAGAGACATAGAGACAGAAAGCGAGAAATCACCCCTCCAGGGGGGTTGGCCACACCGCAATCCCTTCTCCTCCATTCTCCTTTCAGGATCTTGGGCATGCACGCACACACGCCCAGCGTGAGTTTAAGCCACCAGGTCTGGGATTCGCACCACAGTAGACTACATGAGAGTCCAGTGACATAGCCATTACACCAACTACTAGCCCCAGTGGGTTATGTTAAAGATAGGTCAATGGCTCAGTGTTAACAAACCCACAGGACTGACAATTATCATGGAATGGGGGTGTGCAGAGTGATTCGTTTTCCAAAAGTAAGGATGCTTTAGTTCAAAACAATACATTTTACACTATTGTGAATATTCATATTCTACAGAAAGATAAGATTACCTACGGGTAATATTCTGCTCATAGTATACTGTCACTCCATCCACTCGAAAAACATATTGGAAAAAAATTAGATACTGAGTTAAGGATGATCTCGAGTCTCTCACATGTATTCATATTTCAAATATAAAACATAAACATTTGTTATTTAAATATGATTAAACTTTGTGACCTCTGTTCATGACACACACCTGCATATTGAGCTCACAATTTAAATTTGATGTTCTACAGAAGAATAGTATTACCCTCAAGTCTTTTTCCAGCAGTATCAGCATTATCTAATGTTTTAATGGTATGGTAGTCGAAGTGTCCAGAATGTCAGCATGGATGGTGGAGGTGGAGAATGAGGAGCAGCAAACTCCCTGTCTTATTGCTGGCTTCAGCAAGTAGTGGTTGCAACTGGCATATCAGAAGAGAAGGGGGGTGGCCCCATAGTGGTTAAGAGAGCCAAATTCTACTTGGCTAACTGCAGTTCAAGTCCTGGTCCCAAGCAGCTTGAAAAACATATCACACTTGTGCTTGCTTGCCTAAAACTCCAACTTGATGAAGAAATAGAGAAAAGATTATGGCATGACCACCTCCCATTGGGGAGTGATTTCTCCCTCTGGCTCTCTGGCTCTGGCTCTATGGCTCTCTCGTGCTTGCATGCACCCTCTGGCATTAAGAAGGAAAGGAAGAGTGAAGGGCTGAGAATAGAGAGAATCATCCCTACTGTAAGCAGTTGAGTAGAGGGAGCCACCTTGATGGCCTTGTTATGGAAAAAGGAAGATGAGCTTCCCTGGGTACCTCGGTGGAAGTTGTGTTGTTACCTAACTGAGGGGTTATGTATTTATGTCAGAGATGTTTTTTAATTCAAGTGATACATACTGTAAAATATCAGTATTGCTGAATTAAAGTTTTACCTCTGAAAATATGCACTGTATCCAGCATCAGGAAATGATAGCTCATTTCCCTCATATTGCATTTATATTCTTCAGTAGTAATAGAATAAAAACTAAAAAAGAAGCTTCAAAAAGTGATTAGAAATCAACAGTGTATTAATGGAAGAGGAGCATAAAATTTGCTAACAGCTCTTCATCAGGCATAAATACCACAATAATAATACACATGACAGAGAGTATCTGCTTAATTATCACAATACTGCAATTCTCAGAAGTTTTCCATTCTAAATTTTATTTCAGAGAAATATAAAAAGAATGCACCAGTAAAATTAAATAGCTACAGAAAATACAGAGAGATAGAAAATACATTAGCTATGTGAATGGGAAAGTGCTGGAATGCTTTTTAAGAGAGTTAGGAATTGCAGTTCATGGAAGGCCAATGATGCAAATGGAGAAAAGTATTAAAAGGCATGACTTTCAATATTATGAAAACTTTTTGGTAGGTGGACAGAATGACATCTACCACTACAAAGGAATTAGGAATAGAAAGTGATTGTGTCTGAAAGCATATGCTGATTGTGTTTACTATGACTTTTTGTTGTTGTTGTTGGAGAGGTTTCTGCTATAGAGCGTGTGCGCTTGCCAGAAAGACAGAGAGATAGTTAGCGTAATGGCTATGTCGCTGGACTCCCACGTAGTCGACCGTGGTTCGCGTCCCGGACCCGGTGGCTTAAAACTCACGGCGGGCGCGTGTGCATGCGTGCCCAAGATCCCGAGAGGAGAATGGAGGAGAAGGGATTGTGGCGTGACCATCCCCCCTGGGGGGGTGATTTCTCGCTTTCTGTCTCTATGTCTCTCTCTGTCTGTCTGGTGAGCGCACGAGCCCTGTAGCGAAAATCTCTCCAAAAAAAAAAAAAAAAAAAAAAAAAAGAAAGACAGAGAGATAGACAGTGAGAAATCACCCCCCTGGGGGGATGGCCACGCCGCAATCCCTTCTCCTCCATTCTCCTCTCGGGATCTTGGGCACGCACGCACACGCATCCGGTGTGAGTTTAAGTCACTGGGTCCAGGACTCAATTCATGGTCAACTATGTGGGAGTCCAGCAACATAGCCATTATGCCAACTGCTGGCCCCACCATAGTATTTCTTTTAAATAAAGTTATCTTTCATTAATAAAACCAAATCCACCATATTAATCATATGTAATGTGAAATATTTCTAAATTAAAACAGTTACTTCTCTATATTGTCTAAGCCATTGCTTACAGACATTTAACCTATAAATACACTAGAAAATACACCTGAGAGCGAGCGGATGGCATCTCAGGATACAGCCACCTTAACCACAATGCCACCCGGTGGCTCTCACATGACCAGCGTGAGGTGTATGTGTATCCAAAATCTCAGGAGGACAATGAATGAGAAGGAATTGTAATGTGACCATTCCGCTTTAGGGGTACTTTCTCATCTCTCCCCCAATCTCTCTCCAGCGAGTGCACATGCTCTTTAAGAAAAAAGAAAAAGAAGAATATATGTCTGAATTTATAGTCATTACCCTTCAGCTTCTTTTCTGTACTTTTCATTCTTTTTATTACAGTGAGGAACTGAATTTTTCTCAGTACTTATTTATTGCCAGAGATACATGCATTCTACAGGGAGAGAAAGAGAAGGTAGAGAGAAAAAGCATCCATTAACTGGGTATAGCCACACCCCAATCTTTTTTTTTCTCCTTTCCATCAGGCTTTGTTTTGCACTTGACATATTTTTTCAGCCTTCAGGAGTGTGATTTGAACTGTGATAAACTATGTGGGATCCCTACCTACAGGGCTTATCTTCTGCACTAAGGGGCTGGCCCTCAATACTTCCCGTAATTGATAGTATTAGTTGAACATTGAGTTATTCTAGAGAAATGGAAATTAACACACTTATGAAAGTAGGCAGCTGACACCAACCCAGAGACATTGGTACCAAACATCCATTACATACATTTCCTGATGCCTGTCTTTGGAAATTAAAATGTACAGATGATAATATTTCACAGATCATAAAATTTAAATTATATTTCCATTTGCTCTCTGGGCTTAAATGTTAATCATCAACTCTAGAAATAATACAGTCTTCTAGGACCAAGCTCCCAACACAAGGAACAGAAAAATGATTCTTATATTCTTCTAGACATAGTTGTGGTTTCATTCTATCCATGTCTATACATCCAAATAAATATTTTTTTTATTTCAGTTGCCAATTTCTGTGTCAGCTAAACGTTCATTTCCCATGTCAGTGCAGAAATCACCCAAGTCTCTTTTTTGAGAAAAAAGGTCACTGAAGTAGGGAAATAACCATGATCTTATTTCTTTTTTGGGGGTTTGTATTTTACTTTAGCCCCACTTCTTTTGCCTAGGAGATCCCAATCTCCTTGATAAACTACTTAGACTTCAAATTTAACCCCTCAGAATAAAACTTTCCGCAGATTGTTGTGAGCTATGGAATGTTCAACTTTGGCTTTATATACAGAATTGAAAATAAAACAAGTTGTCTTGTAAGTTATTTCCAAGGAAATTATCGCTTCTTTTCAAATAAACATAACCAACTTAATTTTAGTCTGTAATTTTCTTGTCACTGTAAGAACATAAAATGCAAATAGAGAATATAAAGAACAAAAACTATAAAAAGGACAAAAAGACTTTTTTTGGTGTAGACTTACTGCAAAGAAAATATTTTTAAAATAGAAAAAAAGTCTGTACTTTTTACTAGAAAAGTGAAATCAAGAAGACTAAGCTATTCTTTCATCTAATTTATATTCCTCTAATGAAAGAACTATCATGAATAGTTTCATATAGATGAATAGATTTTGTGATTGCCAATAGTCAGTTATTTTTTTCTCTCTTTTTCCTATTTTCTTTCTCAGAGACAGAGAAAGAGAGAGCATGGGGACAAGAGGAAGTATTTTTGACAGTCTTTCCACCTGCCCCAAACTCCCTGTTAACTGGGACCGAAGGCATGGACTACCACAGCCAGCCTGCCTAGGTTGCGCGGGGTGCTGAACCCAGGCCTCTCAAGTAGACTCGGTCACCACACAGTGGCATCTTCCTGCTTGTGCCACCACCACTAGGCCTAAAGTTTCAAGAAATCTAATGAAACTTGTTTTTACATAAAAAAAAAGTGAGCTACTGAAAGAATAGTATGCTAGAAATGACTTTTATAGTATTGCTAGCATATATAGTTTAGTATCTTAAAATAGAAAATGATTGTGCATTGTTCCCAGGAGTTAACCAATTTAGGTAATG